>OX038884.1:1220000-1600316 GCA_943789525.1 Agriphila geniculea
AGATGTATTTCCATTGCCCCTATAACAACAAATACTAAAAACAGAATTAAATTAATATTTAAGGGGGGCTCCCATACAACAAACTTGATTTTTAGCCGTTTTTTGGTACGGAACCCTTCGTGCATGAGTCCGACTCGCACTTGGCCGGTTTTTTTTTATTTTTGTCTAAAAATCGTAAAGCGGTTCACAGAATACACCTACCTACCAAGTTTCAACTGTGTAATCCTAATACTTTTATAATAAAGTGGCTGTGACATACGGACGGACAGACAGACAGACATGACGATTCTATAAGGGCTCCGTTTTTTGCCATTGGGCTACGTAACCCTAAAAAGTACAGCAGATTATGGATCACAGATTAAAGATTTTAAAAGGTATACAACTTTAGCATTAAATGCCGGGTCTCTTTTGTCATTGTTTTTGTAAGATTAAAGTTAACACAAGAGATACAGTAGGAAAATCTATACCCTAATAATTATTAGGGTAATTACCCTGCCGGATAATTTTTACCCTAAATCTAGGGTAAATTACCCTAAGCTGGCACCACTGTACTCAAAATCCGTCGATGCGATGCGACCCGGCCCGTCACAGTGTGCTATAGGAGCATTTTGCGATGCGCTGCGGCCCGGCCCGCCCCGTTGCGACCCGCCTAAATGTGCGTTAACCTTAAAGCACATTTAGGCGGGCCGCAACGGGGCGGGCCGCATCGCAAAAATCCGCTCAAATCGCTCCCATACATTTTATATGAACTATCGCACACTATGCCGGGGCGGAGCGGGCCGCATAATCCGTCGCGCATTTTGTTGCGATGCGATGCGGCCCGCCCCGCCCCGCTGCGCCCCGACTCAGTGTGCTATAGTAAGCGGATTTATCGATCGGGAGTCATCCGAAAATACCCCAAAACTTTTTTGTCGTATAAAAGATTGGGAAAAAGATATAGATCCTATACAATTTTGTAAAAATACCTGTACGAGCAGTACATTAGGTACTTTACTTACTAACCTAAATAAGTTGCTGACCACGCGGTCATTGTCGCGCGGTAACGTTACGATTTTACATTATATATTTTAGTGCAATAAACACCTTCAGAGCGAACGGTACTACATCTTTTACATTGACCTACCTCACCCTGAGTATTGCATTCCGGGAAACATACAAATCCCTACATCCTACATTAACAATCATATTGGGCACGAGCCCCAATATTGGTCCTTCGGCCTCTACAGTGAAGTGAAGTGTGTTTGTGAAGTATTCTACGGTAGCGAACCGGTCTCCTGGCCTCCCACCAGCGGGTCTCACCAGGTAGATTGAGGAGGGACACGCACATATCGTGGAGTACGTAAGCATTCGCACTGAACCACAGCCTACGCTGAAATACAGTTTCAACTGTTGAATAACATATTTTTTTTGTGAAACATTCCAATAACTACATCATTATGGCTTCGAAAGGTGACATGTCATCGCTTTTGCGCCGACAAGAACTGATTGCTGATTGTATTAGCAAGATGGAGACAAACATCAAAAAGGATTCTGCGTCTAGAAAAACATCTGAATACGTTGAGAAACGACTGGAGCTGATTGACGTTTACATCAAGGAATTTGAGGAAAATCACATACAAATCCTTAAGTTTGAAGACAAGACTGCAGACTACTTTACATCTGACGCGTACAGTTTAACTAAAAACTTGTATGAGAAGACACTTACATTATTGCGTAACATAACACCGTATTCGGCGGAGTCAACCTCATCTAAAACAGAAGAAAGGGGTAGATTTTCGAAAAGTGACGAGTTGATTAAACGACAGCAAACCAATTTTCGTGCTTTTTTAAGAGTTGTACGCAATATTGACATGGAAAATATTACCGAAAAATGGGAAATATTGGACAAGCTACAAGCTTTGCAGTCGCGATGGAACATAATTGACCAGGTACATTGGGAAATTGACAACCTGTTAATTGGATCTGATTTAAACTACGAACAAGATTTTACAAAATATGAACAGATGTACGAAGACTGTAAACGAGATCTTAACCGCAAGTTAAACTCAACTACAAGCCAAAATCAAGCTACTCCTGCTATCGAGATTCCTACATTTTCCGGGAACTATACACAGTGGCCCACTTTTATGGACTTATACTCTCAAGCCATACACAAAAACAACATGCTGAGTAAGGCCCAGAAAATGCAACATTTGAAGGGAAAACTTCGAGGAGAAGCGGAGCGCATCGTACAACATCTCAACATATCTGCTGACAACTACGATACTTGCTGGGAGCTCCTGAACCATCGTTACAACAATTTACAACTTTTATTTACAAAACAAATACAAGTTTTTATGGGGCAACCACCAATCGTGAAAGTGACGTCATACGAACTGAAGCGCTTGCACGACACCAGCTTGGAAACAATTCACGCCATCCACAACCTTGGTGTAGAGACAGCTACATGGGATCCGATCCTGGTGCATATCCTGACTGAGAAGATAGACCCTGATACTTATGCATCCTACATGGAATCGAGAAAGGAACCACGCAACCTGCCGTCCTTTGATGAGCTGATTACATTTCTGGAGAGCAAGTTTACGGCTTTGGAACCAGTCAACCGCAAAAACAAATCACCTGGAACAACAAAACAGGAATCTAGTGGAAATACAAGGGACGCGTCAAGATCAAACCATCTGAAAACTAACAACTACAACAACAACAACAAGTCATCCCTAAGAACATATCATGCATTCAAAAATACGCCAAGAACTTGCCCTTTGTGTAAATCAAACCACATTTTGATTTACTGCCCAGAATATCAGAAGTTGTCATCGGAACAAAAACTGCGGTCAATGACCGACCTAAACATATGCAAAAATTGCCTCTATTGTCACAATGCACAGAAATGCAATTCGAACAAAACATGCAAGTTGTGTAATAAGTCACATCATACGACATTACACGAGTTACTTGCGAATCATCAAAATTCAAACAAACAATCAAAGTCCGCCCCGGCGATTTCGCAACCTACAGCAAGTCATGTGTCGGGTGATTTTGACGAAATACTTTTAGCTACGATTGAACTAAAAGTCAAAGCTGCGGATGGAACCTACATTCAATTAAGATGTCTTCTAGATCAAGGATCGCAAGTCAACCTGATCACAGAGTCAGCTGCGCAACGACTTGGGCTACGAAGACGCAAACAGGACGCAACCATATCGGGAATTGGGATTTCGTCAAACAAATGCAAGGGCACTATACAATTAGTATGCCAGTCTTTGTATAGTGACTACAAATTTATAGCTGAGGCCAAAATTATGACGAAAATGTTGAACAACTTACCTAATTATACGTTTGACAAACAAGATTGGCCACACTTACAGAACATACATTTAGCGGACCCTAGCTACAACATATCTAGACCGGTAGACATACTTTTGGACGCCGGCGTATACACAGAAATAGTAATGGATGGATTGCTACGCAGCCCTAACAATCTTGCTCCAATCGCCCAGCAAACAAAGTTGGGTTGGGTCCTTCTTGGCAATGTGAAAACCTACAATTGCCACGTGGTACTGAACAACGTAGATGAAATCTCTCAATTCTGGGAAGCAGAAGAAATTAAGGACGACTGTCAAACATTGTCATCTGAAGATGAATACTGCGAAACACTGTACAAAAACACCACAAGAAGAGGTTCAGATGGGCGATACGAAGTGAAAATCCCCATGAAACCGGGCTTTGAAGAGCTTCTCGGTCCTTCAAAACCACAAGCTGTAGCACAGTTTCGCCAACTAGAAAAACGCTTTGAGAAAGATGACATCTTATCCGAAGCTTACAAAAGTTTTATTCAAGAGTACATTCAACTTGAACACATGAAGAAATGCACAACATCACATGAACCAAGCTTTTTCTTACCACACCATGGTGTTGTGAAACCTGACTCGACAACAACAAAATTACGAGCAGTTTTCAATGGCTCACAAAAAACAAAGTCTGGTTACAGCCTTAACGAGCTTATGTTCAGCGGGCCAAACCTACAACAAGATTTGATGACCATGATTTTACGTTGGAGAAGCTTTGAATTTGTCTATACAGCTGACATAGAAAAATTTTACCGCCAAGTACGCATTCAAGAAGAAGACCAACACCTTCAAAAAATCGTATGGCGAGACGACAACAAATTGCCTATTCTGGAATACCAGTTGTGCAGCATAAGCTATGGTACAAAGGCAGCAGCCTATTTGGCGATGCGCACGATCAAACAGCTGATAACAGACGATGGTCCTCAATATCCGCTAGCTGCAAGCATTTTAGATAACCAACTGTACGTTGACGATTTATTGGGTGGACATAATCAAATTGAAGAAGCAATCGAAGCACAAAAACAGCTTATCGTCATGTTGCAAGGCGCTGGTTTCAACCTTAGAAAATGGGCCAGTAACGACGACAGATTATTACAAAATTTGTCACAAGATCAGATAAGCCAAAACATGCTAGATTTCAAGTGTGCACAAAGCAACAAAACACTTGGAATAACGTGGAATCCGCACACTGACGATTTTGCAATACATACAAAAAATATCGTCGCCACTACAAACAAAGATGACGTCATCACCAAAAGGTCATTACTATCGGACTTATCAAAGTTATATGACCCACTGGGCTGGTTGTCACCTGTAACAATGAAAGGAAAGCTCATATTTCAACAAGTATGGGCGCTCGAAATCTGCTGGGATGACGTATTACCACAACATATACAAGCGCAGTGGAAATCATTTAAAAACGATATCACAGCTATAACTGAAGTGACAATACCACGCTGGATCGGAAATACACAAAAACCGATAGAATTACATGGATTTTGTGACGCGTCGGAGCGAGGTTACGCTTGCGTCATCTACTGTAAAACCACAGATGGTCAGGGGTACATACACATAAGACTATTAGCCGGCAAAACCAAACTTGCCCCCCTGAAGAAAATAATAAGTTTACCACGCCTTGAGATGTGCGGCGCGGCGCTCTTATCACGACTTATGAAATGTGTCATAGAGTCATTAAGATTACAGACAGTCACAATACACGGGTGGACGGATTCGACCGTAGTTCTTGGTTGGCTACAAGGAGAAGTCTCAAGATGGAAACCGTTCGTGGCTAACAGAGTCAACAAGGTGATTGAAGTGATGCCAGCTTCCTGTTGGAAACATGTTCGATCCGACGACAACGCTGCTGACTGTGCGTCCAGAGGTCTACTTCCATCTCAGCTGAAATCACACAAACTGTGGTGGGAAGGACCTGCATGGTTGAAAGAAACAATACCACCACCTCAAAAACGAACATACGAGACTACAACCGAAGAAACAAAGAAAAAACAGACTTATGTGATCCAGACATCTGAGCAGACAGATAATTTTATTGAAACACTTCTAAACAGACATAGCTCTATGGGTCGAATCGTACGTGTAATTGCATGGATATCACGTTTCATTAACCGAGCTCGCCGTAATAACAATGCAAGTGTAATGACTTACTTGCAATTGGAAGAATTGGAAAATGCTAAACACATTTTGATGAAACATGAGCAAATGAAACATTTTCTGATGAGATGGAACAATTAAGAAAAAACATGAAGATAAATTCAAAGAGTAGAATTTTGAATTTATATCCATTTTTGGACTCACATGGCATCATTAGAGTGGGAGGTCGGCTACAACAATCCGACTTGACCGATATGAAGAAACACCCAATGATTTTGCCAAACAAAAGCAATTTAACAAGGTTACTTATTGATGAAGCACATAAGATTACTCTCCATGGTGGAATGAGATTGACATTAACACATCTACGCAACAGATATTGGATTTTGAGAGGTATTAGAACTGTCAAAGAACACATTATGAAGTGCGTCCGCTGTCGCCGCTTCAGAGCTACTACAAACAACCAACTTATGGCAGAGCTACCTAAACCACGTGTAACGCCATCACGGGCCTACACACATTGCGGGGTTGACTTCACGGGGCAAGTCGAAGTCAAGGCCAACAAGGGTCGTGGAATTAAAACCACAAAAGGCTACATTGCCATTTTTGTCTGCTTAGCTACAAAAGCAGTTCATTTGGAATTGGTTTCTGACCTGACAACTCCATCTTTTTTGGCAGCCTTGAAGCGACTATGTGCTCGAAGAGGAACCCCGAAACATATTTATAGCGACAACGGAACAAATTTCGTGGGAGCCGCCAAAACATTGAATCGAGAGTATAAAGAAGCCTTACAGTACTACATCAACATTGATCTCGTCAAATCAGCAACCGACCTTGGAATCGAATGGCACTTCAATGCTCCAGCGTGGCCAACAGCTGGAGGGCTATGGGAATCTGCTGTAAAAAGCATGAAGCACCACCTAAGAAGGGTCCTCGGTGAACAAAAGCTGACTTTCGAAGAGTTCATAACATTGTTAGCACAGATAGAGGCCTGTCTCAACTCCAGACCTTTAATCGCTGTGACAGACGACGTAGACGACCTGGACTGTCTAACTCCAGGACACTTTTTGGTTGGAGGCCCAGTTCTAGCCCCACCATTGTCGCCATACCTGGAACACAGAAACATACATACAAGGTGGCAGCTTACAGAGAAAATGTACAAGGATTTCTGGAAAGCCTGGTCCAATGAATATTTGACTACGTTACAAACTCGTAGCAAATGGCACTACCCTACAAAAAACCTGGAAGTTGGTGACTTGGTACTCATGAGGGACGATCAAATTCCACCCGCTAGATGGCCCATGGCCAGAGTAACAGAAACGCACGCAGGTACAGACGGCCGCGTACGCGTTGTGACACTGAAAACAAAGAATGGCTCAGCGAAGCGACCCATTACGAAATTATCACGCTTACTATTAGAAGAACCACACGACAATAATGAAGCCGATGACGTCACACCCCCTGACGTCACACCCCTTGACGTCACACCCCCGAAAATTGAGCCTGAAAAATTGAAGCGAGTAAGAACTACAAAGAGAAGCGTCAGCAGTTTCTTCGTAACACTTTTGTGGCTGCTGTTTGCATGTGTATCTTCGTCTTCACAACAAATGACCAACATAACAACACTCAATCCTGCAAAACTTGTTTATTTTGATAAAATATCAGATATGCAGATTGCACAAGAGCACTGGAATCTAGTTATATACTACAATATGACGACATATTGGCAGAGTATAAACAGCATTGAAAAGTATATAACTCATCTGAACAGTCTATGTCAAGGAGATTTCACACCATTTCGCACCATAGCCGCACAGTTTAATCATGAGGTGAATGAGCTGAAACACTTTAATGAAATTCTACAGTCTGAACATGGAAGGCGTGTAAAGAGAGGGCTCATCGACGGAATAGGCTATGCTGCAAACACTTTGTTTGGTGTCCTTGACGAACGATTCGCTGAAAAGTACAGAAAGGACATCAAGAAAATTCAAAACAATGAAAATCATCTCCTAAGTTTGTACAAAAAACATACATCCATTATAGAAGGAGAATACAACCTGTTGAAGCGAAACGAAGAGGTCATGAACAACCAGTTGAACATCATCAACGATCATCTTAGAGAGAGTGAAAAACGAATAAAACTGGATCAGAATCACGCTAGCTATATCACCGCTACAGCAGTGGCTATAAATGTGATTATTTCCAATATACACAGAGTACAACAACAACTATTGGACTTGGTGACAGAAGTGAGAAATGGTCGAGTGGACACCCATCTACTTACGCCAGGAGAGTTCCAGGAACAACTGAACATCATCTCGGGACACCTCCCACGCGACCTATCCGTGCCATGTCTAAACACACATGAGTGCATAAGAAATATGTACAAAATATCAAGAGTGAATATCAGAGTTACAGAAAAGTTTTTGATGATGGAAGTAAAACTGCCGATTATTTCGAATGAAATGTACGAGTTAAGTCGAATTATACCTATACATCAAATTGACGGTGACACAATGAAAACAATCATCCCAACATCAGAATACATGGCAGTCAACATAGGAAAAGATTTATTAATAACATTGAGCTCTGACGATTTGCGGTCATGTGTACATTTGAATGACAAACAATTAATCTGCTCATTAAACCTGCCTATTTACGATATAAAGGCAGCGCCAATTTGTGAAGCTCAAATAATAAACAATCGAACAATATCAAATTGCCGCATTGCGATAACAGAGTGTCGGCATGAGTGGATCCAGTTACACCGCCGTGGCGCGTGGCTATACTCCTGTTGCGAAGAATGCAGCGCGCGCATTTTCTGCCCAGCTGAGACAATGACTCAGACACTACGTCACACGGGCGTCATAACATTATCACAAGGATGTATACTGAAAGGAAACAACATAATTATCCACTCACATAATAATTTCCAAAGTGAGTTGAATAGAAATGGAGAACAAATAATGGACCTACCCCAAGAATCGGAGGTTAACCAGATCGTTAATGAATATAACGCAACACTATTCCCTGAAAATCATGAGGAAACACTGAAGATCCTGAAACAGAAGATTGACTCCGTCAAAGTCCAACAAGAAACAGTGAACACTCAAATTGATAGTCACGATACCCAACATTATGTCACATACAGCATTTTGACTACAGTCATCGTGACACTACTATGTGTCTGGGGCGTAAAACAAATCCAGAAGCGTCGCCGGAACCGAGAGGTGATGGAGCCCCACCCCACTCCGCAAGCGGAACCTGAGCCAGCTCCTCGAGGGCAGCCGCCCGCTCCATCAGCGAGCCGTCGCCGGTCGTTACCACACTTAAAGACAACCGCTCTACAGGACGTTTACGTACCATCGGAACCGTCTGTTATTTTTGTAAACAAAAATGTTAAAGACAAAGCGACGTCTCCTATGTAGTAATTAGACTTAAGAAAAATGCTTTTTTGTATTGCTTTTTACATTTGTTACCTTTTTACATTATTTTTAATATAATTCATACATGATTGTTTATTTTGTTCTTTCTTAAGTCGGGAGCATGTACGAGCAGTACATTAGGTACTTTACTTACTAACCTAAATAAGTTGCTGACCACGCGGTCATTGTCGCGCGGTAACGTTACGATTTTACATTATACAGGGTCACTGGAAATATGACGTATTCCTGCTAAAGGGTTATAGATGAGATCAAAACAAATATTTTTTGTTATATTACTTTTTCTCAAAACGTTCATAGTTTTTGAGTAAATTGAAATAAAGTAATTTTTTACCAAAAGTACGTTTTCAAAAACAAAAATTTAAAATAAAAGATAACTACTCGTTCGATTCCGGTTTTTTTATTATTTTGGGATAGAAAACAGTCTAAATGTTGATAATGTATAAAATAAATTACAAAAAATACAGGTGTTTATAAAAAAATCAATTCTTAAAAGCATTTTTTATTTTTATTTTTTCAGATTTTTTAGAAAAGGCAGCAAATATCTTTAAAAAATTCCTAGTAACTGAGCGTGCATAATATTTCAAAAACATCACCATCTATTCAGCTTTCAGTTGAGGTATAAAACTTAATAATATCTTTAATAAAAAATGAGAAATTAAGACTTAAGTAAATTGCAGTCCCATTTCATGTAGCAAAAATTTCCTACTTCGAGCGCTTCGGAGGTGGCCGTATTATCCTACTATATCATAAATGTAAAAGTTTGCTTGTTTGGATGATTGTTAATCAATCACACAAAACGGCTGAACCGATTTGGATGAAATATGGCGCACAGATAGTTTAAAAGCCGGATTAAAACATAGGAGGATACTATTATCTTGGTTAAAGGTTCCCTAGGGATTTTCTCGAATGTAAATGCGGATGAAGTCGCGGGTGAAAGCTAGTTTGCCATAAATGGTCGTACTTACTAAAAATACTTTCGTCCGAGTGAGTTTCGAGACAGGATTATTTTCCGCCAATAAGTCAAAATTTTATACAGACGGCATCAAAAATAACCATGCATATCTGCCATTTTTAATGCCTTTATGCCAGGCCTTCCTTTTGGCTTGTGGTTGAATAAAGTGGACGGGCCATAACCCACCACATGGGCCCAATGCGGATTTGACGGTGGTACACAATGTACCTTACATAGAGCCGTTGGTCCTGGCTACATTTTCAGTCGTTAACACTGACCAATCCACATTGGGTCCACGTGGTGGGTTATGGCCCATCTGCTCTATCCATTCACAAGCCAAAAGGAAGGCCTGGCATAAAGGCTTTAAAAATGGCTGATATGCATGGTTATTTTTGATGCCGTCCGTAAAAATTTTGACTCATCGGCGGAAAATAATCCTGTCCCCAAACTCTAGTTATTATTTTTAGTAAGCATGACCATTTATGGCAAACTAGCTTCTACCCGCGACTTCATCGGCATTTACATTCGAGAAAATCCCTAGGGAACCTTTAACCAAGATAATAGTATCCTCCTATGTTTTAATCCGGCTTTTAGACTATCTGTGTGCCATATTTCATCCAAATCGGTTCAGTCGTTTTGCATAATTAATTAACAATTATCCAAACAAGCAAACTTTCACATTTATGATATAAGTAGGATAATACGGCCACCTCCGAAGCGCTCGAAGTAGGAAATTTTTGCTACATGAAATGGGACTGCAATTCACTTAAGTCTTAATTTCTCATTTTTTATTTAAGTTATTATTAAGTTTTATACCTCAACTGAAAGCTGAATAGATGGTGATGTTTTTAAAATATTATGCACGCTTAGTTACGAGGAATTTTTTAAAGATATTTGCTGCCTTTTCTAAAAAATCTGAAAAAATAAAAATAAAAAATGTTTTTAAGGCTTGATTTTTTTATAAACACATACTTTTTGTAATTTTTTTTATTCATTATCAACATTTGGACTGTTTTCTATACCAAAATAATAAAAAAACCGGAATCGAACGAGTAGTTATCTTTTATGTAAATTTTTTGTGTCTGAAAACGTACTTTTGGTAAAAAATTTCTTAATTTTAATTTACTCAAAAACTATGTACTTTTTGAGAAAAAGTAATATTACAAAAAATATTTGTTTTGATCTCATCTATAACCCTTTAGCAGGAATACGTCATATTTCCAGTGACCCTGTATATTTTAGTGCAATAAACACCTTCAGAGCGAACGGTACTACATCTTTTACATTGACCTACCTCACCCTGAGTATTGCATTCCGGGAAACATACAAATCCCTACATCCTACATTAACAATCATATTGGGCACGAGCCCCAGTAATACCCTTAATTAAAATTCCTTACTTGTTTTTTTCCTTTAGAAATAAAAAAATACTTATGAATATTTTTCAATATTATTATGGCACATAACAATAAAAGTATACTCTGCACTGACGTCCTTGTATAATGGACGTCGTCAGTGATCCTCTGCATCGCTATATTTTTTGTTATACATTTATTAGAAGTGGCACTCGCCGTAGAAAAAATACTTAACTTGTATACAATTAAATTAAATTTGGTCTTAAAATAAAGTCACTATTTTCTTTTGAAATTAAAAAACACAGTGTTTATTTGACTTCTGATTTGGCATTGATCTGTCATTTGGTTGACAGATACCACAGCCAGAAATAAAAAACTGGCCAAGAGCGTGTCGGGCCACGCGCAGTAGGGTTCCGTGACACACATTTGACCACTTTTGAAGTGTATATCTTTCAAACGGTTGACTTTGAGAAAAAATGGTTTGAGGAACCTCAATGTCATTTTTAAAGACCTATCTATAGACACCCCGCACGTATAGGTTTGATGAAAAACATTTTTTTTCAGTTTCAGTTCCATGTATGGGGATTCCCCCTTAATCTGTTTAGGGTTCCGTACCCTAAGGGTAAAAACAGGACCCTATTACTAAGACTCCGCTGTCCGTCTGTCTGTCTGTCTGTCACCAGCTGTATCTCGTGAACCGTGATAGCTAGACGGTTGAAATTTTTACATATGATGTATTTCTGTTGCCGCTTTAACAACAAATACTAAAAACAGAATAAAATAGATATTCAGGGGGGGCTCCCATACAAAAAACGTGATATTTTACCGTTTTTTGCTCGATATTAATAACGACAACAGGAAGACAATTTTAATTTTTACAGATGATGTATTTCCATTGCCCCTATAACAAAAAATACTAAAAACAGAATAAAATTAATATTTAAGGGGGCCTTACATACAACAAACTTGATTTTTAGCCGTTTTTTGGTACGGAACCCTTCGTGAGTGAGTCCAACTCGCACTTGGCCGGTTTTTTTATTTTTGTCTAAAAATCGTAAAACGGTTCACAGAATACATCTGCCTACCAAGTTTCAACTGTGTAACCCTAATACTTTTAGAATAAAGTGGCTGTGACATACGGACGGACAGACAGACAGACATGACGATTCTATAAGGGCTCCGTTTTTTGCCATTGGGCTACGTAACCCTATAAAAGTACAGCAGATTATGAATCACAGATTAAAGATTTTAAAAGGTATGCAACTTTAGCATTAAAGGCCAGGTCTCTTTTGTCAAACGTTGTTTTTGTAAGAGTAAAGTTAACACAAGATTTAGCCTAAAAGATACATTAGGAAAATCTATGTCCTAATAATTACCCTGCCAGATAATTTTTACCCTAAATCTATGTTGCGGTCCCCTCCTGGCGAGTCCTACATGCCCCCTTCCCGATCACCAGCGGGAAGGGAAGCGCGTAAATGCGTTTTTCCTCGGCATAAAAAAAAAAAAAAAAAAAAAAAAAAAAAAAAAAAAGGGTAAATTACCCTAAGCTAGCTAAGCACTGCACTCAAAATCCGTCGATGCGATGCGACCCGGCCCGTCACAGTGTGCTATAGGAGCATTTTGCGATGCGCTGCGGCCCGGCCCGCCCCGTTGCGACCCGCCTAAATGTGCGTTAACCTTTAGTCATGTCTGTCACGCGCTCGGTGACAGTCGTTAGCGCAACGACAAAAAAATCATTAAAAAGTGGTAAAAAAACCGGCCAAGTGCGTGTCGGGCCACGCGCCATAGGGTTCCGTAGTTACCTTCGTTTGCAAAAATAACTTTGTTTTTCACAGTGTTGGTATGAATGACAAAGTTATATTTGCGGTTTTGGAAAATGTGCTATATCTCAAAAACTAATTACTATATCTCGTTCAAACCAATTTTGGTTGAAAGTGTTTATTAAGATCTATAGCATATATTTTTTTTAGATTTTTCACTCTCTTATTTCAAAAGTTAAAGGGGGGGGGACACACATTTTACCACTTTGGCGGTGAATATCTTTCAAACGGTTGACTTTGAGAAAAAGTTGTCTTAGAAACCTCGATGTCATTTTTAAAGACCTATCTATAGACACCCAACACGTGTTGGTTTGAAGAAAGAATTTTTTTTCAGTTTCAGTTCCATGTATGGGGAGCCCCCCCTTAATCTTTCATTTTTCTTATTTTTGTATTAAATTCCTTGAGCGGTTAACAGAATACATCTACCTACCAAATTTCAACTATGTAGTCTTAATACTTTCGGAATAAAGTGGCTGTGACATACGGACGGACAGACAGACAGACAGACAGACAGACAGACAGACAGACAGACATGACGAATCTATAAGGGTTCCGTTTTTTGCCATTTAGGCTACGGAACCCTAAAAATGACGTCATGTGTGGTCAAGTGGTGTAAAAGACCAATAGAAGGCATCAAAACAAATACGGTCATATCATATCATTGGTAAGTAAAATATTTTTCGTTATTTAGCTCCTATGAGCGTATACATGCAATCTATGGTAGTTATTATGCAACAAGTGTTCAGTCACTTTGTGAGGCAGAGTCAAATCTTCACGTTCACTGCTATCACAGATTTTTAAACAAGAATAAAACTCTCTCATGAAATTCAGTACAACAGAAAAAAAGGAAAATTAAAATCAAAATTTTGTAATGCTATAAAAATGGCGCGTCCTGCAATATACAATCCAAAAAAAACGAGTAATCTGATGTAAACTCCTTGCTTTTTATCATTATACAGGGTGTAACAAAAACTCTGTCCAATCCGTGAAGGGATGATTAGGTAGGTACCTATAAAGTTTCGATTCTATTCACACAATCCTCTTTGATTAACAAGTAAAAAAATCCCTGGTTACAATAGAATAAACGAAAAATGGGGAACTTACATTGCAACACCGAAGGCAGCGGCACCACAAGTAGTGACGTCATAAGGTCAAGACCGTCAGAACACAAAGTAATGACAATTTCCAGAAACTATGATTTTTATGCAGCTCTGAAAACAGCTTTTTAATATGGAGTTTGATTCGCGGATCGTTCTGCTGGAACCCCAATATGAGATCTGCTGCGAAGATGCTACTCCATATTTCCACCACCAATAGCAATACATGCCCAGCAACTGTGCACTAGATTGTCTCGAACACTTTGCAGCACACCTGTATTCAACTTAATAAGTACAAAAGTGGCTATTATTCGCAAACGCATTACGGCTTCACTCTCACAAATGTTTTTAAACATCAACTATTAACATGACCTCACAAATAAAACTCAAGAGGTGTCAAATCTGGCGATCGCGCTAGCTACGGAGTTGATCCACCTCTTCTAATCCACCGTCTCACATATTGCTAGCTTAGGTATTCGCGCACCGGTCAATAAGCATATTAAAATAGTCTGCATTTGAAAAAGATTTTTGGCAAGAATAAATTTTGACTTGGTGGAATACGCTGCTATAAAAAAATATATTCCGACGAACTGAGAACCTCCTCCTTTTTTGAAGTCGGTTAAAAAGATGTCGCTATACGAATTTTGTACTGCCAATTAAAGCATGCTTTTTTATGTGAAAAATAAAAATAAAGCAACGTATTAATACGCAGTTACACCTCTTAAAGACGTATTGAGGCGTTGCTTTCGCCAATGTGATAATTATCCACATTATGTACTTACACATGTTATGAAAAAGAAATTTCTACATAATACATTCTCTTTTATTAAGCATACCTATTTTATTTCAATACCTTACCTAATTTTAGTCCTTCTTGAAATCAAGTGTCTTACCAATTAATATGATCATCATTCATCAACATCATCATTTTATAATTAATTTTCATAAAATAAAATAACAATAAAATCATCACAGCCGAAAGACGTCCACTCCTGACATTATGTCTCTTTTAGTTTTCCAGAGCGACTAGTTGCAGACGACTTACATTCAGCGTATTCGAGCGATCTTTACCAAGTCGTCTGTCTACATAATAAAACAAACATTATATCTAACAAATAATAATGTACTAATTTCATAAAACAATTTTATGATGCCACCCACCGCGCAGGGCCGTAGTGATCTTAGCAGGTTAGGTGTACTGACTGCATTCTACATTACACCGTCCTCGCTTCAATGACAAAGGCACGACAACGGCCCAATGAGTGACACGGCGCGAGCCAAATATCCAATCATGTTTGATCTGCGTTCAAACCCCAGCCAATAGAAAACGTGATATGCGTTAGAATACAACCTAATACCGATTATGCGTACATTTTAATAAGGTATGTTTTTACTAGTTCATTGTTGAGTTTGCGACCTTTTTGTGTTACAGAATATGCGAAGGTGCCATTTTTTAAGCAATATTTGTTAGGAGTTAGGCTTCCTTAGTTCTTATTTCGTTGCCTAGATCTAAGAATTCTCACCTTATGTGCGCCGTATATGAGGAGAGCAGCGAACACACATTCCACGCAGTATATAAGGACGCATATCTCCGCGGGGAGGGACGCAGTGGTCCCCTGGTACATCAGCTCGGTCCCGAGTTTCTCGTGAACTGCATAGCTGTACACTCCCACCATGAAAGCACTGAATAACTGAAATCAAAACATTAAATAGAAGAAACCGTGACAGATTTCCGAAAGTGTATCTGCTGCCTGTCACAATAGTGTACCACCAGAGTTTATTGATTTAACATTCATTGCTGTGGGAACACACATAACTTTAACGTCTGTCTTTATGAGCTGGTGATGGATGTATTCTTGAATTATTTACACTATTAGGCCCCTGTAATAGGTCTTGGTTAAAGGCCTGATCATCATGATGTTTAATCAATATACCTAAGTAACTATATTTGATATTCCGGTAATTTTTAGTACCCACCATCCCAAATCAATAATACTCATTCACTATAAATGGGTACAATTATTTTTTTTGACACTTGCAACTGAGTAGGTACAAGTATACAAATAATTAACGCCTTTCTACTTGATTTAAGACTCTCTCTTCACTATCTAAGCAGATCTATAAAATTCCACATGCTACATATCATCTCTACATATTTTTTCATTTACTTTCATCATATTCCTCATAGGAATTTATGTTTGTACCATAATGTTAATGAAAATACATAAGTAGATATAATTATTCACTTCTCAAGCTTATGCGCTCACTAGACATGAAATAAAACACTTTTTAACGAATAGGTACTAGCGCGGTTTTATTGAAAGTACTTTGGTATTATAGTTGGTAATTGGTTTGATTTTTGATTTTGTTCCCCGTGACCACGGCAGCTGCAAAGGTGCCAAAACATCGGAAAAATCAAAAATCAAACCAAATACCAACTAATTACCAAAGTACTTTCAATAAAACTGCGCTAGTATCCGTTAAAAAGTGTTTTAGATTTAATTAGTTAACAATTTATCAATGCCCGACTAAAATAATTGCCTCAAAGCGAAATTCATTTCACCTATGTACGTCATTTGCATAAATTATTGTTATCATACTAATATTACTGATTGACCACAATGAAAAACAGACCTTGAAACTGCTCGATGGTCATAGGTTATGTGATTTTGCCTGATTTTATAAAGAGGTGAGCAATTTTGCCACTGTACGTTTAATCTGTTACTTCCTTCAAACCCATTTTGGTCAGCTAATGCTTATATTAGGCTGCATATACGTGCCAAGCTTAGAGATTTGCTACGCGATTTGCGTGGTGGCTAGGTGGCTACCAAAGACAATGTCGCGTCGCGTCGCTTGCAGTGTGGGCTACTGCGATAGTATGCATAACGTCTGGGGGTCAAGTCTGCTGATATTAACGTCAAAATCGTGTTTGAATAGTAATGCTTTTTGACAGTGTTCTTGTTTCTGAAACCCATCGAGATGTGCGTTCGTTTTGGGTTTAAGAAACACAATGTGTTCCGGTTTTGGGCTTAAGAAGTGCTTTTTGACGCACTCCTTGTGGAGTGTGTCAAAAGCACTACCATTCAAACACAATTGAAGCACGATTTTGACGTTAACATTAGCAGTCTTGACCCCCTGTTCACTGATCAGTGACTACGTTTGGAACGTGATGAGCGACGCTCTTCGCAGTGTGGCCTTAGCCATAAGGAATTTACATCATCCTTTGTGATCATTATAATAAAATTCAACTTACACAAGCGCAAAATGGTGATTCACGTACTTTTAGAATTTTATTATTATTCTAAGAGATAAGTATACGGATATGTTTGAAAAAAACCGCGAAAATTTGCTTAAAAATTTATGGCAGCCATTACATGGTCATGCAAGCGTCAGTCAAATTGCATCAGTCATGAATTACGTTTGACTTATTGACTGATGGAAAGAACAAATCACATCATGCAACCATCAGTCACTACATTACACGGTAGGTTAATCGTCAGTCACAGCGCGTGACTGTGGTTAAACTGACAGCAAAACCTACCGTGTAATGGATGCCTATGGAAAACCTGAAACTGAAAATTCTGATCGTTATATCGCAGATCAGTCGTATGTGTATATGTGTATAGCATTACACCTAGGTATACATATACAGTGGTGGCGGTCAAATAATTAAAGACACCAGTCGATTTTCATACCTGATGATGGCCATCCAGAGAGTGAATGGTGATTCAGAAATCTCCTCCATTCACTCTCTGGATGAATGAGAGGAGGAGATGAGAGGAGAGGAGATGAGAAGATGAGGAGATGCAGAAATCTCCTCCATTCACTCTCTGGATGGCCATCTTCAGATCACAGCTAGGTTAATCCTTGGCGGAAAACCAAGGCTTCAAAGTTACCTCGTTTGTTATTATGTGAACGGCACTGTATATAGGTTTAATGCTGGTTATAATTCTAATAACACTCATTTTCTTATACTTACAATTTTTATATACGCTATAACAAGCACTCCTCTTCTCAAAGGCATACAAAAGCAGCACCTTTGGAACTGGGGCCAGTCACAATACATTTCCACTATGTTTATTAACCTTCTAAGTTACACTTACTAAACACTTATGAGTGTTAAACGTTACCACTGACGTTAACACTTTTAGAACAAATATACGTGCTTCTGGGTCCAGGGTTAGTGACAACTGACTGACAATTGTGACCGCAAGTAGCGTTAAACTGTTAATGCATCAGGAACTTTGTCCGCTAAAGATATAAAGGAGACTGTAACGGCTCGATTGTGTCAATATGAATTTAAACTTTATAATAACATGTATTAGGTAGTATTTGAGTTGTCAGTGTGGTACAATACTGATAACAGACCGGAGATGAAATTATCGAAAGCGTGGGGATATTTGTTTGTATGGATATGTTTATCACTTCTGTGTATTTTCAACAAAACTGTTTTTAAAAACAAACCTTTAAACATGAATTTTGCATTAAGTAATAATAGGTACATTTCAGTCGTTAAGACTAGAAAAATGTGATGTGGAATTAAGAAAATTATAAAGATTAATTTATAGTAAAAATGATATCGATTAAAATACCTTCCCCTAATAACTCTATTTCCACATTTCATGCTGTTTGTTGTTGTTCAGTTGGACCTTTGCTGCTCAAATCTAGTCCAGACGCCCATGACCATAATACTTACTCGTTGTTAGAGGTAAGTAGGTACCTACAATACGATTAAATTGACAGTAGACAGGTGATCTGCGACAACTTCAGAGTGCGCGGTCCAGTACGATGCCAACGTAAAGAAGAAAAACGTAGAGAAAATGTTAAAGATTAACAAATGTATATTATATGTGATCGAAAACACAGCGTTGATTTGAAGAAGCATCATACAGATTTACCTGATATACCACTATTCTACAAAGATCACTCACCAATTTGGAGACCAAACCTTGTTAACTCGTCTTCTTTCACTTCGCTTAGCTCTGCGGACTGTGACAGATGACAGCTGGTTGTCAGTGTCACATGTCAGTGTCATAGCGTTTTTAAGATTTGCCGCGATACCACGTGCAAAAGTTTTCTCATAACTAAAATTGTTATAAAGTGCAGTTTTTGTTGATTTTATACGTGAATTCAAGAATTCTAACAATAATGCTGCTTGTTTGGTAAGCGTTTACGACCTTACTAATTAAAAGAACGAGATGGTGATGCTTACAAGACGTGTTTACATGTATACCGGCATACCGCTGCTTCGGATGAATGAAACGAAGAGCATTAACTTGTACAATTTGGTCCGTGACAATGGTCACGCGACTTTTCTCATTCATCAGCGGATGAGGACTCGAGGAGACATTAGGGCCCTATCCTATATGATATCTCGAGCCCACATCTCCCTCTCTTAATTGAGAGATCGGAGTGCCGAATGAGATAAACCAATTGCCCGACACCTCGTTTCCATGAATTAATGCCGATTTTATTCGGAAGAATAACAGCAGCACTTTGGTCAAGTTGACCAGTTCTATTATAGCTAAATAAAACACACCCACTTGATCATTGGTGCCATAAGTTTCTTTTGACACAAAACTTTTTTATTTTGATGTGAGTACCTATCATCAACCAATGTTTTGAATATGAGAAACCAAGTTTTCTCACAGTAGAAAGAAACTAAGTACCTACCTACTATTTGTTTTAAAGTGTTAATCTGACTCACCAAACTGATTTTTGGTTTTTTAAAGTCTGTTGAACTGTTCTTGTTCAGTAGGCAGTAGGTAATCAGTACAATCAGAGGCTCTAAGCATAGCTGGTCTAACATAACAAGTGTGAACTTAGAATACCAGGACCTCTGGAAATAATCACAAAATAATTTCTCGCATTGAGCTGCAACTCGGCTAAGTGAATTAGACACTTCTTAAACACTATCTCAATAGCTTGGCATGATTTTGCAGGAGTACTTTATAAGATTAAAGTGAGTGTATAAAAATTTGAAAGTTAAAAACTAAGTAAAGAAATATTCATTTAGGCGCAGATTATCTAGTTATCATTAAAGTGGTTCCATGTGAGATGTGATTCTCTAACTTAGACAGAGAGTGACATAGGAGTCTATCTAGTACCACAGCTGTGCTAGTACCGTACCGCTAGATAGATTATAATTGATAAAAATTTGGAAATTTACATTGTAGTGTAAGTAATAAGAACCTAAGATGTGTAATAAAGAGTCAGCTTTTATTATGTTAGTGGAAAGAATGAAACAAAAATTACTTTTATTGCGGTTACAGAAAACATTCCGTAGATTCTTTGGAGGTACATAAGAAGGTAGCCGTAGCCGTAGCTGGCACACAAAAGTATGTTCAATACAGTAATTTGATTACAATACATTATTACACATTACAGAAGATGCTAGTGGGCATATAACTTGCAAAATAGTAGATAAATGGTCTCAAATTATTTACAGACCTAACACAGAGTTATACTCTAATCAGAGTTATTAATATAACTAGTTACTTTTTATCTTGAAGATACAGTCTACTGACTTGATATTTATTTACAAAAAATAATAATAATATGTGTAACCTACTTGTGTTAGGTACTTAATTCCTTAGTAGGGCCATGAAATTGAATGATTAAATTATATGTGTATTATCAAGTCAGTGAAATTATAAATAGCAAATACTTTTAGTGATTATAATAATTAATATTAGAATATTTAGAATGTGCCACTGCATAGCATAGTACGACTAAGTTTAACTAGAGATACCAGAATTAAATGAAATGATGGAGTAAGTGAAGATTGAATAAAATTAAATAATATGTACTTATAATAGCTTATCCAGGGAGAAAATCATCTCTGAGTTTATTTAGAAAACTAGACAGAGGAAAATAGTCAATGTCAGTTTTATGACTTTGATTGTAGAAGTATCCAGCATCCAAATTCTTCCAACAATCCTTAGCCTCCGGACTTTTGTAAATATCCAAGGGGGTCAGACTCGGGTCAGATATTCTGTGTACCAGAGAAATAAGACTTAATTCTATCCTGGTAACTATTAGCTAATAATTCAATATTGAGATATGCTCACTAGGCAAGTTCAGGAGTTAATAATTCCTGAAAGTATCTTTTGATAATTTACATAAGTCCTAGAACAAACTAGAGTGTATGCTGTGTATGTATAGTATAGATGTTTCTTGTAAAACAGTTAAAACTACATCACTAAGGCATTACATACCAAAACATTAATGAGGATTAAGAGTGTGCTATCAGAAGTGCTCAAAGTAGGCGTCTCTTTTTGCGAGAGTTAGGTGTGTGAGGCTATTGAGCTATGCAGACGAGCGCAAAATATACTTTTGATTAATACAGATTGATTTCCGATGACGGACCTTTCAGCAGTTTACATCGGAGATCCACCATGAGGTAGTCGGGTGGATATGTATCATACCAGAGACAGACATTCCCTAGGCCTCGGAGGCTTCACACCTAGATGGGGTGTCCCAAACTGTAACTTGGTAGCCTTGAATAAGGTACCTAACAGTCCTTAGGTATGAAAAGAATAAGTCAATCATATTGAGATTTAATTATTTCCCTTGTAATCGACATCATATTTTTATTTTTGGGTTACCTATACCTCTACATAAAGATCTACGTTATTATTACCATGAGTGTTTGGTGATAGCCGCGTCGTTCGCGGGTTGAGGTGATTACTTTTCATCAGCTAATTTAAAGGAAAATATCCCCAGGGCTGTGACATTGACATATAAATGTACAGTCGACAGCACGTTAAGTTGACCAGTTGAGCTGCGAAGACAGCTTTTATTACGTATGTCATAAAAACGGTTTCATGATCAACATGTATGGTCTGATGAGTTGTCAACTGTTCCTAAGTGAGATGGCTGCAGCGTGCGCCAGTTTATCCTCAAAGTGTCTATGTGAACAGGGAACGAATCCCTGTCATTCAAGAGTACCTACATACCTACTCGTCTAGTCGCAAAACATAATATGGTTGATACACCTCCGAGATGATGGAGATATAACCTACTTGTTCAAATGAACAACAGAACTTTGATGGATCACCTCCGCTACCAGCGTTGTAGGTACCTATGCGTTCAATCGCTCTGCTCAGGGGTGACGGTAGGGCTGCAGGATAGCCGAGTGATTTACCATTATGCTTTCAGCGGCGTACCTCTCGGGGGGGTACAACGGCTCTGCCGACCGCCAAATTTGAGACGATGTGCTGGAATGGCCTCTCTCATTGCCCCAGGCCTCGGAGGCTTTACACCTAAATGGGGTGTCCCAAGTGGTGACTTGGTAACCTTGGATAAGGTACCTTACATGGGACTCAAAGTATGGCTATGCAATATTTGAAAACCCTGCAGCCGCGCCGTCCTTGGCAATTAAAATGCCGTGTGCGTTTCCACAATTGAGCCCCAAAAATTCCAAGGCACGTCAATTCATAACCTTGGTACCAGTATTCCTGGCCTCCAATCCTCCAGGCATAAACCTAAACAGAACCTAAAGTAAGTATAAAGACATTCACATCAGCTTGAGTGATTTCACAAGAGGCAAAAACCTACCTCAGATAAATGAGCTAGCTAGAACCTTTGTATAGTTTAGAAGGTTGTGGGTGGCCAGATCAGGTAGCCGACATTGGTTCCTCATTTTCACCTCGTAGAGTTCCCTGAGAAGGATGGTTCAGAGGAAGATAAAGCTTTTACATCTAGCTCTCTAGTAATTATGAAAATATATTTTTGCAGTAGATAACTGCATAATAGTTATGCAGATCCTACTGTTCTTATACATAAAAAAAAAATCTAGGGATTTGATGTTCTTTTTTATATAAGTAATGTTAAAAGCAATCTCTGTGGCGAGGCCACACCAATCAAATCACAGATTTGGGTCATTAAGTGCTCGTTGACTTCGTCCAGGTCGTTGATATATCAAAACACAACATTATTAGATCGCGAGAAATCTGATTTGAATTAGTATTCAAATCAGCAAACTAGTGCTTGTAAAGTACGGTGCATGACAATTACAAACTATCTACCTAAGAATAGTTACCCAGAGATTATTACTGTTGTGGTGAGACCTATCTTTTTTTGACTAATACTAATAACTGTCAGGCTAATAGGGTTTATTAAGACTAAAAACCCTTAGCTCAATATTTACATTTCTGTATGTTATAGCAATCTTAATTCTGAATATAGCTGATAGCTCAATTATTTAATTATTGTATTAAATGAATCGGTGATGGTGAAACCAGCCACAAGAACAACATTTATAGAATCTTGATTCTAAACCTAATGTTTAGTTAATAAAGTACAGCTGAAAAATAATAATAAGTAATAATAATAATTTAAAAAAAAACCTTTGCAAGAGGTGCAAGAAATAACTAGAAATACAGGTGGTAATAACCTATAAATATTAATTTAGCTGTTTGTATTTTATTGCTAAATATTTCATTGTTCACAAGTAATTAAGTTACTGTGTTTGTTGAATAGCAATCTGATTAATAAATTGATTGCATGTTATTCATAAAATGAATATGAGTGAATCACATTTTTTATCTCAGAGAGGTATCTAAACAATAATTTAATATTATTAAATTTTATTTGTGATGTTGAATAAGTGAGAATTCACATAGCGTTTGTCCTTCTTTCACCAGCAGATATCAAACAGGTCTTCAAATCAACGCTGTGTTTTCGATCACATATAATAATACTGTTTTGCACTCCAACAAAACAGTTATTATGAGTGTGAGAAAACACAGCGTTGCCTAAGTGCTTGCAGGTGAAGACTACTATGACACTGACATGTGACACTGACAACCAGCTGTCATCTGTCACAGTCCGCAGAGCTAAGCGAAGTGAAAGAAGACGAGTTAACAAGGTTTGGTCTCCAAATTGGTGAGTGATCTTTGTAGAATAGTGGTATATCAGGTAAATCTGTATGATGCTTCTTCAAATCAACGCTGTGTTTTCTCACACTCATAATAACTGTTTTGTTGGAGTGCAAAACAGTATTATTTTTCTCTTTGCCATACATTCTCGAGTGACAACGGATCACTGTCTATTGTCAATTTAATCGCACTGTAACTTGTTTTTAATTTTTTTTGAGTAGGTATTAACTTTTGAGTATTGAGATTTGAGTATTAACCTACCAATATTTCTATTACTATACCGTTCCTATTTGGTTTTGAGGAGTTCCCTTGTGTATTTTCTAAGTCCAAGGGCGAATTCCAATGAAATTAATAGTTTCATTCTATGTCCGACTACGACGTTTGGGAGAAAAGTAGGCAGTCTGTGAAGTAGTCGCTTAGAGACTGCATGCGAAGTAGGATGATTGCTAGGTTGGCTAGCTGCGAAGATATTTCATTGAGAAGCAGTCGGATTGATAAATTGGATATTTGATAAGTAGACCCCTGGCGCCGAAAGGTTTCAAACAAAATAGAAACATCTGTTCATAGACAAAAAGTTATTGTCGAACATACGTCATGTCACGAAAATTTCAGTACTTTCAGGATTTCCTGAAAACTGATTCCAAAATTTCAAAAATGGGACCAACTTTGGAAGGTAGCAACTTTTGAGCCAAATTAGGTCGAATTTGCAAAAAGATCGGAAGTAATTCGTGTAGTTGTAATTTGTTATAGAATCATTAGAAGACATGAATATAAGTTTCCTCCGAGTTTGCACCATTCCTGCTATGTACGGAACATCGTTTAATGTTAGGTATTAACATTAAAGTCCCAATATTTTTTTAAATATAATACCTACAACAACAGTTTCTTTTCATGTTATGTTACAATTTTAATTACCTATCAATGCATACCTAGCTTGCTTAAATCAGATTAAAAGTTATCGAGATAATTGACAAACGCAACGCGAAAGTAGTGGAACAAGTACCTACGACGTCACAAAGGTGGCGCCTCCTAGGATTAGATTTTGTCAATTATCTCGGTAACTTTTTATCAGCAAGCTAGGTATGCTATGATAGGTAATTAAAGTTGTACCAAAACATGGAAAGAAACTGCTATTGTAGGTATCATATTAAAAAAAAATTGGGACATTATTTTTAATACCTAACATTATACGATGTTCCGTACATAGCAGGAATGGAGCATACACGGAGGAAACTTATATTCATGTCTTCTAATGATTCTATAAAAAATTACAACTACACGAATTACTTCCAACCTTTTTGCTAAATTTGACTATGGTACTAGCCGTCTTCGAGTAATCGGAGTGCCTTTTGGACGATTCATCCAAGTAGTGCCTACATACTCTTACATACGTAAAAAATATAGGTACCTACGCGACGAATTGATAACCTATTATCCTTTTTAGAAGTTGGTAAAAAACTAAAATCAATCTCGATACCTGGATAAAAAAAACCTATGTTAAGAACTAGGCAGTATCATAAGAATAAATAAAGCAGTATTTAAGTAAACGAGTATAGCTCAAAAAAGCTAAGTAGGCTATTTCAGTTTTTTGGGATAAGTATTTTATTATGTTAATAAAAAATATATTTACCAATTTTTAAACTAAAATTGTGACAAATGTTATTGTTTTTACATTGATAATATTTTTCTAGCAAGTCGCCCACTCGGAATCGAAGCGATAATGAAATCGCTGCAAAATAATGCGCAAACAGTTTGAGTAGGTAATTTTTATGAACACAATAATTATAATGACATACTTACTTCTGTTTGTTATTATTTGAGATATGGAATAGGTAGCTCCATTATTATGGTTTCGTGTATCTCGATGTAGGATTTGCAGAGTTTAAAGCTTGTTTTCTATTGTTCGTGGTAATTATTTAGAAACATTGTATGGAAAAAGAGATTTTTGTTTCCGAAGGTATTTGTTTGGCAGCTTAATTCAATCTTAAAAGATAAGACATTATACAGAATGATAATGAATTAACCAAAAATGGAAAAACCGTTTGTTCGGACCATCTAACTGAATAACTTTCACTATGGGGTAGTACCACTTAGGTACATACATACAAGGTCATTTTGTATCCACCATCCAAATTTTGAGGATGTGATCAGTCCACGAAACTGAACAACTTTCTCTAAGGAACACATAGTCAAATATGTAAAATAAATATCGTCTTTCCATACAAATCAAAGAGATCACGTGATCAATTTAGTATGGGATGACCAAATTTTTTTGGCGAAATTTGACACATGTTTCTTAGAGAAAGTTGTTTAGTTTCATGGACTGGACACATCCTTAAAATTTGGATGGTAAGTTCAAAATGATCCGATATATTCTGTGCTATGGAACCAACTTTGAAATCGCGAAAAAAAACAGCAGTTTCATACATTTTGATATAATTAGTTATTTTGTTTTTTTTATGGAACAGCTGAATTTTTTCGCGATTTCTGAGTTAGGTAGTCCCATAGTAAAAGTTCTTCATAGATGATCCGAGGAAACGGTTTAATTCATTAATGGTTAGTATGAAAATACTAGAAACAATTTAATTGCTTGGAACTACTCAGACGGGACTCGTCGTGGGACATTTAAGAATTTCGGCCCAATTTGTTTGACCATTGTTCTAATGCCACTTTACTCATGGCTACTTCATTAGAATTTTAGGGTGAAAATAGCTCCCGACTCCCAGTTCCCATTAAATCTGTTGATTTAATTTGTTGAGTGTTCTGTTGGCAAATTGCTTAGTGAATAGGCAAGTTGAAGGAAGCCTATCTTCAACCCGTGACCGTCCTAGCAATCGATAAGTTGAATCAACTTATTGAAAGTGAAATTGAACGGTGAGTAAGGGTTTCATGCCGGTTTTACTAAATAAAGACACCCCGCTGTATTCTCAGAAAATTTACCAAAATTGCACAAATATAATTTAGCTGAATATTTATTCACTTTTAACAGGTTCCATGCGTAGGTTGTTGTATAAATTATGTCATAATTTCTTGCCTTTGAGTTGTGAGATGGAATCGATACCGTAAATTATTATTTTTTGTAAGTAGGTAGGATAGTAGTGTCACGGGCAACGAAGGGGTATTACTCTTTATATAGTGTACCTAATTGTCGAACTTCGTGCTAATAGTGTACTCATTAAATAGGTGGCTAGTCCTAATTACACCCCAGGATATTTACAAACACATACTTACTCTTGTTTTTCAGTAGTTAAGATTATATTATAATTGTTCACTCACAACTTTGTTCACAAAATATTCTTGCATTGGGCGTATGAAAAAAACCTGCTCACACAATTTTCATATTTTATTTTTGTCGTATTTGTTGCTGTGTGGTAATAGTACATTATGATATAAGTGCGGTACGTTGAAAATTACAGCCGAGGCGATATTGCTAGCCCGAGCCGTAGGCGAGGGCTACAAGAAAGCAGAGGCTGTAATTATCAAAGCGCACGTATGTCATACGACGTTTTATAACATATTTGCGAGGAAATAAATAAAACTCGGACTTTGCACCTTTGCTTGTTTTCCATATGATTAAATTTTGATACGCTTGTAAGTATCTTATCGGTCAATTTTTCGGGCAAGAGGCTTAGAGTAGCCTTTTTCGCTGCCTCTGAGACTTCTGGCGGTGTTGAATTAATAAATTCATCAGTACTTGACGACATTTTCAAATAAAAACAATACAGCAAAAAAAAATTAAATTAGCAATGCGCGCGCATCAGCGTTTTTTTTAAGGCAAAGGCATAAAAACAGCCAGTATTACTAATAAAGTAAATTAATATTTTTGTGTTTTTGTTACAGATAAATGGTTGTAATTTATTGTCAACATTAATTAAATTGAATAATTAAATGTTTATTTATTACATTTTATCTCCCAAAGTCAATTTTATCCATAAAATGTTGACCTCTTTTCTGACATAAAAACTCTTTGCTAAGATTTAAAAAAGTACCGTTCGTTTTAGACGAAGTATCTTGATAAACCGTGCGGTAATGTAAAGTAAAACGCACGGCTTATCAAGGAAACCGTGCGTTTTACTTTACATTACCGCACAAGTTCGTAATGAGATACAATACGATATTGAAATTGGTGTAATAAGAGACCCTTTACGAGCAAATATGTTATAAATTACTTTTACATCATACTTGCTCGGTAACTAGGATTTACTTATATAGTATGAGGCTGTGTAAGTTGGCATGTGCAACACAGTGCATTGTTTAGATAGAACGTTCCATTTTCAAATCACTTTACAATTCAAGGATGGTGAATGCTTTAACTGTAAAGTTACTTTACAATTCAAGCATTTAAAACTCCTTAGTGAATCAATCTCATTTCTTTTATTATCATCTGACGAAACTTTTGGCTGAAAAAAAAACAATGAAAATGGCGGCATTTCATTTCAGTTGAAGCTAGGTATGCAAAATTCTGCAATGCAAAAACAGCTGATTTATTTTCGTGATTTCGAGGTTGGTCTCATAATGAAAGTTGTTCAGTTTAATGGTCTGATCAACCCTACGAGTTTTCAATGAAATAACCCTTTAACGTTTTATTTTTGTTTTGATGTTTTTGTTTTTATTTTGATTTTTTTTTAGTGTTTATTTTTTTATTTTTATTAAATTTACCTCGCATGAATGATGTAAAATAGTATGCTTACCTCGGTTGTAAGTAGCTATTACACCCTCGAACTATATTCGCCCTCGCTCGCTTCGCTCGCTCGTGCGTCTAAATATCTCGGGTGCACTCGATCCATTAGCGCCCTTTGCGAGCTGCGCTCGCACGGGCGCCAAATTGGATCTTGTTCTGTAATAGCTCACTTACATCCCTTGTGTAACAAACTACTATGTTTTCTCTTCTCAAATGTGTTCAAAACGTCGTATGAAACTCGTGAGCTCTTGCTTATTGCACACTCGGCTGAGTTACGCCCTCGCCTGCGGCTCGGGCTGCAATCCACAGCCTCGTGTACAGTAAGCAACCTAAACTAACTTGTCTCTACTATGAGGTATTCCTATAGATACTATTATAGCATCGACAAGTCTCATACGCACAGAAGCCAAACTACGAGTTATAATGGTCTCAAACGCATTATCTGAAAGTTCGAAGAAAATCTTAACGCAGCAGCGAGGGTTTGAGTACCTATAACGTTTCTACTTTTGTTTAAATAAACCAAACAATTAGTAAAATGATTAAAACTTATTATGATAATTAGTTTGTTGACACGTTTTCAAAATCCCAAATTATCAAATGGTTTGTTTACAGTTCTGAGAACTTGAGATAATAGAGTTTATTATCATAGAAGCGGCGCGGGCAGCTCGTTTATATAACGTAAACTCGTTTACGCATGCAAAAAGTTTGTTTTCAGTGTAAAGAAAGGAAAAGGCCTGCCTAGATAAAAAAAACCGGACAAGAGAGCGAGTCGGACTCGCGCACCGAGGGTTTCCGTACCATAATACAGACTAGAATAATAAAATTATTATTGCAGTTTTAGGTTAGTACCATCTCTTGACGGATAGACTTGACTAATGTATTTTTCTTAGTATACTAATATATTTTGTTGATAATTTCTAAAAAAGTGTAGGTACTATATTAAGACATCGTTTTATTTTACCTGTAATCTTTACTTAAACTACTATCACATCACATATTATTATTTCAGATTTTTTTCTTTGCAAACATCGGAGATAAGGGAGGAAAGGCATTTTTTTTACATTTTTCATCATAAGTTGAAAACTATGCGGCCCAAAAAAAATGTTTGAAAATGTTCAAACAGCATTCTTTCATAATGATACCCCACATGCCCTAGTATCCTCACTTCAAATCTTTAAGACCCCTTTTCTGTCCCTGTTGTAAAAAAAATTTTTTTTTCATTTCTATCTTATTTGCCAAATAGTTGGGCAAACAAATCCCAAATACCAAACCAAATAAAAACTTTTTATGCTATTACAGTTTTGTATGAAAAAAATAATTGGCATTTATTTTGAATTTATTTGGTTAGTATTTTGGATTTTTTCTTTAATAGAACCCTAAAAAAATACAGTTTTAAACCAAATAAATTAACAAGAAGAGTTAATTATGCTCAAATTGCAATACATTTTGGTATTACTTTTGTATGGGAAGCTCACTGTTTACCCACGGACTCTTAAGAACTAGTATTCATAGTAACATCACATTTACGAATTATAGCAAAGAAGAATGTCAGTCAAAATAAGTCAGTTGTAGGTTATTTCAGATTATTTTATGGTTATGGGTTATTTATTGTACTTGGGTAGGCACTGAAGTATTCGGCAATAGTACATTATGAGACAAGTTAGCTAAGGTTGCTTATTGCACACAAGGCTGCGGGTTGCAGCTCGAGCCGCAGGCGAGGACGTAACTCAGCTGAGTGTGCAATGAGCAAAAGCTCACGAGTTTCATACGACGTTTTTCAACACATTTGCGAGGAAAATACAAAGTAATTTACCACACAGCAACAAATACGACAAAAACAAAATATGGCAATTATGGGAAAAGGCGCGTAGGTTCTTTTTAGGGTTCCGTACCAAAATGGTAAAAAAGGAACCCTTATGGTGTGACTCAGTCTGTCTGTCTGTCTGTCTGTCACAGCTGGATATCTCGAGAACTACAAATGGTATCAACTTGAAATTTGGAACAGTTTAAGATAACATTTTCCCAACTATTTTGCAAATAAGAAAGAAATAAATAAAAATTTTTTTTTACAACAGGGACTGAAAAGGGGTCGTAAAAATTTGAAGTGAGGTGACTAGGGCATGTGGGGTATTATATGAAAGAACGCTGTTTGCACATTTTAAAACATTTTTCATTTTTTCTTTCTTCTTAGGCCGCATAGTTTTCGACTTATGATGAAAAATGTAAAAAAAATACCGTTCCCCCCTCCCCTTATCTCCGAAGTTTGCAAAGAGAATAATCTGAAATAATTCTATGTGATAGTAGCTTATATAAAGATTACAGGAAAAATAAAACGATGTCTCAATATAACACTAACAATTCTATAACGCACTAGTGTTTTATATATTACTGCACGCGTTTGTTATAGCTCGGTTTATGGCCCTTAAAGCGATGTATTAGGGCTCACTTTACAAGCAAGTGTGTTGAAAACATTTTTAAACTTTCTTGTCCTGAATATTACTAGAAATGTTATTGTTTTAATAATGATAATTTATGTTTGTAGCGACTCACCCACTCGGAGTCGATGCGATAATGAAATCGTTGCAAAAATTGCTCAGTTTGATTATTTTTAATCATCACAATAATTTTCATACCTATTTGTATGATAGAATTTTGTTTCAGAACGTATTTTAACATTGAAAATGTTTATTGTGATCACCAGTGTATGTGCCACATATTCAGGCAAAAGTGCAGCATAGCCGTACCGTAGATCAGTCAAAATTGGAAATGTCTCTATAGGACAAGTATCCAAATGTGCATGGTGCGGAGATCTATCATATGGCGCTTGAATTTTGAAAATCGGTCGGGTAGTTTTTAGGGAATTTCGAAAAATCGAAAAAAAATAAAAAATATCCGACTTGCCGGACAAAAATTAGAATAACTTTTTTTCGAGGACCTTAATTAAAATTCGGAAAAAAACTTATCTGGAGACTGAATTGGGTTAAAAAATAAGCTTACTAAGTAGATGATGGGCTGCGGAGGTTCCCAAAGGTGGGAGTGAGATCTCAGTATTTTAAAGTATTATCCCCGTCAAATGGTAATGCGCTGGAACCTTGTCACATTAACATCCACGTTGACGTGATCCGCAACTAAAAATGTCATGAAACAAGAACATTTTAATAGGTAATCTAATAATAATATATTAATTATTGAATTATTATTTTCAATACGATGGTACACAGTATATAAAATTTTTTCAATTGTTTTTCGTTTTTACAGTTAAAATTATGGCCGCCAGGCGCATTACCAATTGACAGGGATAGTAAAGTGTATGTGGATATTATAATCTGCTAAATTAATAAAATGTGCGCCTGTGAATTAATTAAGCTGATCTTTTTTCGATAACTTAATTCATTGTAGAGTCGAAATAATATTATATTTCATTAGTTTTTAGCGTCATTTAATCAGTATAAATAAATTACGTACAATGTAATACATGCAATACTAAATAACAAACTTACTAGAAAAAATTCAATTCGTAACCAGATCATATTCTCAAGCGGTCATCAAACCCGAGACCTTTGGAAGTACGGTCCATGATCTGGTGACGAGTCGAAATTTTTCTAGAATATATTTAATATTGTATAAAAATATGTGAATGCTTAAATATCAAATTTAAAAATTAAATGCAATAAATATTTTACAATACAAAATGCATTTTTGCATCTAAGTTAGTAAGTAACTTTACATTTATTTCTTTTCACATCCTCTACGTACCTACATTAAGTTCACACAATTAATGGCTGTCAGGCTAAGCGCCTAGGCTAGGTGCCACGATGAAAATATATTTTAGCGAACGAATTTTACGTGATATCGCTGCGTTGTTTACACCGATAGCGCTTAGTTCTGGCTAGAGCTTATGGTCCGGCCACAGCACACCGCGGCGGGCGGCGCGGCAAACGAATTCGATAATCACTGCGCAATCATGACGACAACGCGACGAGCTGAGAGGCTGACATCGAGATAGCGTGCAGTGATTATTTAATTCGCTTATCGCGCCGCGCCGCCCGCCGCGGCTGGCTGTGGCCGGGCCGTTAGAAGGCCATATCGAAACCAGTGGTGTTTCGAAACTCGAAACCAAAAAATACAAATGGAAGGTAATGCGTAAGGATGCCGGCACAGAACTTGGCAATACAAAGATGAGACAATAGATGCGGCGAGTTTAGTATTTGTAGCTGCTGAGCATCTTTTGTCTCATCTTCCTTCCTTGCCAAGTTATATGCCGCTATCGTACCACTGTTGCCGCTTGGTTACGCAACCAATTTGGGGGCGGCAATTGTTGGCGCAACCATAGCGTCATATACGTCACAGTATAGATATTAGTTTGAAAAAACTAAATCTATTCTGTGATGAATGTGATGATACAAAGGTATCTTAGCGAGCCACCCATCCACCATTGGTTGTCATCCGATTTATCTAAGTTCGGTTTTCGCAGTAAGCCCTAAAGTCTTTCTCCCTAGCTACACTTCAGTAGGGATGGTGTTTGGGTTGAAGGTTCCCTTGGATTCGACCTTCACTTGGCCGTTCACGATATGCAGCTGGTTCTCACAGTCTTGAGGTCCATCTACTTCCAGCTTCTTCATCAGGCTCCGCACTAGCGACAGTACGTACAGTTGCAGGCCTGGAAATGATGAAAAGAGCAATTTATTTATAAGAAAATTTAAATAAAAAAAACCGGTCAATAGCGAGTCGGACTGCGTAGGTATATACAAAGGCGGATGCAACACAGACAGTAGCTGCTCTGTAACGCAGCCGCGTGATATTATTGCAGTTTTAGGTCAGCGCCATCTCTTGACCGATAGTGGAACTAATGTTATTTTTTCTGAGATGTAGAATATTGCAGTTTTAGGTCAGCGCCATAAAGTTATCGTCTCTATCTATCGTCCGATAGTCAAAGTCAAAGTCAAATAAGATTTATTCAAATAAACTTAATTATTAAGTACTTTTGAATCGTCTATATTTTCCTACCACCCGTTCAAGACTTTTTTAGCTGACAAGAAAAACGGGCGCAAGAAACTTATCAGCTGTAACAGCCATAAGTAACGATATTTACAAACTTTAATATATCGTTACCAGATAATTACAACAGGGTGACAGGATTATTGGCAACAACATAGACTAATAAGTCTAGATATCAACATAGACTAACAAGTGATTGATCTTCCTTTGCATGAATTTAAAAACCATGTTAAAAAACGCTCATGAGTAAAGGTTATTTTAAAGTAGACGATTATCTTAAAGATCAAAATGCGTGGAAATGATGTAACACATAACTTGCTATAAGTACTTTGTTGAAGTAATATAATAATATTACTTCAACAACTTACTTGAACTTTATTAATAAAGGCTATGCCTTTCCCCATAAATGAACCTCTAGTTTTTGCAAGCCTAAATCTTGGAACGGCAAGTTTATCTTTATTTCTTGTATTAAACTGGTAAATATTGCTGTTCTTAGCAAATGAATCATAGTGTTTCCTCACATAAACTAAATTTTCATAAATGTATTGGCCTGCCAAAGTTAAAATATTTGTTTCTTTGAACAATTCTCTCAAGGTATCTCTTCGCCGTAGATTGTATATGGCGCGACTCTTTTTTGGAGTATAAAAATATTTTCAATACTGGCAGCTGAGCCCCACAATAGCAGTCCATACGACATTACACTATGAAAATAACTAAAGTATACTAACCTTGCCGTTTCAATATCAGTTAAAAGCCTTATTTTCTTAACAGCGAATGCCGCTGAACTAAGTCTACTTGACAAGGCTTTAATATGTGGATCCCATTGCAGTCGAGAATCTACTGTGATACCTAGAAATTTAGTACTCTCAATAAACTCGACTTCATCGTCATTCAAACTAATATTTAATTTTGTCTGCTCAACATTAGGTAATGAGAATTTAACACATTTAGTTTTATTGGGGTTAAGTGCTAAATTATTGCTATTAAACCAGTATGAAACTTTAGAGAGGGCACTATTTACTTCGTCCGAACAGTTATTACCTCTGTTTAATTTAAAAACAAAAGAAGTATCATCCGCAAATAGTACTGTCTCACATAAATTATTCGCGTAGTTGGGAAGGTCATTTATATAAATTAGAAACAGCAATGGGCCCAATATTGATCCCTGTGGCACACCCATATTGATGTAGACTCCAGTAGATTCAGTTCTATTAATCACTACTTTCTGAGTTCTATTGTACAAATACGATTTCATAAGACTAACTGATTTATCAGAGACACCATAATGTTCTAGCTTCCTTAATAGTGTTTGATGATCAACGCAATCGAATGCCTTAGAAAGGTCACAGAAAATACCAATTACATCTTGCTTTTCTTCCCAAGCGTCAAGAATATGTTTGAGAAGTGCAATTCCAGCATCAGTAGTACTTTTACCCTTGGAAAATCCAAACTGATTTTTATGAAGTATATTATTGTATGTGAAGTAGGTAATCTAATAATTGGGAATATATAATTTTTTCAAATATTTTACTAAGTGCTGGTAGTATAGATATTGGCCTAAAGTTAGCTGGGTCACTATTTTTCATTAGATCAGGAAAGACCCCTTCGTCAATACATTTGTTAAAAATAAAAGCCAAATAAGGGGCTAGTATATCAATTATTGATTTAATAATGCTTGTTGACATGCCCCAAAGATCTTCTGTTTTTTTTAACATTAATTGTTTTAAAAGCTTTAATGATATCTGCACTATTTATATATTTTAACGAAAACTTTCATTGCACTTATCAACGCTAGACTCCAGAAGGGGAGACAGCGATGTTGGGACAAGCACTAAGAGTACTGGTAGTTTCCACAGGTATTCTAGCAAAGAAATCTTCAAAAACTTTAGCGACCTTATTGTCAGATTCAAAAGTTTGATCACCAGTTTTTGAACAGAAGAAATTTATATTGGATTTTGATTTGCCCGTGGTGGTGGTGTGATAGTGGAACTAATGTTGTTTTTGTTGATAATTTCTAAAAAAAATTTGTCTCTGTGTATAGAGACATCTCCTGTAATCTGTGCATAAACTTCAATCCCATAGAATAATTTCAGGTTTGTCTCTATGCAAACTTCAGAGATAAGGGTGGGATCGATTTTATCGTCATTTTTCATCATAAGTCGAAAACTATGCGGCCTAAAAAATGTTTGAGAATATGCAAACAGGCTCTTTTATATGATACTCCACATGCCCCAGTAATCCTAGTTTTCCTACTTTAAATTTTTGGCACCCTTCTTCAGTTCCTGTTACAAAAACTTTTTTTTATTTCTTTCTTATTTGTAAAATAGTTGGTAAACGTCATCTAAAACCATTCCAAATTTCAAGTTGATAGCATTAGTAGTTCTTGAGATATCCAGCTGGGACAGACAAACAGTCAGTCTGAGTCGCACCATAAGGCTTCCTTTTTACCATTTTGGTACGGAACGGAACCCTAAAAATGTTGCACGGGTAACTATGAAAATAGCTAAACAGCTAAAACATACCTACCCTACATAATAATCATATTCATAATATTAGTAAGAAGGGTGTGGTGTGTGTTAACAGTACGCTGCTTTGCATGAATAACAGCATAAATAAAAAAAAAACCGGTCAAGAGCGAGTCGGACTCGCCCACCGAGGGTTCCGTACCATCATAATTGCATCATTAAACCACACTGCAGATTAGAATAATAAAATTTGTATTGCAGTTTTAGGTCAGCGCCATCTCTTGACCGATAGTGGAACTAATGTTAACTTTTTTAGAAATTTGATAATTTCTAAAAAAGTGTGCTATATTGAGACATCGTTTTATTTTTCCTGTAATCTTTTTATAAACTGCTATCTATAAACTTATATAATATAACGTTTATAAACTGCTATATTTTTCTCTTTGCAAACTTCGGAGATAAGGGGGGGGGGGAACGGTATTTTTTTTTACATTTTTCATCATAAGTCGAAAACTATGCGGTCTAGAAAAAAAAGAAAAAATGATTGAAAACGTGCAAATAGCGTTCTTTCATATGATACCCCACATGCCCTAGTAGCCCGACTTAAAAATTTTAAGACCCCTTTTCAGGCTCTGCTGTAAAAAAGATATTTTTTTTTTTATTTATTTCATATGTGCAAAATAGTTGGACAAATGTCATCTAAAACTATTCCAAATTTCAAGTTGATACCATTAGTAGTTCTCGAGATATCCAGCTGTGACAGACAGACAGACAGACTGAGTCACACCATAAGGGTTCCTTTTTTACCATTTTGGTACGGAACCCTAAAAAGCTAATGATTATGAGTTTTAGTCACAATGATGGACTATTTTACGTTCTTCTGTGTACTAATGTTGAAATTGGTAAATTTTGAATGGGGTGTGTTGTTACTCATGCAAAGCAGCGTAGCTTTAAACTCACCTAATCCTGCTAAACAGAGTACAGCCAGTTCTGAAACTGTTTTGTCGTCTATGGCTCCGACCACCTCCACAATTTGCAGCATCAAAGTCGCCATGAGAGTGAAGATCGAGAAGTAATAGTAGTACTTTACAGGCTTCATAATTTTCTGCGAACGGAAAAGAAAAAAAAACTTGCCTCAAGGCGTATTCAAATCTAAGCGATATCCTACCCGCTACCGGGGCCGGTAGCGATATCCCAATGGGTATGCGAATAACGCGCTGTTCAAACCATTATTATTATATTATATTATATTATTTAGCGGTATTTTTTCTCTACCAGTGCCGGTTGTGGTACCGGCATAGTAGAACCAAATACTATGGTACCGGTGCGTGACGCGAGCGCTGCGGGAGGGCGGTGGTGGCGGCGCGGGTTGCGTCCGCGGGGGGAGTGAGCGCGTGCACGCTATCATGTGAATCGCTCCTACCGCGCGCTCATGTTAACTTAGCCTAACGGCTCGGCCACAGCCAGAGCGGCAGGCGGTGTTCAACAATCACTGCGCGCTATCTTGATGGCGGCCTCTCAGCTCGTCGTCACGACCGCGCAGTGATCACTGAATTCGCTTACCGCGCCGCCTGCCACGCCGCCTACCGCGCTGGCTGTGGCCGGGCCGTAAAAGTTTCGCCGAACATACGGTACATATCGCGTACCAATCTGGCCCCCTAGCGTAACTAACAAAACACGATATGCCGTACCTAGCAATTTATCATGTTTATTTGTCAAATGACAATGAATTTTGACAGTTGGATATCGATAAATACGCTATATTTATCGTGTTTCGATGGTTATGCTAGGGGGGCTGGTATGCAGTTCCGGTTTCGCGACAGCTGCGAAAATGCCACACCAAATACCCGGTGGGATATCGCTCGGGTATCACCGCTACCCATAGTGGAAGTGGATACCGCACAGATTTAAATAGGCCTTAAAGCGTCTCGCCCTGATACTCGTGGGCATGGATAGGGCACGGGCAACAGCCCGCATTAATAACTATGAACAGACCTTCAAAAACCTTGAAAAAAAAAAAACAATGTAGTACAGTTATAATTAAGCGTCAAATAGAAAGAGGCATAAATAATTACACACATCACAGCCCCCTAGCATGACCACCGAAATGCGTGTGATATAGCGATTCACTTTTTCGCGATTCATTCATTAGTATCGAAAGAAGAGGGTTTTGACGTTTAGTGTCGATAAAACACTATTTATATCACGCGATATGCAACGTGTTACAAAAAAAACAAACCAAATGCCGAATATAGTAGATAGGGACCATCAAACTGAACAATTCTTACCATGGGACCAACTTTGTTATCGCAAAAAAACCATATTAACCGCCTCTGTGGTCTAGTGGTTCGCCCGCCCGTGTAAGACGCAGGGGTCCCGGGTTCGATTCCCAGGGGGGTACAATTTGTACTCGGTTTGGTTGGTGGTAGGGCTTATTTCAAGTCCGCCTGGCTAGCTACCCCCATCTTACCTAAGTCTGACGCCATAACAACAATTTAAAAATTGTTGTGTTCCGGCAGTTAGAGGTAAGATAGCCAGTATTCCGGGTGAAGTGCGATTCCACCTTCGGCCTTATCGTCATTTAACATCAGGTGAGATGAAGGCCAAGCACTATCCCGTTGTGTAATAAAAAAAAAATTCGGCATTAGGGGTTTTTGTAACACGTTGTTCCGTATTACGGTCATGCTAGTGGGCAGGTGTAATTTGGAAACATTCATAGTGTCACCCTTAGAGCAACGCGGGTTCCGTCCGGAAGTGTCACCAAATAATGGATGATGACGCAACTACACTCGCGAACAAAAATATGGAATCACATGTTTTATACAAACGAGGTAACTTTGACGCTTTGGTTCTCCGCCGAGGATTAAACGGGGTGTGATCTGATATTGGCAATTCAAAGAATGAATGGCGAAGGCCCACAGGTAATGCTAAAGAAACCTAACGGATTAGATGAGTCGCTTAGGGTTGAATAAAAAAAATAACAAAATCAAATGTACGGAAAATGTAACACTTAAAACTCCAAACGGTCTCTAGTGTAAACGACTCTTCTAATCCATTGGGTTTGTTCAGCGATCTGAGCCTCCTCCATCCACTCTTTGAATGGCCATCATTAGATCACACCCCGTTTAATCCTGGGCAGAGATCTAAAGCTTCAAAGTTACCTCGATTGTATGAAAATAGGCCTATGATTTCATACTTTTAGATAAAATTGTTACCTTATGTGCACCGTATATGAGGCAAGCAGTGAACATGCCATCCACGAAGTATACAAGGGTGCACATCTCCGCTGGGAGGTAGATGTAGCCGCCCAGGTAGGCAAGCTCTGTCGGGAGCCGTTTATAGATCGCGTAGCCATACACCCCCACCATGAAGCCAGCGAACAACTGTAATCATAACATTGTCTTGTCTTCTTCTTCTTCATATTTTTGTTTTGGCAATCTACTTTCCTCTTGGAAGTAATTTTTGCTAGTGTCTAGTGTTGAATAGTTCAGTGGTAGATTTCAGTTTACATTAGAATGCGGGTGCATCGCATTCCAATGCTGCTTGGAGCATTTGGCAACAATAATTATCAAGTCAAGATAGTTTACTCAGTAAGTTCTGCCGAGGTAGCCACCACTACAATAAAAGTCTCAGCTTCACACAACCAAGATCGCGCCTATTTCCATTATCCCACATTATTGTTTAGTTGCGTAGACACTTGTACCACAAAACTGCACCAATTTAAAGACACAACATCCACTATGAATCAATTTGCGAATAATTAAAATAGTCACCGAACCGAACTCGACAAAGTGGCGCCCAAAAACTCAACATTGTCTTGTACAGACGAGACGGAGACGAAGACTCGGGAAAAAGAAAAAAAGGCGACTTTCCCGTTATAAGGCTCCTATATCCCTCAAGTGGTTCCCTCATCTTTATAAAAATTATTGCTCTCTAAGTAATAATGTATCGATAATTCACATGTAAGGATTGAAGCTAAGGTTCTATTAGTTTATTTACAAACTATTGTTTGGGCCCTCACCCTCACCTACCACGTAATACCTGAAAATCCTGAAAATACTGTCGTTTTCGTTACCATTTTATGAACTTCTACGAATGAAAATCAACCATAACTTGTTAATTTATGCACCGATTTAAAGTCTGTCCATCCTTACTTGTCATGGTAAACAATCTTCACCCAACTCTTTATTGAAATAATCATTTATAAAATAAAACAAATGGTTTTCCACACATAGATTACTAAATAAATTGTTAATAAATTAACAATAATTTCATAAACTTACTAACATATTTTTAAATAACGATTTAAGTTTAAAAGACGTATGACAACTGTCAAAAACTGTTTACTAAATAAGACAAGTAAGGATGAACAGACTTTAGATGATTCTTTTTTGGGTTCCGTACCAAAATGGTAAAAAAGGAACCCTTATGGTGTGACTCAGTCTTTCTGTCTGTCTGTCTGTCACAGCTGGATATCTCGAGAACTACTAATGGTATCAACTTGAAATTTGGAATAGTTTAAGATGACACTTGCCCAACTATTTTGCAAATAAGAAAAAAAAAATTTTTACTGGGACTGAAAAGGGGTCTTAAAAATTTGAAGTGAGGTGACTAGGGCATGAGGGGTATCATATGAAAGAGCGCTGTTTGCACATTTTAAAACATTTTTGTTTTTCATAGGCCGCATAGTGTTCCCCCCCCCCCTTATCTCCGAAGTTTGCAAAGAGAAAAATCTGAAATAATTCTATGTGATACTAGTTTATGTAAAGATTACAGGAAAAATACAACGATGTCTCAATATAACACACTTTTTTAGAAAATCAAAAAACAAACAAAAATTCTTTAGTTTCTCTACCAGTCAACAGATGGCGCTGTCCTAAGAATGCTTAGTATATAAAAAAATAGTTCCACTATCGGTCAAGAGATGGCGCAACCTAATACTACAATAATAATTGGTGGCTGGTTCTAATATAATTACTTACCTACTATTTGCCGTACGTATAAACGCAGAATAAGTTCCTACTTAGTAATATAAACAGTTTGCAATGTGGAGTGGCTGAAACGTTTTTCAGTCACAATAAGCAGCTGTGTTTAAGATTTGTAAATTAACTGTCCGCCTGTTCGCCCTTCCACCTGTCTGCCGTTTATGCTATTTTTTTAAAGACTGTACTAAAGTAACATATCCAAATATATTTATGATTGTACGGAACCCTCGGTGCGCGAGTCCGACTCGCTCTTCACCGTTTTTTTTTTGTTTGAAAGAGGATACTTTAGGCATGATACTTTAATAATTTCATTGGCATTGGATGTTGAATTTTAAATATACACAAGGGAACTCCTCAAAATCAAATAGGAACCGTAAAGTGGTTGAAATATTGCTAGGGTTATGACAATCTTAAACAGGTTAGGTACCTAATTATGGTCAAAGACGTTTTAGACTAGACTGGTTTGTTTCTTGAGATCGATATTTTTTTAAGGCGTGCCGCGCCTTTCGTGGTTCTATCCATGTTTTATCGAGGTACCTAGATAACATGCTTACTAGATAAAATAATAAAGGTACTTCAAAATTTTTAAATTTGAGATTTTTGCATTTACAATGCTATTTTTAAACAATACTAAATAATATACTAGAAAAAATACGACTCGCACCAGATCAATACTCAGACGGGAATCGAACCCGCGACCTTTGGATATCCGGTCCAATGCTCTGACCGCTGAGCTACCGAGTCACTAGTGACATCGTCGAATTTTTCCTAGTATATCCTAAACTCTTACGCTGTAAGCCAGCGTTATTTCACCAATGTGAGGAATTACCTCGACATTCAATTGAAATATCTTTCCAGATATTTTAACAATTGATTAAGATGAAATAGCTATATAATTTTTAAATTTGAGATTTTAGCATTTACAATGCTATTTTTAAACAATACTAAATAATATACTAGAAAAAATACGACTCGCACCAGATCAATACTCAGACGGGAATCGAACCCGCGACCTTTGGATATCCGGTCCAATGCTCTGACGTCATCTTAATCAATTGTTAAAATATCTGGAAAGATATTTCAATTGAATGTCGAGGTAATTCCTCACATTGGTGAAATAACGCTGGCTTACAGCGTAAGAGTTTAGGATATACTAGGAAAAATTCGACGATGTCACTAGTGACTCGGTAGCTCAGCGGTCAGAGCATTGGACCGGATATCCAAAGGTCGCGGGTTCGATTCCCGTCTGAGTATTGATCTGGTGCGAGTCGTATTTTTTCTAGTATATTATTTAGTATTGTTTAAAAATAGCATTGTAAATGCAAAAATCTCAAATTTAAAAATTATATAGCTATTTCATCTTAATCAATTGTTAAAATATCTGGAAAGATATTTCAATTGAATGTCGAGGTAATTCCTCACATTGGTGAAATAACGCTGGCTTACAGCGTAAGAGTTTAGGATATACTAGGAAAAATTCGACCATGTCACTAGTGACTCGGTAGCTCAGCGGTCAGAGCATTGGACCGGATATCCAAAGGTCGCGGGTTCGATTCCCGTCTGAGTATTGATCTGGTGCGAGTCGTATTTTTTCTAGTAAATTATTTAGTATTGTTTAAAAATAGCATTGTAAATGCAAAAATCTCAAATTTAAAAATTATATAGCTATTTCATCTTAATCAATTGTTAAAATATCTGGAAAGATATTTCAATTGAATGTCGAGGTAATTCCTCACATTGGTGAAATAACGCTGGCTTACAGCGTAAGAGTTTAGGATATACTAGGAAAAATTCGACGATGTCACTAGTGACTCGGTAGCTCAGCGGTCAGAGCATTGGACCGGATATCCAAAGGTCGCGGGTTCGATTCCCGTCTGAGTATTGATCTGGTGCGAGTCGTATTTTTTCTAGTATATTATTTAGTATTGTACTTCAAAATACCTGAAAATAAAAACAAAAACAGTTTAAACATTAAATACCTCTAACAAGCAAGAAATAGTATTCAAATCACTAAATACGCTTATCATTGTTATAAAACACGTCTATTGAAGTCGGGTGGGGCTGAAGGACAACTTTTTTTATTCTAAAAGCCCCACCCACCCGAACTCATTAGACGTGTTTTATAAGGGTATCCCTTGACTCGCCTAAAGTCATTGGTCCTAATTTCATTTGGCCGAATTTCTTTGTCCTAAACTCCTTAGGTACAATTATTGTTTGGCCTAATAGATTTTTTCGCATTTTTGTCGGTTCGCCTAAACGTTGAAATCCCTAATTATCAAAACCACTTATGTTAATTGTCCTAAAATTTATTAGCATACATATCTTTTAAAATAATAATGACTACACCAAAGTATTGTTAACCCTAATATTGTCTTGCATACATAATTTTTGTCATAATAATATTGTATTGCATACAAGTAAGTGACAGAAACAAATCGTCAAAAAACTGGCCTGAGGCCCCCCGCTATAAAGAAAAACTTTTAATGCAAACACCATTACGTTAGGTTAGGTTAGTGTTTTGAACACTACCATAATGCTTGTATGCATGTTAAATGCATGCATGCTGCATGATTGTATGCATGCATGCATGCTTGCTCGCTTGCATGCCTGTATGCTTGCTTGCTTGCATGTTTGCATGCAAAATGCTTGCCGGGGGATGCAGGGGGGCTGGCCCCCCTGCTTGGGGGATCGGAGGGCCTGAGGCCCCCCGCTATAAAGAAAAACTCTTAATGCGAAGACCAATAGGTTAGGTTAGGTTAGTGATTTGACCACTTGCAGCGGAGCGAGCGAAGCGAGCGGAGCTCCCTAATGCTTGCATGCATGCTGCATGCTTGCTTGCATGCTGCATGATTGCTTGCATGCTGCATGATTGCTTGCATGCTGCATGCTGCATGCTTGCTTGCATGCTGCACACTTGCTTGCATGCTGCATGATTGCTTGCATGCTGCATGATTGCTTGCATGCATGCATTCCATGATTTTGTTTGCATGCACGCATGCATTCTTGCTCTTGCTTGCATACATGCATGCGTGCCATTGATTGTACTTGTAATCTTGTATTGTCATGTTTGCTTGTGTGCATACTTGCTTGCTTGCTTGTATGCATGCGTGCATGGTTGCTTACTTGTATGCTTGCATTCTTGAGTGTGAGAAAAATATAAGATAGGAAATTAAAAAGACAACGACAGGTTTATCTGCTCATTCTTTATTTTTAATTAACAAAAACATAATTTTTAGTGTTTCATATTCTAAATCATGTGCAATTGTTATTAATTGTTGGTAAAATAATTCAAAAGTGTTTAATTAAATTGAATAATTTTAAATTTACAAGTAGTAAACAAAACAGATTAAGAACGGTTATTCCTATAATGATTAAGGGAAGTGAGCGTTCGGCGAAAAAATTATTAGGCGTTACACAATTGTGCGAATCGTTATTTAGTACTTTTAAACATTAAAAATTATTAATAGTTTTGCTTAATGATGAATTTGGGAAGTAAACATGCGGCGAAAAAATTTTAGGCGAAGTGAAAATAGGCCAAACAAATTTAGGTCAAATGAAAATTGTGCAAAATGTTTTTATGCCAATAATTAGTGTGCCAAAGACAGTTAGGACAAAAAAAAATTGGGCATTCCAATATATACCCGTTTTATAACAATGATAAGCGTATCTAATGATTTGAATATTATTACTTGCTTTTTAGAGGTATTTAATTTTTAAATGTTGGTAGTGTCGAGTTGGCAGTGGATATTTTCAATAGTATAGTCAACGAACTGTTAGATGTATACGTTCCAACTAAGAAAATAAGAGACAATCAAAATTATCCTTCTTGGTATTCTCGATCTCTAATAAAATTAATTAACAATAAGTTGCTAATTCATAGAAAATGGAAAACTTATAAAAGAATAAGTGATTATATATCATTTTCTAAAATTTGTAAAAAAATTAAACGTCTTCAATCAACTTGCTACGCTGAACACATATCACGGGCTCAGGATAATATAAAAAAAATAGTAAACATTTTAGGTCCTTTATAAAATCTAAAAAAGATTCTAATGCTATTCCTAATACTTTATACTTAGATGATACAACTGGTTCAGATGGTTTATCCATCTCGAACTTGTTTAATATTTTTTTCCAATCAGTGTTTGAAATTGACGAGGATGGAGATTGTGAGATTGTTTCCCGCGACTGCAGCTCTTGTGTTACTATCGGTTCTGTGGACGTTTCTCCAGACATTGTTGAGAAATATCTGTCACACCTCGATACAACCAAGGGCCCTGGAGCCGATGGTCTACATCCATTATTTTTAAAGTCGTGCCGTGAACAGTTGGCGTTACCAATTTCTTTACTTTTTGAGCTTTCATTGTCCCAGGGAGTTATGCCAACAGTCTGGAAGCGCTCTCTGGTGGTGCCTATATTTAAGAACGGTGATAAGCATAACATACGTAATTATAGGGGTATTTCCAAACTCTCAACGATACCAAAACTCTTTGAAAAGATAGTTTGTGATTCCATTTTCCCAATTATAAGGCCTATGTTATTGTCACAGCAACACGGTTTTGTTGATAGGCGCTCCACCGAAACTAACCTTTGTGAATTCTTGGATCAGGTTCTGGACGTCATGGACAAAGGTTGGCAAGTGGACGCCGTGTATACCGACTATTCCAAATGTTTCGATAAAATTTCTCATAAATTACTCATTAGCAAGCTAGAACATGTTGGTATACATGGCGACCTTCTTAGGTGGTTAACATCCTACGTTCAGAACAGGACTCAAGCTGTGACAATCAAGGGCTTTATATCTAACTTTATACCTGTTACGTCTGGTGTTCCTCAGGGCTCTCACCTCGGCCCTTTACTTTTTAATATTTTTATTAACGATGTAATAAAGTGCTTTTTAAATTCTAAATTTTCATTATTTGCTGATGATACTAAAATTTTTGCTACTGTTAAATCTATTGAAGATTGCATCTTACTACAAAATGATTTAAATAGATTATTCGAATATTGCCGCCTTAACAAACTCTTTCTTAATGTTGATAAGTGTCATTCTATCACTTTTTGCAGAAAAAAACAACCAATAACATTCGATTACCATCTCAATGACAAAATTCTCAAAAGGGTTACCGAGTTGAGGGACCTGGGCATTATTCTAGATAGTGGTTTACTTTTTTCATCGCACTTAAATCATATCACAAGTAAAGCCTATAAAATGCTTGGATTCATTTTCAGACAAACCGTTGATTTTACTGACCCTCATACACTTCTTGTATTATATAATTCGCTTGTCAGATCTCACTTAGAATACGCATCCACAGTTTGGAACCCGCAGTATTCTGAATACAAAAAGATGGTGGAAAAAATTCAGGATAAATTAATTAAAAGGCTTAGATATAAATTCAATAACTTTCATAAATTGATAATACCTCTTGAATCGCGCAGAGAAGTACGGGATCAAACTTTTCTGTACAAAATTTTGAATAATCAGATCGATTCCCCTTATTTGTTAAGTAAGATCTTTTTTAAATGTTCTGGTGCTAGACTGCGTTCATGTAATACTTTCTCGGTACCGCATAGTAGAACCAATTACGGAAAAAACCGATATATACTAAGAGCTATGAAAAATTATAATGCGAATTTTAGTGATATAGATATGACGGCGCGTTTATGTTGTTTTACGCATTTTTTGTAATTTCATGTTGTTTTTATTTGCTAATCAATAATAATTACAATTTAAAACAATAAAACAATGGTAAAACATTGTTAAGTCATAAAATCAAGTTAAATTATCAAAGAGGGGACTAACGTCCGTGCGGGCTTGCGAGTGACGTCAGCGCCCGAACTAGTTTTGCATGTTGTGGCGCCGCGTGGCGTGAGTGGTGGCGTGACTAGTGGGGCGACCGGCCGGCCTTTATAAGCAGGCGGCGCTCGCACTGGGACACATTCGATCGTGAGCCGTGGCGCTGTACGTACGCTCGCAATTCTGCATACCTCTTCGCTTTCTCCAACGCCCATGGATATGGCTGAACTAAATGGTCAGCTCGGCACTCCGTCATCAGGAGTGGGGATGGACCAGGAAGCGGAAAACATACTATGGGAGCGCCAGTCCTACAAAACCGATGGAGAAATCTCTTGAAGTCCCAGCATTGTGGCGTGATGGGTTCGGTGATGACCAAACTTATTTTTCCAGAATTTAGTCTTCAGGGGGCGGATGCGCGAGCGTGGTGTGATGCAGTGGACATATGTTTAGGAGAGAACCCTTCAAGCGGAAGCCAGTTGATTATGCTCCTTAGTAAGGCTCCCTGAGGTTAAAAAGCTGCATGGTAACGTGCACAGCAGCCGTTACAAGGTTGCATTGTACGATTGATGCCATCGAAGTTCCTGCTGCTACCTTGTACAGGGTTTTTTCGGGCTGCCCGAGTGGTGAAGTGAAGGGGACATGTGGACACCTAGACACGCTGGTCCACGCTCTACAAACCTAATCCACGGCTGAGCGAAGGGTTAGCTTAGGACTGTCACACCAGCAGTGGACCACCTCTACAATATTGGTGAAAAGTTTTCATTTTGTTTTCATTTCGGTTCCTGAATGCTCATTAACAAAAGAGACGTTTTACAGAGAAGAGAAATATTATGTTTCAGCTTCACTTTGAGGGATAGAAAAATTAAGCCTACGATGCAATACTCAAATTATTTTGATTGTTACTTTTTAGAATTATTCAGCTGAATTATTATTTTATGAGGTCCCCAATTCTTCGTTGGTATTCATAACATCATAATAGGGCAAGATTTAATTATGTTGGGCTTCTTCAATGTGAGTTTAGCGAAAAAAATTAATGATTTTAGTAATGTCAATGATACCGATGTTCCCTCAGAGCCTATAACAGAATTAGAAACAAAATACTTGAAAATTATTGTTCACAGACTTGTTTATGATGTTGGTCGAATAAATAATCCAAGTTTGTGACCTCGAGAGCCGAACGCAACTATGTCAAAAATCGAAAAAACCACGTAAATTTCGGATTTTGGCGATTATAAACCTGAAGAACTTCATATTTTTATTTTCAGTAATTATAAATCGTGCAGCGGACTGATTGATTGCTCGGCGATATTTAGAATTGGTTAGTGGAATCATTTCTATCAAAAAAAATTCTGATAAGTTGCATAATAAAAAGTAAATTGCGAATTTATGAAACAAAACTATACTGCCATTATTTAATTACTCACATTTTTTTTTTACCCGTATGAAAACAAGAGACACTTAATTTTTCTAAAGTTTTATTTTGACCATTTTTGTTCCATCCTAAAAATTTGTTTGAAAACTGATTCATTCTAGGAGAGCGTAAGTGCAGTAAACAGGAATTCTGGCGGACATACCTTCTTGGCCCACATGAATTGGAAAATATACTTTGCCATCAACCTAATCTATGGACGGACGCTAATGACATTTTTTTGTTTATGTTTTGTTTTAAGTTGTATTTTTTCTTTTATTCTCGCTATTTTTGCCTGAAACTATTTTTACCGCTAATTTGATTTTGTAGTTCCTGTCTGCAAAAATTTTAATACTGTGACGAAATGCTCAAACCTTGGGCCATAGAAATAGAATGTCAAAGAACAACTAAGTCAATAAACAGGTGATCCGAAAACGAATCAATACATTTTATATGAGATACGTAAAATATGACTTAGATTCATAAAATATGACCATATTATGGCAAAAGAAGTTAATAAACTATGTTCCATACTGTTTTCTTTGTCGATAAACGAATAAATGTAGCAAAATTTGGTTTTACAGAAATTTGTGGCAATATCTTATTTACCTTTGAAAAGTGTGATTACTTGGACTGTTTCTTTCTGTCACATCACAATTACTTAGAGCAGAAAATACCATAGCTCCACGATACCTTTATTTTAAATTCTAATTAAGATTAAAAAATATTTTAAACAAACTGTGATTGCTCATTTGCTGGGCGGGACGTTGGGGGCTCTTGCTGTGGGAAATGTTGGCACATATCACTTGATCCTTTGTCTCTTTTTTATATAGACCGTGTCCGTATGATGTTGGCTGCTCTTTTCCACGCTTTGTTGGTCTTCTTGGGTGCGGCGAAGGTTTTTCTATGTCTATGGCTCAAACAAACCTTTTTTTTGTGTGCCAAAGACTACACTTAAACGGTGGGGTGTTGCTTTTTGTATTTTGTTAAACTGATTCAAACATTATCAACACCGATTCTTTTTAAGCAGAAGAGCTTCAGCAGCATCATGAAGTCCACTTTAGGAGGTTTGCGACTGTCTGTTATTGGATCCTTCATAAACCTTGATATTATATTTAGAATAAAGTTAAAATTAACTAAAATACTAGTAATTGAACTTAAAACATTTTCGATAATATGGTCCTACACGGAAAGATTACAGGAGAAGGAATTGAGTGGGCTAACCTGGTTCGAGCGTGCTGGCTGTGGTGGATGCGCGTCTCACTTCTTCTTAGAATCTCCGACGTTGATTATTATTTGGGTAATCACAATAGTCTTCGGATAACTCGCGGCGATCACCTTGTAGGTATTCAAACTTGACCGCAATAATGAGGAGCACGGAAACTCGACTCAATGCTCTGGCACGCAGGCAGGCTGGATCGGAAGTGTCTAAATATGGCCGACGCGACCAAATACCAGATAGGATCATGGATAAAAATGATATGAGGGTAGATTTTGGGTTTAGGGATGTAGCATCGTTACAAGTGTGAATCGAGTCTAAAGTGATGTGAAAATAACAATCTATGATTCACCTAAATCTACCGGGTACCTTGTAAAAAAAAAACACTATTTTTTTCTGAAACATGAACTTTAATACGGAGAAGGTAAAGTTTATAACTACCTTTTGCAAACTGGATCATTTTACAGATAGACCATCATCTGTGTTGGCTTTAAAAGTTTTCGCCGTTTTGAGCTTATTGTATTCTATGTTTTTTTAGCTGAACAAAACGATTTTTTCTGAATACAAAATTTTTATAACATTACTGTTGGAAAACCTCTTTTGCTTTTATACAGTTTTATATATAGTTTTTATACTTACTTATCCAAACTGACTGCAAACTGAAGTTCTTTAATTTGAAATAAAAATGTCACTTGTTCACCGTCCACTGCTTCGTTAATTTCATAATCCTCAGCATACATCACTTAGTTTTCTTTACAAAAAAAAAACATAAAAAAAACAAAAAAAAATACTTTTAATTCCTCTTTGACATTCATTGTTATTAATTTAGAAATAGTGGCTGGATACATTTTTCTGATCACAAAAATACTAATAAATGTACTTTGCTAACCATTTAGATGAAACGTGTGGATCCTAGTCGAATAGTGGAACCTATAAGAACGTGAGTTCAAAAATTAAAATTTTTAGAACTTACATACCTATTATTGTTTATTATTGTTACTTATTTATTTACGGTGCAATGTCTTTTGGCCTTCGATGGTCATAGATTTCTGGATGTGCCGATGACGGCAAAAGTAAGTATTCGTATGAAGTATTCGTTATTAATGGAGGAAATATGCTACTCTATGTAGTGATCCATCCAGTGAAATATGCTACTCAATGTAGTGATCACTTTGCCGCCCAGTGAAATATGCTACTTAATGTAGTGATCGCTGTGTGACAAGTCTGTGTGACAATTGGTACTATTGTGTGTTCTGTGGAAAGAGGAAATATGCTACTTAATGTAGTGATCCACCCAGTGAAATATGCTACGCAATGTAGTGATCACTTTGTCACCCAGTGAAATATGCTACTAAATGTGGTGATCGCTGTGTGACAATTCTGTGTGACAAGTCTGTGTAACAAAAGTCTGTGTGACAAGTCTGTGTGACAAGTCTGTGAGACAAAAGTCTGTGTGACAAGTCTGTGTGACCAAAGTCTGTGTGACAATCGGTACTACTATGTATTCTGAGTAAATGGCTGATGGTCATGTATTCTTTGCAGTCGGACTGTGTGACCATCCATCTGTGTGTCGATCCATCTGTGTGTCGATCTGTCTGTGTGAAGATTCGTCTTTGTGACGATCTGTCTGTGTGAAATTGTTGTAATCAGTAAGATAATTGTTCTTTTTTTAGGGGCCAGAATGGCCGAGCTCGAATATACAACTCAGCATATTTTGTTTTTTTAGGACAAGTCTGATAACGAGACACACGAGGACGTGTGAAGGCGCAGGATGGCCGTGACGGCGCGTTTATGTTGTTTTACGCATTTTTTGTAATTTCATGTTGTTTTTATTTGCTAATCAATAATAATTACAATTTAAAACAATAAAACAATGGTAAAACATTGTTAAGTCATAAAATCAAGTTAAATTATCAAAGAGGGGACTAACGTCCGTGCGGGCTTGCGAGTGACGTCAGCGCCCGAACTAGTTTTGCATGTTGTGGCGCCGCGTGGCGTGAGTGGTGGCGTGACTAGTGGGGCGACCGGCCGGCCTTTATAAGCAGGCGGCGCTCGCACTGGGACACATTCGATCGTGAGCCGTGGCGCTGTACGTACGCTCGCAATTCTGCATACCTCTTCGCTTTCTCCAACGCCCATGGATATGGCTGAACTAAATGGTCAGCTCGGCACTCCGTAATACAAAATTTGCTAAATTTAAAAATGAAACTTTTAAAATCTGTATGAACAAATTACAACCTTAATGTGTTAAATTGAAACCATTTTCGATTAATTGTCATTAGATTATGTTAAATAATAAATATGCTGTATTGTATACTTTTATAGATTAATATCAATAAAATTACACCCTTAATAATTTGTCATTTAAAAATTTAACTTTTTTGTTGTAATATTTTTACTTAATAATTTCTTACATCTATTTGCCTACATAATTTGTCTGTTCAACGTAATGTACAATTTAGTGGTGGAAACTCTTTTGGCTAATGTACTGAAATTATGTTTTACTATTACTATGTACTATTTAAAGCTGTATGTTTTCCTAAGTAATAAAAAAAAAAAAAAAAACTGTTTTTGTTTTTATTTTCAGGTTTTTTGAAGTATATATCTAGTAGGTATGTTATCTAGATACCTCCATAAAACATGGATAGACCCACGAAAGGCGCGGCATGCCTTAAAAAATATCGATCTCAAGAAACAAACCAGTCTAGTCTAAAACGTCCTTGACCATAGTTAGGTAGGTACTTGTTTAAGATTGTCATAACCCTAGCAATATTTCAACCACTATATAGTTCCTATTTGATTTTGAGGAGTTTCCTTTTGTCTCTTTAAAATCCAAGATCCAATGCCAATGAAATTATTAAAGTATAATGCTTAGTATCCTCTTTCACACAAAAAAGAATCATCTTAATCGGTTCATAAATAAAGAAGTTAACCATAACTTCTTTATTTATGAACCGATTTAGATTTTCATCCGTAGAAGTTCATGAAATGGTAACGAAAACGACAGTATTTTCAGGATTTTCAGGTATGTGGTAGGTTAGGGCCCATTTCAGGCACCACTTTTAGCTTCATTCGTATCGTAATTTGATGAGTTTTGATGTCATAAGTGCAGCCAAGAAGGTCAACAAGATCATAAAGAAAAGTTAGAAGTCGCTTTAGCTTTTTGTTTTCAAAATAATGATCTTTTTACATGAAACAAATGTAGAATAGCGTAAAGATTTGCAAGGAATTTATTTTTAAGAAACAATAGTACATTACTGCCGCGGTCAATAATGACTGCGTTGCTGGCAGCGATGATGATGGCTGAGAGCGGAGCTTAGCGCAGGTCCAGGCCGTCACAGCGCGGTCAGCATTGCAGCCCTTGATGGACAAGCTAGAATAAAGGCCGAGACCGGAGGTCGAGGCCTTTATAGCGCGGACAGCAAGGGTTGCAATGATGACTAAGCTTGAAGGCCGAGAGCGTAGCTAAGCTTAGCTCGAGGCCATCATAACGTGGCCAGCAGTGCAGTCATTGTGGACCAAGGCTTGTATAGTACTTTACTCAAAAAATGCGAAGCCTACTATACCTAACGTGACCATTTATTTTTTTACTCAAAACGGGACATAGGTTTAGGCTATAATGTATAATAGTAAAAAAAACTTTCTTATTAAGTTTTATTGACCGAGCCAACACAAAATGCGAGCGAAGCTCTCGTAATATTTTGTGATTCTTGTGAAATTAATTAGGTATAAAATTCTAATAGAGCCAGTTTTTCGAAATTTAACAAAAATCACCCATTTCGAAAAATACTTAAAATTAGAAGCGCCATCTAGCTGCGAATAAACCTACCAATTTTTTTTTTATACACAACGGGATAGTGCTTGGCCTTCATCTCACCTGATGTTAAATGACGATAAGGCCGAAGGTGTGGAAGCGCACTACACCCGGAATACAGGCTATCTTACCTCTAACTGCCGGAACACAAAAATTTTTTAAATTGTTGTTATGGCGTCAGACTTAGGTAAGATGGTAGTAGCTAGCCCGCCTGGCTAGCTACCACCATCTTACCTAAGTCTGAAATAAGCCCTACCACCAACCAAACCGAGTACAAATTGTACCCCCCCTGGGAATCGAACCCGGGACCTCTGCGTCTTACACGGGTGGGCGAACCACTATACCACAGAGGCAGTAATAATAATAATGTACAGAACAGATTGTGTTTTGAAAACTTCGTGAGCAGTTTGGGAAAAAGGGGTGGCGACATCTTTTAGATTAATTTTTAAACAACATAGGTACAATTTGAGCTACTTTTTAACAAGAGATTTACAGCTCACGGAGCCAAATAGTATGTATTACAAAATAAAAAAGTGATTACACAAATGCTCAGATGAAAAAAAATATTTTAATGCAGCTGGTGATGATTTTAAGTAAGAATAAAAATTTTCGCATTTTTTTATGTTTAATTTAATTATCAACATTGTCTTAAGGACCGGAATTACCTGTAACTGTGTTTTATTAGATCCATCAATTTTCACGCGGTTTTTGAAAACGGGACAATTTTGCGTCCCGAAACTTTTTTCGGGGACACCGGGACGAAGAACCGCAAAAAGGGACGGTCCCGTTCAAAACGGGACGTATGGTTACGTTAACTATACCTACTAGGTAAGCCTAGTAGGTTACTATAATATACAAATATACTTATAACCTAATTTCGAAAAAATACAAAAATGCAAATATCTCAGAAATGGTACGTCGGAGCCAAAAAATAAGGTTTTTTTTGATCCCCTTTGTAACCTCAAAAGTAGATAAGGGGTATTGAATGAAACACAGAACATAGAAGTAGTTAGAAGTAGTATGAGCTCAATTTAGTATGAAAACCAGTGTAACCAAACTAACTGGGGGGAAAAAATTTTTCTTTGTTCTGTGGAATGAAAGGTCAAAAAACGGTCAAGTGCGAGTTTTTTATATTTTTCCATACTAATTTTATATAAAAGTACAAAAACATCATCTAGGTACAACAATACAACACCCGCGCAAATATAGAATGGGATTCAAAATGGCGGCTCACCGCGCTTACCACAACGAGTGTGACTGAGAGAGCGATAGTGAATATGAACGACGCCATTTCTAATCCCATTCTTTATCTGCGCGGGTTGTACAGTGTATTTTTCAATTAACTATGTTTGAAAGAAAACTCGACAATAATGGATTCTCAAAGGAAATTGCTGGTGGCTAAAACTCGACAATAATGAAATCCCATATAACTTTGTTGCGTCACCATCGGAGGACACCGGCAAGCTCGACTTTGTTCAAAGAAGGTTGTCAAAATAATGACCATATTACAAGCTTTTTTGAGTAAAAAAAAATTATGAAAAAAAAGTGTTTTTAGGGTTCCGTACCAAAATGGTAAAAAAGGAACCCTTATGGTGTGACTCAGTCTGTCTGTCTGTCTGTCTGTCTGTCTGTCACAGCTGGATATCTCGAGAACTACTAATGGTATCAACTTGAAATTTGGAATAGTTTAAGATGACATTTGCCCAACTATTTTGCAAATAAGAAAGAAATAATAAAATTAATATTTTTTTTACAACAGGGACTGAAAAGGGGTCTTAAAAATTTTAAGTGAGGGTACTAGGGCATGTGGGGCATCATATGAAAGAGCGCTGTTTGCACATTTTAAAACAATTTTTCCTTTTTTCTTAGGCCGCATAGTTTTCGACTTATGATGAAAAATGTAAAAAAAAATACCGATCCCCCCCCCTTATCTCCGAAGTCTGCAAAGAGAAAAATCTGAAATAATTCTATGTGATAGTAGTTTATGTAAAGATTACAGGAAAAATAAAACGATGTCTCAATATAACACACTTTTTTTAGAAATTCAAAAAACAAACAAAATTTTTTTTAGTTTCACTACCAGTCAACAGATGGCGCTGTCCTAAGCATGCTAACCTAAGGGGGAAAAATACTTCCACTATCGGTCAAGAGATGGCGCAACCTAACTACAATAATAAATTGGTGGCTGGTTCTATTAGAATTACCTACTATTTGCCGTACGAATAAACGAAGAATAAGTTCCTACTTAGTAATATAGTAATATAATAATAACGAGGAGCTCGGTGGCGCAGTGGTTTAGCGCCTGGACCAGCGATTGCGGAGGTTAAGCAACGTTCGCAAGGTTCGGTCATGGGATGGGTGACCAAAAATTTATTATCTCGAGCTCCTCCGTGCTTCGGAAGGCACGTTAAGCCGTTGGTCCTGGCTGCATTTGCATTCGTTAACACCCACCAATCCGCATTGGGCCCGCGTGGTGGGTTATGGCCCGTCCTCCTTATCCACCCATAAGGAAGGCCTGTGCCCCAGCAGTGGGGACATTAAAATGGCTGATGGACTAGTAATATAAACATTTTGCAATGTGGAGTGGCTGAAACGTTTTTCAGTCACCATAAGCAGCATTTGTAAATTAACTGTCCGCCTGTTCGCCCTTCCACCTGTCTGCCGTTTATCCTACTTTTTTAAAGACTGTCCTAAAATAACATATCCAAATATATTTATGATATTACGGAACCCTCGGTGCGCGAGTCCGACTCGCTCTTGACCGGTTTTTTTTTCTTCCTAAAGTAAATAGCCCTTGTCGTATTTCCGCAAGACAAGTCGGCTATTATTATTTTATTGTTCAATACAGGGTTGTTCGTAAAACAGCAACAACCTCGCATGAGTAGATAACTAACATTAAAAACCGGCCAAGTGCGAGTCAGACTCACGCACGATGGGTTCCGTAGCAAAAATGTCAAAAAATTATTACTTTTGTTGTATGGGAGCCCCCCTTAAATATGATTTTATTCTGTTTTTAGTATATGTCATTGTAGCGGCAACAAAAATACATCATCTGTGAAAATATCAACTGTCTACCTGTTGTCGTTATTAATATCGAGCAAAAAACGGCAAAAAATAACGTTTGTTGTATGGGAGCCCCCTTTAAGTATTAATTTTATTCTGTTTTTAGTATTTGTTGTTGTAGTAGCAACAGAAATACATCATCTGTGAAAATTTAAACTTTCTAGCTATCGCGATTCATGAGATACAGCCTGGTGACAGACAGACAGACGGACAGCGGAGTCTTAGTAATAGGGTCCCGTTTTTACCCTTTGGGTACGGAACCCTAAAAACAACAACATTTGTTCTAAGACTTTTCCGGAAACAGACCAAAAAATCTACTTTCCACACAAACAGCTGAACGAGTTTTGTATGAAGTCGAATATTTTTGTCTGTTTTCGGAAAAGTCGTAAAAAAATTGTTGTTTATGATGTTAATGTTAGCAATACCTCCTAGCATAATGCTAGTTTTGATTTGATTCTAATATTCGTCTAATGTACTTACAAATTTTATATACGCTATAAAAAGCACTCCTCTTCTCAAAGGCATACAAAAGCAGCACCTTTGGAACAGTGGCCACTCACAATACATCTTCTCTATGTTTATTAACTGTCGAAGAAAACACTTTTAAACTTTTGGAACGCTAAATACGTGCTTTTGGGTCTAGGGTAAATGACAAATGACAATATTGTGTGATGTGACTGCAAATTAATGCAACAGGAACTACTTTGCCACACGGAGTGGATGTAACTGTTAGTACCCTAAATATAGAAAGTAGGAAATTTTACTGAAAAATACATCATTTTGATTTAAATATAAATTTAAATGCATTCAATCATTTTTAATAATAGCCTACCTTAACAGGGAATTGAACCCGCCAAATGTGTAAAAAACTATCGTTGTATTTTGTTACGATATTGTAATATTTTCCACAAGACAGGGCATCTTTTTTTTCATTCACAACGGGTTAGCGCTTGGCCTTCATCTCACCTGATGTTAAGTGACGTAAACTGATTACAAATTAACCCCCCCCTGGGAATCGAACCCGGGACCAATGCGTCTTACACGGGTGGGCGAACTAATAGACCACAGAGGCGGTTAAATAAACAAAAGACAATGATATTTAACCACTGACATAAAAAAAAATATGCAGGTCCGTGTTATTTAACACTGAATTTGACGAGAGAATTCGATACACGAAACATGAAATAAACCTATTTCATGTTTCGTGTAAAACCTTTTTTGATAAGAACTACCTATTTTAGTATTTATTAAAACTCAAATTTCAAGAATTAAAACAAAGAAGAATGTCATTCAAAATAAGTCAAACATTGTATTTTAGGTTATTTATTTAGGGTTATTTTTTTACTTAGCAATTTTTTAAACTATTGCTGAAAAAAGAGAGAAATGTAATTGTTATTGAATTTAATATTTTTCTAGAAAGTCGCCCATTCGTAATCGTAGCGATAATGCAAAATAATGTGCAAATATAAATAGTTTTTTTATGAACACAATAATTTTATAAATGTGTGTTAGATTGGAGGTTTTTCTACCCACTGTGGAAAAGTTTCTATTTTTATATCCATTAAAAGTTGGGTGTATTGTTATTCTAATATGGACAATGGTAAGTATCTCGATATTATTTTATCAATCTATGATACAGCTAGATTCAGACCTGCCCCTCTAGTCGTACTCAAATGGCCAACATTCTAACGTTGACTTTGAACGATACACTTACTAGCTTTGAGCAAAAGACGATTTAATCACATGTTGCAAACATATGTAAATCACAGACTTTGCTGTATTGTATTGTATGGAATTGACAAACTTACGGAACTTATTTTACGTAGCTTTCAAACGCATAGAATTTTGGCCATTTGAGTAGGGGGCAGTACAGAAAAATCTCAAGAAATTACTTTAAATAGATAGATAAAAGTTTTATAGTAATACTTAGATAGGTAGGTACTTTCGAATCATCCGATTTTATCGTTCATAAAGCGACAGTCCGGCCTTCGTAATTAATTATAATTAGTCAAATTTTTGGCCATGCACCGAAGTATTCATGGCCAAAAATTAAACCAATAAGAGAAATTACAGTACAAGGTCAAAGCAATTAAATAAAATACTTTAAAAACATGAATATTGGGCAACATCACTATTGCCCTGAATCCAAAATTCCAAAGTACTTGAGTAGCTAAATTGACGTGTTATATAATCTAAGACTAGACAGACAAACAGACTTAAAAGACAATATACTAAGAAAAGTTGGTTTACTACCAAGTTGCGTTAAGCGTTGCTTTGCCGTTAGCTAACTGAACAAAACCATACCTAACACACTGCGACGCATGAGATCGGGGTTTTAAAGTTCTTGCGTCTATCATCCACTTTAACCTAAAGTCAAGAAAAGTTGCTGTTCCGATAGTTACAGTACTAAGCACGTATCTTGAAATTTTTTCGACGGAGTGGGGATAAGTTCGCGCATGTGCTCTTGTGAGCGACCAATAGCGTGCGCCCCTCTCCCGCCGCCCGCGCCCCTCACCGCTACGCATACCTAAAATACGCGTTTCGCGCAATCCCCACCCGATTTCAAGTTATATGCCTCGTACTGTAAATAGAGGTAATATCGACAGTTCCTCAGTGGTTGAGGATTCCGGGTGCAATGCACTTACACCTTCAACCTTAACAACACTTATATCATCAGATGAGCTGACGGCGAAGCACTGACCCGTTTGTGGATTGAAAAAATTGGCGGTCACATACGAGTAATGAAAGACACCAGTAAGAGACCAGTCGATTTTCATACAAACGAGGTAACTTTGAAGACTTGGTTCTCCACCAGGGATTGACCTAGCTATGATCTGATGATAGCCATCCAGAGAGTGAACGGAAGAGATTCAGATACACACCCAACTAATAAGATAAATATACTAATCTAAGAGATATAAGGATCAGAGTTATCAGTTTCATAATTTCCATACATTTTTATGCTGATTTCGCGGTTTTTTTTTATACATATCCTTATATGTCTTAGAATGTTGATCAGATCAGTTGGGTGTGTATGCGATCTGGATCTCCTCTATTCACTCCCTCGATAACCATTATCAGATCACAGCCAGGTCAATCCTTAGCGGAGAACCAAGACCTTAAAGTTACCTCGTTTGTATAAAAATCGACTGGAGCCTTTAATTATGTGACCCCACTATAATTTAGGCAGAAGTTTAGCATCAATTAGTATGAAACAGATGAAATTAAATAAAAGGTTTAAAACAATCAGTTTATCTGTTACTCACTGTTACCCGATTCGAATTCTTTTCCGAACGTGTCGCACTATACATTAACCATTTATAATAGGTGAAAATAAAAATTCGCATCGAGTCACACTGTTACTCACATGGCCGAATACTCAAACGCTAATTAACTTTGAGGGGCTCTCAAACGTCGTCCTGTCGCATAAAATGTCAAAGATATGACAAAGACAGCATGCTGTTTGAGAGCCGCTCAAAGTTAAGTAGCGTTTGAGTATTCGGCCAATAGCGAATTTTTTTCTCAACCAGTCACACTATTCAGTGTGACTAGTTGAGATTTTAATAGATATTCAACAACCCTAGTAATCGAATTAAAAACGAAACTTTTTCTAGGCACGCGCCATATTCTGCTTCCTGTTCTTCATTCTGGCCATTCTAGAGGTCCTCATAAAGACGGCGCTTCCATTCGGGTTTCTGTTTCCAAAGGACACAGAAACGCTGCCTTCGAGCACGATCATTGGCCTATATTTCCTGTACCTAGGGCTGGTGCTGGTGGAGTCATTTCTGATCTTTGGCACGATTGTGCTGGCGCGAGCTATGATGGGGGTAAGATAGAAGTCGAAAAGACGTCAAGCACCTTTAATAAAGACGACACCTTTGATAATGTTAAGCAACATTCGAAAAAAACAGACTCCTTGTTTTAATTGCCATCCTTGGTTCTAATAAAGAGAACTTTCATGCATCGCGAGGTTCTGCAGTCGAAGCAGGCAGCGTTATCTTCGAGCACAATCATCGTGCTGTACCTATATGGGGTTAAGGAAGTAGATAAATATATGATTTATTCTGAAACCACTACAACACACAACAACAACAACAAAAAAATAACACTTGAGGCAATATAATAGATTAAAACAAACTAAGACATTGACTAAGTACGGTACAGGAGTGTGCAGCAGCGGCAGACCAAAAAGAAACTCAGCTCAGTTTTGATAGTTTCAAGTTCCAAGGAACGACACTGATTTTCAGCTGTAATGTAAGTATATCAACTTTCGGATAGCCAACACAGTCATGGCTGTAACGTAGTAACATTTTTGTTAAACGTAAGGTAACGCGAATTTCGCTAAATAAACATTTTATGGATTTCACACTTCAAAATCTTACAACAATATTTAAATTTTCCATTGTACTATGGGCAATAGTGTCGCTTAACCAGTTCGCTACAAAATTTGTGTGCGCGCGTATCGCCATCGTATGCAAGCGATTTTAACATTAGGAGTGGTCAAGCGACGCCGTTGCCCATGGTACCTAATTAATGATATGTCTTTCAATAACAAAAGATTTGATTGCAGGCACCCGAGCCGCTGGTGAGGTCTTACCTGTTAATTCGTGCGCTGACCTGGGTATTTGAGACGGGCTGCCTCGTGGGGCTATGTATCTTACACCCGTTGCTTAGAGGCTGGTATATAGGGTTCCTGTTCTTTGTCAGTAAGTATTGTGGGAGATTTTTAGGGTTCCGTAGCCAAAATGGCAAAAAACGGAACCCTTATAGATTCGTCATGTCTGTCTGTTTGTCTGTCTGTCTGTCTGTCTGTCTGTCTGTCTGTCTGTCTGTCTGTCTGTCTGTCTGTCTGTCTGTCTGTCTGTCCGTCCGTATGTCACAGCCACTTTATTCCAAAAGTATTAAGACTACATAGTTGAAACTTGGTAAGTAGGTGTATTCTGTAAACCGCTTTACGATTTTTACACAAAAATAAATAAAATAAAAGATTAAGGGGGGGCTCCCCATACATGGAACTGAAACTGAAAATATTTTTTTTCATCAAACCAATACTTGTGGGGTGTCTATAGATAGGTCTTTAAAAATGACATTGAGGTTTTTAAGACTATTTTTTTTCAAAGTCAACCGTTTGAAAGATATCTGCCGCCAAAGTGGTAAAATGTGTGTCCCCCCCCCTTTAACTTTTAAAGTAAGAGGGTGAAAAATCTAAAAAAAATATATGCTATAGATCTTAATAAACACTTTCAACGAAAATTGGTTTGAACGAGATACAGTAATTAGTTTTTGAGATATAGTACATTTTCCAAAACCGCAAATATAACTTTGTCATTCATACAAACACTGTGAAAAACAAAGTTATTTTTTCAGACGAAAAATGATAGCGGTATTAAAATATGGTATGGTATATAATGTACCTACGGAACCCTACTGCGCGTGGCCCGACATGCACTTGGCCGGTTTTTAAGTTTTTGCTTTTCTTCATATATTATGATCTATTCCCACGGTGTCATTGCACGTCTTTGCAGCTTCTTGTAGTTACAATGTACCAAATAGGTATTGACAGAAAAATGTGACCCCATGACGAATCCGGAATAAATCGAATAAACTACTCATTTTCATGAGTAGTAGATTCTACTAAGCACCTTTCTTGTACGTACACGTTAACTGCCTCTGTGATTTAGTGGTTCGCCCACCCGTGTAAGACGCAGGGGTCTCGGGTTCGATTCCCAGGCAGGGGAGTACAATTTGTACTCGGTTTGGTTGGTGGTAGGGCTTATTTCAAGTCCTCTTGGCTAGCTACCACCATCTTACATACCTAAGTCTGGCGCAATAACAACAATTTGAAAATTGGTGTGTTCCGGCATTTAGAGGTAAGATAGCCAGTTCCTCAGTGGTGAGGATTCCGGGTGTAGCGTGCTTCCACCTTCGGCCTTATCGTCACTTAAGATCAGATAAGGTGAAGGCCACGCACTATCCCTTTGTCCTCCATGATAAAACTTGTAGGTACTCGATATCTAGGTATCTCTATGGTTTTTAATATTTTGCACTCATAACAAAAAAATATAGGTGTAATTATCTCTTTTTGAATATTTTTTAAGACTTAGGGCTGATTTTTCAATGTCCAGATATAGCTTTATTCGTTTGATAACGTATTATGCCGCCAAATTGATCATGATTGTCATATTATATGTTTGTTTGTCAAATTATTTGAATGACTGTTGTTATTCGGATTATAATTTAACTGTATGACTGATATCTGTTATCTGAGGATTGAAAAATCTGCCCTTAAAAGAATAACAAAGAGAAAACTTACAGCCGCTTTTTTTAATTTGAGATTTTTGCATTCACAATGCTATTTTTACACGATACTAAATAATATACTAGAAAAAATTAGACTCGTACCAGATCAATTCTCGGACGGGAATCGAACCCGCGATTTCATTTTAATCAATAGGGAATATGCATCTTTTTTTTTATCAAAACCATAAGTAAGGGAGGTGAACCAAATATTGGATACGTGCCCAATACTGGATACATAAATTACTAGAAATGTGACCATTGCCATCTATTGTAACAGTCTAAAACTACTTCTTCAATGTTTAATCTCAATGCTTTCTCCAACAACAGCGCCATAACTAGGGCTTCCATCCCGGGATTCGAGAGTCTCGATTTTCCGAGAGTCTCGGATGATATTTGGTCCCGAGAGTTTGAGTTTCCAGTCTCGGGATTTTCGAGATTTTCGAGACTTATTCAAACGCTAGGTAGATTACATACATTTCATATAAAGTTGCGTGTTGCGCGTATTAATAAGTACTTAAATTAAAACGTGTCAATTTTAAGATAAACAGAACAAACAAACAAACAAGCACAATACGATCTTTCATCTAAAATCTGAATTTTGTTTTCATCGTCCTCCAATTTAATTCAATCCTGATATATTTTCCTGTAAGATAGAGGAACGTTTACTGAACTATATGCTCTTGTCGTATCCAGAAGCAAACGACCTCTTCAGCGACCATCAATACGGGTTTTGCCGAAACCGGTCCTCTGGAGATCTTCTAGACCACTTGCAAATGGAGCGAAGCCATCGAGAGGTATGGAGAGGTGCTCGCGCTTACTCTTGATATCTCAAAGGCTTTTGACAGGGTGAGGCATGATAGCCTTATTGCAAGCTTTTTTCATACGGACTTCCCACCGGTTTTGTGTCTGGATCGGCCGATTAGAGTTGTCATTGATGATTGGCTGCTCATCCGACCAGTTGGCTATCAATGCCGGAGTCCCTCAGGGATTTGTCCCTCAAGGGTGGACTAAACAGGAACACCTGCTGCATATTAATGATCTGCTAATATCCGTATTTTGGGGTACGCAGATGACCACACCGTTATAGAGAGCTACATATCTGATGCTCGAGCCAGTGCAAAACAAGCCCAGTGTCTTAGGGAGGCGATGGTCAGACACATGAACACGAACCTGTCTCTGCAGGCAGTCTCCGAATGGGGCGATGCCAATTAGGTCAGGCCACGAATTTAGTACATCCCGTCAGGCAGGTTCAATCCATCAAAAACCCAGGCGTGTCTGTTCTTTGCTAAAGGGGGTAGTTTTGACTCGAGTCACTTTCCGAGGTGTATCCGTGCCGATTACTGAACAACTAGACCTTCTCGGCATATCATTGACTCTAACACTCAATTTTGGTTCTTTCATCGAGAATGAAGTACAATTGGCATCTAAAAAGCTTAGCATTTTGGCAAAGGTGAGAAAGTACTTTACTTCACGCCGGAACAGCTGCTCATTCTATACCAAGCGCAAGTCCGATCATGTATGGAGTACTGCTCTCATCTTTGGAATGGCTCCGCCAAATACGAGTTTCAGACGCTTGAATCCTTTGAGCGGAGGGCCAGGAAGCTCATCAGCAACGATAAACTTTTCTGTAATAAGCTCAGAAATCTCGAGCATAGACGCAAGGTCGCAAGGTTTTTATCGGGTACATTTCGGCGAGTGTAAGGTGGTAGTGCACAACGTAATTCCGCATCTCCTTTCTTCCATCGGACAACCAGAGGTACGAAACAGCATTTTGCTTCAAATTTTATCATCCGTACCGCCAGAGAGTGGAACTATTTGCCTAAGTCTGTATTTCCCGACAGGTACAATCTGGGGGCCTTCAAGTCGCGAGTGATTATGTTTCTTCTAGGCAAACGCGTTCCATTGTAGATCACGTCATCGCTTACCATCAGGCGTGATATCGCGTAAGCGCTTGCCTATCAATCATAAAAAATGCGTCATATCTTTTCGAGAGTCTCAAAATTTCGAGAGTCCCGAGAGTCAGCCATATAGTCTCGTCTCGATCCCGAGATTGTGAAATAGGTCCGAGAGTGGAAGCCCTAGCCATAACTAGCTCCAGTCGGCTCTCAAAATTCAAAGTATGTTTTTCGTTTATCAAACTAATTTTGATAATTAGTGTAGTGTGTTAAACAACGGCAAGTACATTTATTTGTTGTTATAGGGACATGTATTAACTAGTCACATCACATAGTTATTGCGACGTAATTGATGCTTTTTATTGATAACTAGCGGCCGCCCGCGACTTCGTCTGCGTGGAAAGGTTTTTTGCTATCCCTTGGGATGAAAGGTACCCTATGTCCTTTGCTGTACCCCTAACAACGTGTATGCACAATTTCATGATGATCGGTTCAGTAGTTAAGACGTGAAGGCGTAACAAACAAACAAACAAATAAACAAACAAACGGACTTTCGCATTTATATAGTAAGGATTTTGGTAGGAAAATAGTTCGAGAACAGTTTTCGTAAATGTAGAAACTTAACTCAATACAGGAAAAAAAATTTTATGCTGTGTCAATACCACAGCATAAAGAATTTCTTACAGTAGGCCGACGGAGGCGTCTAGACAAGGCAATCGTGCGGGGCGTGAGGGGGGAGAGGTGAGTCGGACGAGCCCGAGCTGCATACTTCGCCGTTCTATGTAGCTCGGGACACGTCTTCTAGGGCTATCGCGTCTTTACCGTTTTGATTTCCTATTAAATTAATAATTCGATTTCGATGGATCTCGGTTTTTTGTTCTATTTTGACAAGAAAACAGCAACGCAATGCTAAAAATATAAAAAATCCAAGATAGCGGCCAACTTTTTTGTTTGTGGGTCGATTTCGATGAAACTCGGTTTTTGCTACTATTTTGACAAAAAAACAGCAACGCAATGTTAAAAATGTAAAAAAATCCAAGATGGCGGCCAACTTTTTTGTTTGTGGGCCGATTTCGATGAAACTCGGTTTTTGGTACTATTTTGACAAGAAAACAGCTACGCAATTTTAAAAATGACAAAAATCCAACATGGTGGCCAGCTTTTTTATTTGTGGGCCGATTTCATTGAAACTCGGTTTTTTATACTATTTCGACAAAAAACAGCAAAACAATGTTAAAAATGTCAAAAATCCAAGATGGCGGCCAACTTTTTTATTTGTGGGCCGATTTCATTGAAACTCGGTTTTTGGTACTATTTTAACAGAAAAACAGCAACGCAATGTTAAAAATGTCGAAAATCCAAAATGGCGGCCAACTTTTTTGTTTGTGGGCCGATTTCAATGAAACTCGGTTTTTAATACTATTTAGACAAGAAAACAGCAACGCAATTTTAAAAATATAAAAAATCCAAGATGGTGGCCAACTTTTTTGTTTGTGGGCCGATTTCAATGAAACTCGGTTTTTAGTACTATTTAGACAAGAAAACAGCAACGCAATTTTAAGAATATAAAAAATCCAAGATGGTGGCCAACTTTTTTGTTTGTGGACCGATTTCGATGAAACTTGGTTTGGGGCACTATTTTGACAAGAAAACAGTTACAAATTGTAAAAAAACGACAATAGTCTAGATCGCTGCCGACTTTGTTTTTAGGTTGATTTCGATGTAACTCAGTTGAAAAAAGTTGGCCGCCATCTTAGATTTTTCATATTTTTAACAATGCGTTGGTGTTTTCTTGTCAAAACAGTACTAAAAACCGAGTTTTATCGAAATCGACCCACAAACAAAAAAGTTGGCCGCCATCTTGAACTTTATATATTTTTAAAATTGCGTTGCTTTATTCTTGTCAAAATAGTACAAAAAACCGAATTTCATCGAAATCGGCAAAAAAAAAAAGTTGGCTGCCATCTTGGATTTTTTATAATTATTAATCTGGTTTCCGAACCCTGCGTGCGACAGTGGCCATCAAGTAAGTTTCGTGAAACTACGAGCGAGTGCGGCAGCATTGGCAGGCTGACACACTCACTCGTGGTATAAAGAAAACCGTTTGAAACCTTTATGTTATAAAACCTTTATTTAATAATATGTCACCCCCAATTCATTATTTTATATAATTTCGCAATGCTTTTATGTACCCGGGGGTCGTAAAAGAAATCCACCTTCCTTCCGTATTTGCGTAAATACTCTACAGGCGGCGGTATCGCCCAACAATAAAGGCGTCGGCCTACTGTAAGGAAAAAAATATTTATGCTGTGTCAATACCATAGTATTGACACAGCATAAATATTTTTTTCCTCACAGACACAAGGTAAATTCATTTCCCCATCGCAAACTTCATTAGCCCATCGTTAAGTTGTAAGTAAAGTTCAATGTACAGACAAATACATACTAATTTATATGTATCCTAATACTGGATAACCAGTATTAGGGGTAGCACGGTATCTATGGATACCGTGCTACCCCTAATACTAATAAATTAGTATGTATTTGTCTGTACATTGAACTTTACTTACAACTTAACGATGGGCTAATGAAGTTTGTACTGGGCTAGATCCAGATGTAATATACTAAGTTTGTGAACACGTCCCACGGGTTAATTTACCTTGTGTCTGTGTATTCTTTATACTGGATATCCCATATTGAGTATTATGTACCCAATATTGGATATCCAATATTAAGAACACCTACTGTTCAATATAAGGTACATAAAACTATGTTGTTGATTTTTGTCATTTTTAAGGAAACAATATTTTTTTACCGATTTTTAGTGGAGCTGGAAGTTTATTTCTTTTTGTAATGCTAAGATGATTAGCTACTCATCTCTATGAGTGTAACAAACAAATGTTTTTTTATTAACTATGTTGGTTTTTTTCCGGTTTTCAAAAAGTATCCAGTATTTGGTATATCTCTCTTATAATGCGTGAGAAAATCAACTGTAATATTAAAACTTTTTTCTTGCGTTTTTTCTCTTGATATAGTTAAGTACTTGAAGTTAGCACGTAGCAGCAACCGCCGAAAACGCTCTACACAAATTTATCAAAATCGGTGACTTATGCATATTCCCTATTGTCATAATATCTGGAAAGATATTTTAATTGAATGTCGAGGTAATTCCTCACATTGGTGAAATATCGCTGGCTTGCAGCGTGAGAGCGCGATATACTAAAAGAAATTCGACTCGCGAGTCGAATTTTTTCTAGTATATTATTTAGTTTAGTTTTCCGATGAAATGACAGTGGGGCTACTATGTATCGACTTTGTTTATTATCTCAAAATAACAAGGAACTCATTATTATAAATATTAAAACTTCTTGCAAAATACAGATCAAAAAGAGGGCCCAAATCATATCACTTAAAAAGCGGACCTGGAATGATTGGCAGATTAAGATGTCTGGTGATGATGGATGATGAGAGGGTGCTCAGAACTCGTTTGAACTCAGACTAATGTATATATTTGTTTGTCTCCAGTTCTAGAACTTTACGCCTGGGTGGTGGTGTACAGCTACGACCAGGAGCAAGAAGACAAAAAATGCAGCGATTGTCCAGAGTGTCCAAACGAATGGTAAGTACTTTCGATCTGGACACAATAATTCGATCCATGGACATTTTAATTTTGTTTTTAATTTTTGACTTTCATTCTTATAACGGCGCCCAAAATCAATGTTGGTCTGTGGATGACTGAGCCACGTGAATCCACGCAACCCCTTTGCTCTACAGATTAAAATTTTCTGTGGGGAAAATTTCATAATTTCACTCTCTTAATCGTTCCCTCATAACTGAGGGTCGTGATCACCGGCTGCTTTTACGATTTGCCTCCATCGGTCTCGGTTCATATTTGCTCTCACTGCTTGATGGAATTTGCTTGAGGAAGTTGCTAATCTTACTTGGTCAGACCATCTGGTTGGCGAACGACCTCGGGCTCTCTTGCCTTCTATTCCACCAACCACGACTAGCTCTTCGAGACTTTCATCTCCTCTTCGCATTATGTGGCCAAAGTATAAGAGTACGCGATATAAGCAGATAGTGGACAGCCGAGTCTTGACATTTAATTGTGTCAGGATAGATACATTTGTGCGTTTGGCCGTCCAGGGTATCCCAAGCATTCGCCTCCAACACCACATCTTGAATGCATCTATTCTATGTCTCTATCTGGGTAGTATAGTCCATGTTTCAACTCCGCACATAAAGATGGGAAAGAACAAGGCTCTCACTAAGCGCATTTTAGTACGAAAACTTAGGATACGGTTTTTCCAGATGACTTAAAGACGTGTCATCGCGTCTTTGGCCATAGCAATGCGGCGCTTGATCTCTAGAACACTGCTGCCAATGAAACTCCTTTTGATTGAATCAGGCGTCACTTGGCGGAAGACCCAAACCATTTTGAAAAAAGAAATATATGTAGCTTACTTCCGCAAACAATATATGCAAGATGCACCGCCCGCCCGCCCGCAAAAATATGCACATGCACACCACAAAATATCAGTGCACAAACCTGCATTTAGCAAGACAGCAACACACCTTGCACCTTCACCAATTATTTTGCATATATTGTTTGCGGAAGTAAGCTACATATATTTCTTTTTTCGAAATGATATGAAACTCCCAAATAAATGAAATTGTACACCTTGTCGATTCAAATTCCATAATTACCCTCGGGGTAAAATCTTATTACAGTGGTCCAACTTAATGAAATTTTGGAATCTTGCTTGGGTTTGGTGTGGAGTATGGAATCTGAGTTTTTGACATCGAGAAGCCTGTGGAAACTTGGGGAGGGGCAAAATAACCTTGGTTTCGATCTTCTTTTATTTAGACTTTCGCTTAATCTTCTAAATTACTTAAACCATGCGTTTCTCGAGAAATTTGTTTGTTTCTCGGGTGTCGTGCGGCCGATGTGATAATAAAATAACATTGTGTCGTGTCCTGGTTGTTAACATTCAATCCAATATTAACATCAACGAAATAACAATCTTATGTGACACACCCCTTTTGTCTGACTCTTATTCATTATTAGACTCGCTATTTTTAGGGTTCCGTTCCTTAAAAAGAAAAAAACGGAACCCTTTGTTGTCCCTCTGTCTGACAAGACTCTTTATCTCGAAACGCGTGGAGTCATCGAGTTGAAATTACGACCACATACTCAGGTCTGCAGGTCAGGTCTACTCCAGAGTATGATGGAAGAAAGAACTTTACTTGGCCTCGATAAATGTTGGTTTGCGTATGAACACCGCAAAAACAAAAATCATGTGCAAAGACCCTATCGCTGACGGAATCATGATGAACGACGAAAAGATAGAGCGGGTTGAAGATTACGTCTACCTGGAGCAACTGGTAACGCTTGGGAAGGACGGGCAGGCTGAAGAAGAACAACGCTTTGTCGGACTCAGTTGGGGCGCGTACGCGTTTGGTAAGCTGCCTGAAATTTTCAAGTGTCAGGGAGTCCCTCTTTCTCTGAAACGAAGGACGCACGAGCAATGCGTTCAGCCGGTCATGGTCTACGGGGCAGAAACTTGGACACTTACTTACAACAACACATCCAGAAGCTGCAGGTAGCCCAAAGGGAGAAGGAGCGTGCCATGTTGGGTATCACTCAACGCGACAAAGTAAGAAACATGGTGATCCGGAGTCGCACCAAACTAACTGACGTGGAGCGCATCATTGCTAAGGCAGCCATTACACACGTCAATCTGGTTTCAATCTGATCAAAACCGCAGATTGATGGAATTTGATGCGGTTGGTTTGCGACGTTACACGGTCAATCCAGCAAGATCTGGATCGCAGTAGATCTTGGTAGATTGACAATCTACCACGATCCACGGTGGTCTTTGGTAGGGTTGACAACTTTTTGCATTAATTTTCGCGTGATATCAATCGATGACCTCAGTGGTGCAGTATTCAACATGCCAGTCTACCACGCAAGAGGTCCCGGGTTCGATCCCCGGACGAAATCGAAATGATAAATTTTAATTTCTGAGTGACGGGTCTGCGTATAATAAGTACATATCTATTTCGAAAAGTTAGTACCTATTAAAAACCCAAAAGCACCCATTTTATGCATTGGTTAGTTTAGGGTTAGATGGCGCTGTGTGTGTAAAATCAAATATCGATATTTATAATACTATTTTACCAAGCTATGAAGTATCTGAGTGCCAAATTTCATCCAAATCAGTTCAGCTTCAGAAGGCTGAACTGATTTTGATGAAATTTGGCACACATACATATACAGTTATAGCCTGGTATAGTAATAATAATATCGAGGTAAAAAAGTATTTTTCAAAACATTGCAAAAATATAGTAAGTAGACTTTTGGGAAATTTATGAAAAAATAAAGTCCTCATTTATTTTTAACTAGCTTCCTTTAAAAAATAAAAATAGGGTACATAGGGTAGGTACTTCCTAGGGCACCAAACTGGGATCCCTTGTTTTCGCATAATTGTTTTATACCTAATTTGATTTGGCATAACGGATTTGGCATAATCTTTTTTGTCATAATAATACTTTCGCATAATTGTTTTTTGGCATACTATTTATATTAGCATAATTATCATTTAGACTAATTTGTTTTCGCATAATGTTATTGTCTATTCGCCTAATATTATTTAGACATAAAAATTAAAAATAATAAGGATAAATATTTTTACGCACTTATTTATTTTCATGCAAAAGGGGTAGGTATTGTAGAAAAGGGGTATATATAATACATAGGGAACCCACCAAACTAACTGTATGCCAAATTTCATCATCTTTCACTGCAATCCAATTTTTTTAACCGACTTAAAAAATGAAGGAGTGTTCTGTTCTCTTCATCTGTATATTTTTTTGCATGTAGTCATGGGCGGGAGCTAGTTAAAAATAAATGTGGGCTATATTTTTTATAAATTTCTCAAAAGTACTTACTAAAGTATTTTACCCTAGGGTACCTTTGACCAGGATAAAAAGTATCTTATAATTTAATCTAGGCTATAAACTGTGTGTCAAACTTCATTCAAATCATTCAGCCTTAAAAACTAACATACAGACGAACAGAGAAACAAGCTCCTGCTTTTTTGTAGTTGGTTAAAAATATTTGATCGCAGTATATTGTGCTAGATTGTCAGTCTACCATGGTAGATTGACAATCTACCACAATCTACCGCGATCCGATGCAAGCAGATTGTGGTAGATTGACAATTTACCGTGGTAGACTGACAATCTACCACAATCTAATGCGATTCGATATTTTTAACCGACTTCAAAACAGCATGAAGATGTTTTTTTGTTCGTCTGTATGTTTTTTTAGGGTATTTTTCAAATGTCCACCCGGATGTGGTCGCGGGCGGAAGCTAGTTAAAAATAAATATGGGCTATATTTTTTACAAATTTCTCAAAAGTACTTACTAAAGTATTTTACCCTAGGGTACCTTTGACCAGGATAAAAGCATCTTATAATTTAATCCAGGCTATAAACTGTGTGTCAGACTTAATTTAAATCAGTTCGGCCTTAAAACTAACATGCAGACTAACAGAGACACAAGCTCCTGCTTTTTTGAAGTCGCTTAAAAATATTGGATCGCAGTATATTGCGCTAGATTGTCAGTCTACCGTGGTAAATTGACAATCTACCACAATCTACCGCGATCCGATGCAAGCAGATTGTGGTAGGTTGACAATCTACCGTGGTAGACTGACAATCTACCACAATCTTATGCGATTCGATATTTTTAACCGACTTCAAAAAAGCAGGAGGTTATTTTTCTGTTCGTCTGTATGTTTTTTTAGGGTATTTTTCAAATGTCCACCCGGATGTAGTCGCGGGCGAAAGCTAGTTAAAAATATATATGGGCTATATTTTTCATAAATTTCCCAAAAGAACAACAAATTAATTTCAGTGATTTAAAAAATCTCTAGGGTACCTTTGACCGAGATACAAAATATCATAAGTTTTATCCAGACTATAAACTGTTTGCCAAATTTCATCTAAATCAGTTCAACCTCCATAAAAAAAATTACAACGACCAGAGAACCTCTTCCTTTTTTGAAGTCGGTTAAAGACATCGGATCGCAGTAGATTCTGCTAGTTTATCAGTCTACCGTGGTAGATTGACAATCTTCCACTCTACACACAATCACAATCTACTGCGATCCGATATTCTTAACCGACTTCAAAAAAGGAGAAGGTTCTCTGTTTGTTTGTATGTTTATTTTTTTAAGGGGATTTTTCGAATGTCCAACAGGATATAGTCGCGGGCGGAAGCTAGTTAAAAATAAATATGGGCTGTAATATGTTTTTATAAACTACCCCAAAAGTACTACATATTAATTTCAATGTTTTAAAAAATAAAAATACCTTTGATACCTTTGACCGAGATAAAAAGTATCCTATGTTTTTATCTAGGCTAATTTAGCGCACAGTTTGTGCGCTAAATTTCATCTAAATCAGTTCAGCCTTCAAAAAACATGTGTACGATAGCAGCAGTAGATTGCGATGAGCAGACTGCAAGTTCTCTGTTCGTACTTCGTTTGTATGTTTGTTTTTTAATGATTGTTCGAATGTCCACCCACGCGGATGTAGTCGCGGGTGGAACCTAGTTAAAAATAAATGTGGACTACATTTTTATAAATATCCCTATAAAATGTTTAATTGTTTTGAAAATAATACTATTACCTCGAAAAAAAGGTGCCAACCCTAAGCCAGACCAAGCCAGATTGACGTAGATTGACAATCCAGCACAATCTGATCACGCCAGACCGCGCCAGATTGAAACAGATCGCGAACAACGTTACACAATCAATCTCTGTCAATCTTTGTCAGTCTGGCACGGTCTGGATTGTGTGTGTAATGGGTGCCATAGAGGAAGTGGCGAAAGGCCAGTCACATATGTCGCAAAACTGATGACCGATTGAGCAGAATGGTGCTGGAGTGGAGACCAATGATCGGTACCAGAAGCGTTGGCCGCCAAAATTCCAAATGGTCAGACGACATCACCAACAGCTAAAACGCATATTTCGACACTCTCAAGGGTATCCAAATTTATAGGGTAGGTACTTTCCACTTGACCTAGATCTATGAAATTTGGCAAGTAATATCGTCTTATTCTATAAGTACATCATCACAAATCTGAAAACTATACACGCTGAAATTTTAATCATTTGGTTCCCGCAGTGGGGTGGTTCCACTCATGATTACAAGCAACTTTTGTTATGGGGCCAACTCTGATATCACGAAAAAAAATCAGCTGTTCCGTGGATTAAGGTATTGTGCTTTTGTACGGAACAGCATATTATTTTTTCGTGATCTCAGAGTTGGCCCTATATTAAAAGTTGCTTGTAATCATGCGAAGAACCACCCCACTGCGGGAATCAAATGATTAAAATTTAACACCGTATAATACATTTGCAAAGGCTCCGTTATGCGAAATCATTTGTCTCTGTCTTTTTCTTTACGTGTAAAGAGTATGGAAAATAACCTCACTTCTGCACTTTTTAGATGTTTTTCGTTGTTTTCTCTTCATTATCTTTAGCACAATTATCTTTCTTGAAAAAAAGTTATTGGAGTAACTACACAGTACGTTAAAGTGTATTTTGATGTAGAATTCAATACGTTTACGCTATTATATATTTTAATGATCTACACAAAATCACTAAATTAAATAGAAATCGTCTTAAATTAATTCTTAAAACTAGTTTAATTGTACTAGATTATGATGAAACGGAAAATATTCTTAAAATAATACAATAAACATGCTTATAGATACGCAAAAACAAACTCATAGTCATGTTTACATACACACACACGCACGTACGCGCACCACACACACACGCACGCACGCGCTCACACACCCACACCCACACACACACACCCACACACACACACACACACACACACACACACACACACACACACACACACACACACACAAACACACACACTACACAAACTATCTTACTTTTCCCCTTTTTAAAATGTTAATGTATAATATATATTTTTGTGTCCTTGAAACAAACTATATTTTCTAGACCATTTGTGGGGTGGAGGGTTGACTACTTGAGACACAGGATCCGTCCTAGTTTAGGTGGCAGCCCGCTATAGTAATATTTTTTTTTTCTTCAATAGATAAATAAGTATTAGATAACTTTTTCACATTGTAACAAAAAAAACTGATGCATTACATACTACTTACATTTTGTAAATTTTAAGATTATGGTGAGAAATAAAGGTTATTATTATTATTATTATTATTATTTACGCCAAAAATATGGCCCGCGACAAGCACTTTTGATGATATTCTGTTTTTTTTTTACTATCATCTGTGAAGTTTATACGAAATTTAATGTTTGTAGAAACTAGATAAACTCTTTAGCTTATCGTATGATTTTTTAGGTGGCTACAAGTTTACGTTTTCTATATAAAAATATGGCCCGCGTAAACGCCCCTTAAGGCTCCGTTACGTGAAATCATTTGTCTCTGTCTTTTTCTCTATATGTAAAGAGTATGGAAAATAACCTCACATCTGCACTTTTTCGATGATTTTCGTTGTTTTTTCATCATTATCTTTAGCACAATAATCTTTCATGAAAAAAAGTTATTGGAGCAACTGCACAGTACGTTAAAGTGTATTTTTATGTAGAAGTCAATGCGTTTTCGCTATTATTTACGCCAAAAATATGGCCCGCGACAAGCGCTTTTGATGATATTCTGATGTTTTTTTACTATCATCTGTGAGGTTTATACGCAATTTAATACTTGTAGCTACTAGATAATCTCTTTAGCTTGTCGTATGTTTTATTTTGTGGCTAAAACTTTACGTTTTCTATATAAAAATATGGCCCGCGCAAACCATGTTTTCCTATTATGGCCCCTTAAATCATAAAAAATATAGTCTTTACTACGTAATCACTAATCAATCATCGAGTTTGTACGGAACCCTCGGTGGGCGAGTCCGACTCCCACTTGTCCGGTTTTTAATATTCAACATTTGTATGTTTTTTTTAACATAGACTTCAAGTCATTGGTTGGAACAGTTTATCTGGCCGTTGTCGCATGTGTTTTCGATAAGAGATAACGCGCCGATCTCTCCGATAGCGTGCACCAAAATCGTAGCGTTCTAAAGTGAAATTCAATAGTTCGACTTTGTAAAGTTATTGTGAAAATTGTGGCAAAGTTTAGATAAAATAAGTTTGGTTTTAAGAATGGGTTTCCAATTGCCTAGATTTACAAAGTGTTGTTTTTGCCTTTCTTTGAGGGCAGGATCTCTCATTATTGGATATGTTTCGATTGTAAGTAATATTTTGGTAAAAACAATGGTTCCTAGTGTACCTAAGTCACTTGATACGTAGGTATTTAAAAATTAAATCTGTTAAGGAGGTACCTACCTACTAGATTTTAATTTTGGTATTTTTATATCAACCTAGTACAACTGTCTAATACAATTATGAATGTTTTAAACAGGTATTATTGTGTGTTCTTATCAAGCAAAGCATATAGGTAGTTTTAGTCTAGCTACTGCAGGTAGGTAGGTACTGTTTTATTCCTACAGCTGTATATCTAAGATATTTAATATCAAAAATGTAACAAAGCTTTTTTGTTAGTGGTACAAAGTATATTTTTAGAAGACTCAAAAGTTCATCAATCAAATTCTATCAAAGCATTTCAGGCCAATATATGTACCGTACCTATAGTAGGTACTATATTGTTCCTACAGCTGTATCTAAAATACTTACTTAATTAAAATCTACATAAATAAAAATGAATCAACGAAATGTAGGTACATTATGTAATTGCATATAACTTTGGCACGAATGAACTAAAAAAATATGCGGAAACACGTAAATTTTTTTTTCTCTTTTCTGTTATTTTAAGTCGCAATATAACTAATAGATGGCGCCACCCGTGCGAAACCGGGGTGGTGCAGCAAGTTTTAAAAAATAGGTATTACATATTCATTCCTAATTCTATGTATTTTAATACCTATTTTTTTTCAAACTTCGTGGATGATTTCATTTTGAATCACACATCCATAAAAAATCCTATCAATATAGCTGGTAATTTGTGAGTCATTATACTTATCACTGCAACAGAAAAACAAAATGGTTATTTTCGAACATACCTACCTATTTGGTTTAAAACCAAGGACGTCAATCATAGTTTTAGATATTGACAATCACAAAAGGTATAATTTAAAAAACCATAAGGTCTGTAAGCTACAAGTATTCATCAAGTGTTTACAAATAATAACAAAAGGGGCATAGCGACCCTTGTGGCACACCAATTTGTAAATTACATCAGTCGGACTTGGACACAATTTATGTTTTTGTTTTGTTGATGACTTTTCATTAGGTATTCTATCTTTCAGTACTTACCTATTATTAATTAGTCTTAATTTGGCTGAAGCCTGAAGTTCAAAATAAAGGATTTGTTTGCTAAGTTCATCAACAAATTTTGAAAAATGGCCAACATTCTCTATACATTTGAACGCTAAATAGATGATTAAATCACATGTCGCAAACTTATGTGATTCACAGACTTTGATGTTAAACAAGATTGACAAGCTTACGGCACGTAATTTTATAGTTTACTGCTTATTAGTAAGCGTAGCGTTCAAACGAATAGAATGTTGGCCATTTGAGTAGGGAGGTAGCTCATAAATAAGAATTTGCTGGATGGATAATGGCATTGTTTGTCATCTTTTTATTTTTTATACCCATGTTCAGGGTCCATGCTTATTAGGTGTTTATTTGAATAAATAATAAATATTTACATTATTTTTCATTTAAGGCGCTTATATTGGTTCACTAGCGCTGCCAATACATATATTTTTATTACTCGTAAACCAAGTAAATATTTAAAAAAAGGAAACAACCATATCTACCCTCTTAAATTGTCTCTAATATTTTTTAAATAACTCTTTGATATTTTTTCATCCTTTGTAAGTTTTAAATATTGATCGGACCCCGAATCACATAACTCTGTTGTTGCAAACAATTCTCGATTGAAATCGCAGTTGCATTGCTGCTTTGAGTAAGATAGTTCTCATATTGGTGCTTACTGAAGAAGTAATGTAACCGCGATTTCTGTCAGAGTTGATTGCAACAAAGTTATATATTCAGCCCCCTGGTTTACGTATAATAAAAAACCTCCAAGTGCGAGTCGAACTCGCGCACGAAGGGTTCCGTACCAAAAAACGGCATAAAAAATACGTTTGTTGTACGGGAGCCCCCCTTAAATATCAATTTTATTCTGTTTTTAGAAAACAGAAATACATCATCTGTGAAAATTTCAACTTTCTAGCTATCATGGTTCATGAGATACAGCCTGGTGACAGACAGACAGACAGACAGACAGACAGACAGACAGACGGACAGCAGAGTCTTAGTAATAGGGTCCCGTTTTTACCCTTTGGGTACGGAACCCTAAAAACGGACTTTGTTTGAATTAACATTTGATTTTTTTTCCAGTTCGGCTCCCTCTTTTCATTAGCGACGATGTCATACTTCCTGTACCGGGTGGTGAAGTTCGTGGAAGCCAACAAGAACCACCCAAACCCCGAACACCCCCCCGACGAGCTCGCCCAGGTCGCCCTGGGGGTCTACGTGTCGCAGGCCTTCTATCTACTAGTGTTCTTGCTTTGCTTGATTATAAGCATAATGTTGGTAGTTGGAGTACATGCGGTAAGTTTTCCATCCACGTGCTAACTTTTAATAAATACGCTGAAATTTTAATCATTTGGTCCCCGCAGTGGGCTGGTTCCACTCATGATTACAAGCAACTTTTATTATGGGGCCAACTCTGATATCGCGAAAAAAAGTCAGCTGTTCTATATAAAAGCGCAATACCTACTCGACTTTAATGTATGGTGGATTGGGATTGGGTGGAGTGGGACAGGTGATTTTTTCGTGATATCAGAGTTGGCCCTTAAAAGTTGCTTGTAATCATGAGTGGAACCAACCTACTGCGGGAACCAAATTATTAAAATTACACGCTGTAAATAAGGACAGACTTCATGACACTTAGTCTAAGATCCGAAAAGAGATCCGAATCTTTTTACAAAATGAAAGCAAACTTCTACAGTATTCAGCAGTTGAAGTAGTTTAGTTGCGTTGAAGCTGACTGTAGGTAATTGTATTATCGGAATTTTCAATTTTTTAATTCACAATGGGATAGGTAACTTTGGCCTTCATCTCACCTGATGTTAAGTGACGATAAGGCCGAAAGCATCTAAGGACTTTAAACGATTCAGCAAAAAAATCGCTGATGCGTAGATAGGTATCAGCATAAGGACCAGTTAGTATCGCCATTGCTGTGGCATAGCAGGCCTTCTTTATGGGTGGATAAGGAAGATGCCACGCAAGTCCAATGTAGTGGGTGTTCACGTCTGCAAATGTAGCGAGACCAAAGGCTTAACCTGCCTGCCACGGAGGAGCTGGGGAAAATATAATTATTGGCCACTCATCCCATGACCCACCCTTGCGAATGTTGCTTAACTGTCGCAATCGCATCGGGTGAATGCGATAACCCCACTGCGCCATCATCGAGCTTATCGCGGCTCATCGTAGCTTTTGTTGCATTTAAATAGATGTCTACTGCTTTTTTTTTAGGAAAAGCCTAAACTACTGAAGTTCTACGTGTTCAGTGGATTTTTCCTGTTCGGGCTGGCGTTGGGGCTGGTGGTTGTGTCGATGGTGTTTGTTGGCTTCCTGGCGACCCTGCCACTGCTCAAGTGGTGTTGTGAGTATCATAATAAAGTTTATTTTCTTTTCTTCTTCAATATGTATTTCTAGATTAGTGGTTCCCAACGTATTCTTGCCCAGGAACACATTGATTTTTATTTTTTATTGTTGTGAGAACTATTTGATATTATTAGTCAAAGCTGCATGTAAATTATTAGTAATCGGTCGCGGAACATATTTTGGCCCTTGTGGCCCGGTGTTGTCCGCGGCCCATAGGTTTAGGACCGCTGTTCTAAAAAAAAAAGAAGTTCTAGACTAAGACTGAGTTGCACCATCTTACTTTAACGATAACAAGCTTGTATTATTATATTATAGTACCGGTTAAGCATAAGTTAGCTAAAAAAGAGGTTGCATGATTGTAACAAATAGGTAGCATTTATCATTTGACGATAACTTTAACTTTGACAGCGTTTTGGTGCAACTCACACTTTCGAAAATGTTAATAGTTATGGTAAGTAGGATCATTCCCTATGAGGCCTTTGTTACCAACGGACCACTCAATCCATCTACCTTGTTGGTCGGTTAGGAATTTTATTCCTATCAAACCACCGATATACGCCTGGGTAATTGGTCAGGAATATTTATTCTTTACTATCAAACCACGTGCTGTCCACCTGGGTGGTCAATCAGGAATTTTGAACTAACCGACCACCTTTCTATGATCGTCGAAAGGCAAAATTGTAGAATTTGCCGTTTTATAAAATGCATAGTCTAATTTCTACAATGGTGACGAAAAAAACAAAAAAAAAACAAAAAGTGATCATTTTATCACATAGGCACCCATTACACACACAATCTGATCACGCCAGACCGCGCCAGATTGACAGAGATTGATTGTGTAACGTTGTTCGTGATCTGTTTCAATCTGGCGCGGTCTGGCGTGATCAGATTGTGCTGGATTGTCAATCTACGTCAATCTGGCTTGGTCTGGCTTAGGGTTGGCACCTTTTTTCGAGGTAATAGTATTATTTTTAAAACATTTAAACATTATAGTACTTACTTTTGGAATATTTATAAAAATTTAGTACATATTTATTTTTAACTAGCTTCCGCCCGCGACTACATCCGCGTGGGTGGACATTCGAAAAATTATTAAAAAACAAATACAAACGAATAGAGAACTTGCAGTCTGCTCATCGCAGTCTACTGCTATCCGATACATGTTTTTTTTAAGGCTGAACTGATTAAGATGAAATTTAGGGCACAGTTTATTAGCCTAGATTAAAACATATGATACCTACTTTTTATCTCGGTCCATGGTATCCTAGGTATTTTTAGTTTTTTTTTAAATTAATTGAAATTAATATGTATTAAGTACTTACTTTCAGGAAATTTATAAAAAATATATAAGTCCACATTTATTTTTAACTACCTAGCTTCCGCCCGCGACTACATCTGCGTGGACATTTGAAAAATCTCATAAAAAAAAAACAATTATGAAGACGAACAAGAGAGGTTCTCTTGTCCTTTTGTGAAGTCGGTTAAAATATCAGATCCCAGTAGATTATGATAGATTGTCAATTCAAATTATAAATATCGATATTTGATTTTACACACACAGCGCCATCTAACCCTAGACAACTGATTTTACTAGGTAGGTACTATGGACAACAGCGTCGCTTAACCAGTTTGCAACAAAATTCGTGTGCGCGCGTATCGCCCCTGCACGAACTAAACGTATGTGACAGCGGGCGCGGCGTGCGAGCGGTTTTAACCTTAGCAGTGGTTAAGCGACGCTGTTGCCCATTGTACTTACTTTTCGCAGTAGATAGGTAGGTACTTATTATACGCAGACCCGTCACAGAAATTTAAATATTTTATTTCAATTTCGTCCGGTCATCGAACCCGAGATCTCTTGCGTGGTAGACTGGCATGTTGAATACTGCACCACTCGGGTCATCGATCGATATCACGCGAAAATTAATGCAAAAGTGGGCAACCCTGCCAAAGACCACCGTGGATCGTGGTAGATTGTCAATCTACCAAGATCTACTGCGATCCAGATCTCGCTGGATTGATCGTGTAACGTCGCAAACCAACCGCATCAAATTCCATCAATCTGTGTTTTTGATCAGATTACACCAGATTGACGTGTGTAATGGCCGCCATACTCTGCTACTGACAGTTTCATACAAATTATGAAAAGTCTTTGGCCACAGAATAGATATAAGTACTACCGTACAGAAAGGAAACTCTCCGCCCCGCCCCGTAATCAATTACCTCACCGCGCCCCGCGAGTTCGTAGGCCAACTAGCTGATTACGTAAGTCTGTTGCTAACAGTTCTCGATTGAAACCTCATTTACATTGCTGCTTTATGTAAGATAGTTGTCCTATTGGTTCTTACTAAAGTAGCAATATAACTGCGATTTCTGTCAGAGTTGATTGCAACAAAGTTACATAATTACCCCCCAGTTCGTATGATTATTCAAAAGCCCTAGTCTTCACGCACACAGTCGCGCATGTGCCAAAACGTCACTCTGTAGCGTCTGTGTAATAAGTAGTTGAAACGCGGCGTTTGTATCGAGTGCCCCTCTATATTGTGTGCCCGGGGTGTGCTTTGGGGCAACATAGGTACTTACATTATATACTATAAACGAGTGTTTTTTTCCAGTTGTCGACTTCCTCTGCTTGTTGGTAGTCAGAAGCACCTACCTGGAGATGGAGGAGAGCAACAAACCTCGCGTGTTTGAAATGCACACCCTGTACAGCCCGCAACAGGCACCACTGATGGCATAAACCAAGACTGATAAATTATATATTGTTTTAAATTTCCATGGTTATTAACGTTATTAAAATATACTATATCAGGATTTTCACCATGTACCTTTTTATTTTTGAGACTCCGATATAATCACAATAGCATGTCGTATAAAGGAACACATAAAAGCGGTCAAAAACAACGATACGCAAAAATCGGCCATCGCTGAACATTTAATTCATTCGGGCACAAATCACTGGATCGAGTTACATAACCCTCAGATCATCTCAACAGAACGCCACTACATACCAAGAATGGTCAGGGAAGCGATTGAAATTACCAAATACAAAAATTTCAATCGTGATGATGGGTTTAAATTGTCGAGTGTCTGGAATCCAGTAGTCCGGCTGTGTCAAAACAACAAAAATAAAAAAAGTGCCGTTCTGCGTACAGATACAGTGAGTGTCGTGTGTCGAGAACAGATTCGAGTGAATAGTGAGTTTGCAGACAGTGGTACCGGTACCGACCGTAATAAAAGAACTAGACGGAGGGTAGACCGATTCGTCTGCCAATAACATCTACCCGCACGTGACAACCGACAGTTCTTCCGTGATCATGGCGCATGCAACTGCGCCGAAATATCGGAGTCTCTAAAATAAAAAGGTACATGGTGAAAATCCCGATATAGTATATTTTAATAACTGATTAATTAATTTAGTTTGAGCGCTTTCGTGTAAAATGACAGCCTCCTAGCATGAACTCCAAAACACGATATATTGAGGGCTTTTCTAAGTGCCATTTAAAAAATAAAAATAGTAACTATCCTCACTAGATGGCGTTGATGGAAAGAGAAGTGTCAAAATTAGCTTTTAAAAATAAACGGCCTTTACCAAAGAGTAAAGTAAGCGCTCGCTGGCTGACATCTGCCCAAAGAGAAACTTAGGGTTACATTTGCCTGCCTACCTGAGTACTCTTCAAAGTCTATTAAAAGAAAATTACATTGACATATACTTACATTTTCATCAACGCCATCTATCGAGCTTACAGTTTTATGTCATTTTGAAAAGCCCTCATTATATCGCATGACAAAGCGTTTTATCGACGCTCAACTGCCAAAATCCATTGTCTGTGATTAATCGCTATTTGATATCGCGTTTCGGTGGTCATGCTAGGGGGGTTGAGTTCGGCGACCGGAGGATTTTTCACTCGTGCGTTTGTTACTTTACAAGCTGAAATTTTAATCATTTTGTTCCCGCGGTGGGGTGGTTCCACTCATTATACACCGTTCATTTTTGGGTTTATCTAAAAATGAAAAGGGGATTTCAGACCACGTGAATGAACAACTTTTACTATGGGGTCAACCACGGAATCGCGAAAATAATCAGCTCTTCCATACATTACAGTCGAGTCGATGTTGTACTTTTCTATCGAACAGCTGATTTTTTTTTCGAGATTCCGTGGTTGGCCCCATGGTATAAGTTGTTCATTCACGTGGTCTGAAATCATCATTTCATTTTTAGATAAACTTAAAAATTAACGGTGTATAAGCAATTTTTACTAAGGGAATATCGCGAAAAAATATCAGAGTTGGCCCCATAGTAAAAGTTGCTTGTATTCATGAGTGGAACCACCCCACTGCGGGAACCCGTGTGAAAAAAGTGAGACGTGCTCCAGCTGAACTTCGGCCCGGATCCGATTCCAGTCCGGATCCGGTCCAGTTCCGGTCGAGTTTCAGTTGATCACCGGTCGAAATCCGGTGCGATCTAAAACCCACCTGGGACCCGAGTCTGCCGGGCTTTAACTTAAAACAGACAAATCGAAGTAAGGAATTTCATAATATAGGTACTAATTGCCGAAGTTATTTGGAAGATATCGATATTTGTGTGACATCATGAATTGGTGTTCACCATTTTGGCCTGGTTGAGGCTCGATCTGTCTGTTTTAATTTGAAGCCCGGCAGATTTGCCAAGGTTCGGAACGTTAGCCGGTACGGCCCTGTTACACAAACGTCCGAAACTTTTCGAATCCGATGCTATGCTTTCCATATAAATATTTACTCTGGTTTCCGTATTCGAAATGTCAATTTTCTCCCCGACGGATACTAACTCTTCCGACAGCACTGTCGAAAAAAGTTACTGAAAGCTATTATTTAGTAAATTTATATGGAAAGTTTCAGACGTTTGTTATTAAGGGCTTTGAAACAGAATAAGTAAATAATTAAGTTGGAAATAAGTAGTGCTTTTTTATTTTTATTTTAAAGAAATAAAATGTTTGTTATTCATAAGTACTTGTTGTTTTTGTTTGGTTTTCAAATCCCTATCTTTGTCATAGGTAGGGTAACGTTGGGCACAGTGAAACAACTCCAATATTTCTATTGTACCTACCTACCTATTTCTATTTTTTTTAAACTAGCAACACTGATTTATAAAGTGCTCGAACCGCTATATTGGCGCAGAAAGTTGTTATTTCTTAATTGAAAAGCTACCTCTTGTCTTGATTCCTTGCAAAAAAAACTGGTTTTTGAAAGTAATTCGTCTCAATTTTCAAGAAAATCTTTTTGATTTTATTATAACACCTTTAACCTAACGAGTCTAGTAAAGTATGGTTATATTGGTCATATGGGGCACAGTGAAACTTGTTTTAATGTAGGTAAATCCAAGAACCTTAAATAGAATATGAATATAAGATTCTTGGGTAAATCCAACTAAGCTACTTTTTTTTAATGGTTCGGAGCCGAAAAAGAAAAACAGGCATAGGGCTTCGTATCGAAGCATGTATGAAAGAAGCAGTAGACTTATTTGAAGGAGGTAAAACGTTAAGAGAAGCAGCAAATCTGAAGAATGTTAACTTTAGCACATTATAATAGGTATTGCAAGAAAAAAACAAGGTACTACAAATGAAAAGGGACAGATAGTGCAGTATACAGGGTCACTGGAAATATGACGTATTCCTGCTAAGGGGTTATAGATGAGGTCAAAACAAGTATTTTTTGTTATATAACTTTTTCTCAAAAAAAATAATCGTTTTTGAGTTAATTGAAATTAAGTATTTTTTTACCAAAAGTACGTTTTCAGACACAAAAATTTAAAATAAAAGATAACTACTCATTCGATTCCGGATTTTTTATCATTTTGGGATAGAAAACAATCTGAGTGTTGATAACAAATTAAAAAAAATCATAAAATACAGACGTTTATAAGAAATTCAATCCTTAATTGCATTTTATTTTTTTTTATTTTTTTTTAGAAATAGCACCAAATATCTTTAAAAAAATCCTGGTAACTAAGCGTGCGTAATATTTTAAAAACAATTTAAAAACATGACCATCTATTCAGCTTTCAGTTGAGGTATAAAAATTAATGCTACTGGGGAACTGGCCTTCCTTTTGGCTTGTGGATGGATAAAGCGGACGGGCCATACCCACCACGCGGGCCCAATGTGGATTGGTCAGTGTTAACGACTGTAAATGCAGCCAGAACCAAGGGCTCTATGTAAGGTACATTGAGTTAACACCGACCAATCCGCATTAGGCCCACGTGGTGGGTTATGGCCCGTCCGCTTTATCCCAAAAGGAAAAAGGAAGGCCTGTTCCCCAGCAGCGGGTTATTAAAAATGGCTGATATGCATGGTTATTTGTGATACAGTTTGTATAAAATTTTGACTCATCGGTGGAAAATAATCCTGTCTCAAACTCACTCGGACGAAAGTATGTAAACCTGTAAACTTGCCTGTAAAGTATGTAAAAAACACAGCTACTTTTGCACGCGTAACGAAGTTTTGTGAAATAGTTTCTCGCAGAATTTTAGCATTTTGAAATAAATGTTTAGCAGAATTTGGCCTTTGTTGCCCGTGTTACTACCAGCAGATTTTAATGAATCTTAATCTCCCTACTTATTGTCTAATTTTCAAAATCTATCGCAATCGCTTTCGTTTGACAGATAGATGTGATACATTGCTGCATTTCTTTGGTAAGTTTTTATTTGTGCCAAGAAGAAACTTCAATGGATTACATCTTGGCCCCTATTTAATAACGTGACAATTCGTAAATTGTCGCGACAATTCGGTGTAGCTATGAGTAGTTTATTTTATTTTCAAATCGATTGACGCAATGAATATAAAAATGTCATGACAGGTGACAAATTGTCACATTTATTATATAGGGCCCAGAAAGCGATTGCGATGCGATAGATTTTGAAGTTAGACAATAGAAAGGCGGGTCACCCTGCTCGCCGTCCGCGCCAGACAATCCAAAACAAAACACGCTTACGCGCAACGCTTACTCGCGCCGCACCCGCCGCATATTTATTTATTTATTTATTATTATTTTAATTTTAATGACGTTTTAAGGATAAATGGAATATTATTAGCGCTATCGCACACGGGCAACTTTTGTCTCCGCAACTTTTTTGTCTCTCATGTGATTTGTACGAAAAGTTGCAGAGGACCCGCACCCTGATTATCTAAAAAGAAACTATTTAGCGACCGGTTTCATTCCACATACATTGCTACTTTTCTTTTGTATGTTTTTTTTTTAATTCAAAAAGAAGTAGCAATGGATCACTATCATCTATGAACTGCAACCGGTCGCTAGGTGGTTTCTAATTAGATAATCAGCCCGCGTGTCGCTTCCTGTGCGCGCTTCCATATAAACCCGTGGACTTGATGTGAGAGACAAAACAGTTGCTGGGAGACTAAGTTGCCTGTGTGCGATAGCGCTTAGTATCTTAATATCGTATCAGTGATAGTAGGTGACTCCACTGGTTGCTGGAACTAACTTTATCACTACGATTCCATATAGGGTCGATATTTTGCAAAAAACAAGGGACGTGAAACAAAAACAATTGGTCCCTGACTGGGTACTGAAAAGTTTTTGCGGATCTGCGCAGGAAATGAAGACACCATATCTCTTTATTTCTGTGATCTGTGATTTTAACTGAAGGGGGTCCCCTGACTCCTACAGGAACCTTCTTACAAAGCGCTCTCTCTGGGAATCGAACCCTTGACAAGTCGGCTGTGATTTAAATTAATTGCAGCTTTATTAACTTTAGGCAGGGAGCAGAAACTTTAAAGAACTTAGGCTACTTTACAAAATAGTAGTTTAATAACAAAAGCAATAAATGATATAAAAATAATTATGCGCAAAGTGAAATTAAATAATGTAAAGGCCAGAGCCGGATTAGCCATAAGGCCCCGACTCCATCAGGGGCCCTGTGTACCTACGCACCAAGAAAAATATGTTTTCATCGAACGAATATATTTTTACTACATTACGCAAGCAACATTACAAGATTAGATGTGCGTGTGGTGTGAGTGTTCCTGTCCTGGAAATTGATTTAACCATACGAAGATTTTAAGAAATAATTGTGCAAACTTGATGGTAAAAACGAAAAATTTGTGAAACCTATGTAGACTAAGTTATGGTCGATTATATAGAACACTCACACCGCCCGCCTCGCGAAAACGCCATACTTGGTATCATACAATATACAAGACGTATGTTAAAACTATATATATGGAAAAATTGTGCTGAATTTGTGTCAACTATTCACAAAATAATCAAATCATTAGCATGGTTAATTTGGATTTTATAAGGGTTTTTTAGGAACACTCACACCACACGCTGTGTGGTGTGAGTGTTCCTAAAATCTCTAACTTTAACTGAATAATATTGAAATTTTATTACTGTATATTATAATTCGGATTCAAAGTAAATTTGTGACACATAAATCTTGACACAAAACGTGCTAGATCAAGAGCAATTAAACATTTTGTTTATTTTTCAATGCTCGTGTGAGTGTTCCATATTTTGGTATTTATTTAATTAACCAGATCTCGTATACAAGTGGAGGCTGCACCCAAAATTGTGAAAAGTTTGATCCTAAAATTTAAAACATCGTCCATTTCCGTAAGTGTTATACTTTAATAGTTATCATTTTTTTTACTTTTTCAAAGGAATATCTTATGTAGGGTGGGTATGCTTTTTTATTTCGTCGGACACAATTTTCGTCTACTCGTATTGGCTAACCTTTACTCGTAGTTGTAATAATTCTATTTTTATTGCAGTCTGTACCCTTAGCACGAACAGCTATCGAGAAAAAAAACACGCGTAAAATTACTCGATAGAGAATTATCTATGGAAATTTTAATTTCGCTATTCGGCGGTAGATGGCGTTGTACAAATTTCCAATACAAAATTGCACTATCGAATGATTTTACGCGCGTTATTTTTCTCGATAGCTGTTCGTGCTAAGGGCACTGTTGTTAAATTCTCCAGTGTTTCTGTTTACTAATAACAAGTAATAATGTAAGTTATTATATTTTTCTGTACTTTATATTTTTTTACCGGAAGGGAGTTCAGTAGTCTACTGTGATTTGATTGTGTTAATGAATCCGTACTTTTTATTTGATTGTTAAATTCTTAATCACATTGTAAGTCGTAGCATCTGTAACTATGTAGAAAAAATCTTACCAGTTAAATTCCGGTTTCCGAATGAGCTGATATTTTACATGCATGTAAATCGAATGACAATACAATATTATTGTTATGACATGAAGCTGGGGCCCTACCGGCTAACTTATCAAACTTCAGCGGGTCTGCCGGGCTTCAACTTAAAGCTCAAGTCACACAGCCGGTGGCGTGGCGTGACGGGGCGCGGCGTGACGGGACGGCTGGCACGACGGTAGAGTTCACACTGCGGGCGTGATCATGCCTACGTCCCGCCCCGCCGCGTTTCCGATCTGTATTCACGCTCGGCGCGACGAAGGCGTGGCGGGACGGGACGCGACACGTCGCGCCACGCCGGCCTGTGTGACGTCGTCCATAGTATCTAGTACATTACAACTGCTCAGCGTCGCGTCGCCGTCCCATCCCGTCAGCGTGGCGTGACGGGATGGGACGGCTGTGTGGCTTGGCCTCAAAACAGACAAATTGAAGTAAGGTATTTAGTATTGTACCATTTACCGAAGTTATTTGGAAGATATCGATGTTCGTGTGTAGCGTAAGTAACAAAATAACCGTTATATAAAAAAATGCTGGTAACAATAAACGCAACTTTTAATTGCATGTTATCAACCATATGGTATTATTTTTTTACTTTTCGTATTAATCTCTTTTTTTGTAATAAAATGCTGAAACCAATGTTTTTTCCCGCTTTTTGTTCATATGCATGGTCACCCTACATAAGACTTTCCTTTGAAAAAGTAAAAAAAATGATAACTATTAAAGTATAACACTTACGGAAATGGACGATGTTTTAAATTTTAGGATCAAACTTTTCACAATTTTGGGTGCAGCCTCCACTTGTATACGAGATCTGGTTAATTAAATAAATACCAAAATATGGAACACTCACACGAGCATTGAAAAATAAACAAAATGTTTAATTGCTCTTGATCTAGCACGTTTTGTGTCAAGATTTATGTGTCACAAATTTACTTTGAATCCGAATTATAATATACAGTAATAAAATTTCAATATTATTCAGTTAAAGTTAGAGATTTTAGGAACACTCACACCACACAGCGTGTGGTGTGAGTGTTCCTAAAAAACCCTTATAAAATCCAAATTAACCATGCTAATGATTTGATTATTTTGTGAATAGTTGACACAAATTCAGCACAATTTTTCCATATATATAGTTTTAACATACGTCTTGTATATTGTACGATACCAAGTATGGCGTTTTCGCGAGGCGGGCGGTGTGAGTGTTCTATATAATCGACCATAACTTAGTCTACATAGGTTTCACAAATTTTTCGTTTTTACCATCAAGTTTGCACAATTATTTCTTAAAACTTTCGTATGGTTAAATCAATTTCTAGGACAGGAACACTCACACCACACGCACATCAAGATTAGTGGATGAAACTGATTAAAAATTACGCTGCGCGCCTTTTTTTTGCTTTAAGCACGCAAGCGCAAGATTTGACTAGTGGATGAAACTAAAAATCGCGCTGCGCGGCCGTTTTCCTTACTAATATTATAAATGCGAAAGTCCGTTTGTTTGTTTGTTTGTTACGCCTTCACGTCTCAACTACTGAACCGATCATCATGAAATTTTGCATACACGTTGTCAGGGGTACAGAGAAGGACATAGGGTACCTTTTATCCCGAAAAAAAGTATTGTTCCCGAGGGATAGCAAAAAACATTTCCACGCAGACGAAGTCGCGGGCGGCCGCTAGTTTTACAATGAACAGATAAGATTACAAGCATAGAAACTTTACTAAAAACGTGCTGCTCAGTAGTTTTTTTACTATGAACAGGGGCTAATTACAAGATTAGTGGATGAAACTAAATAAAAATCGCCCTGCGCAGCCATTTTTTTTTTACTGTAAACAAGCAAAATTACAATTATTAGTAGATAAAACTGACAAAAAATCTCGCTGCGCGGCTGTTTTTATTACTATACCGTCAAACCCTCCAACTTTGGACACTTTTTTTAGAAAATCGATTGCCACACCAAAAAAATATATGGTAAGGCGTATATTTTATGATGTGCAAGTAAAGTGTACACTTAGTGTATGCATAGGTACACTTTAAAAAATAGATTATTTCATGCCTTTATTATTAATTTAAAGGCCTGCCAAAGTTACCTCCACTTTCCGCCAACATGATCCATTAAGTACATATATATATCATCTAAAGTATAGCATCTATTTACATATACCTATAATTAAGAACTATACTAGAAATCTGTCCAGAGATGGCTTGCAGAAAACAATGAACACAAAATGTGGCCGTTTTTACGTTTTAGAGCAGTGGCTAATGTTACCTAGTCATTTTAGCTCATTTCCATACAAATGCTTTTTGGGAACTAGGGTTGTCACGAAGCGAAAAAAAAACGTTTTTCGACCTGTGTTCCTCGGAGAAAGTTGTTCAGTTTAAGCAACACTATTACCTGTTTCAGATTGTTAATTAATTGGTTCCACCTTATACAGGCTGCATGCATATGCATTAATAAAGTTCAAATAATTGACATTGACAGAACGATTTCAAACCTAAGAAAAGATCTTAAAACGCAATCTACATATGTATTATGTTATTATTGTATCTTTTTTTTCTTTACGGAAAACGCCTCATTGAAACCCAGAACTTGACAAATAATTAAATTACTGGTACCTACGTAACAACCCTAGCGCATATTTGATCGCGGCCAATGTTTCCAACTCAAGATTCGGGCGACTGTTTGTAACATTTGCCGCTCACAATTCTCACAAACAAAGATTAGCCGTAATTTAAAATGCACATTAAAACGTTCCCCTGATATCATTCTTTAGCATAGCTGGAAATTACTTATCTGGGCTCCATATTTTTTGCTCACCATAGAAAATAAAGAGAGCACAATTTGGTTGACCAGTTCAATGCACGTCTTTGTCAACTGCTGTCACACAACCAGATGAAGTTAGCAATGGAACTAACACTTAGTGTTATCAGAAAAATAGTCTATTTTCTACTAATGGTTAAAAATTAAGCCTATCTTACATAGTTTTGGTGTTATCAATTGTTTTTCTTTTTTTCTGGTTTTGGCCAAAATCACCCTCAAAGTCCAAAGTTGGAGGGTTTGACGGTACCTAAACAAGCAAGATTTGACAAGTGAATGAAACTAAAAACAGACAAAATTAAAAACATAGAAACTTAATTAAAAATCGTGATGCGCAGTCGTTTTTACCATAAGCAGAGGATAATTACAAGATTAGTGGACGAAACTGAATAAAAATCGCGCTGCACTGCTGTTTTTTTTAGTGTAAACAAGCAAGATTACAAGATAAGTGGATGAAACAGACTAAAAATCGCACTGCGCGGCCGTAATAATAATCCGGCTCTGGCAAATGCCGACGAGAGCGTTGTCTTCCGCTGCTCCACTGTCTTCTTTTATATCGCGCACGCGCCGATGCTCCGGCTGTCCGTCATCCAATCGAGACAATAATATTGGCAAGTTGGCAACAATAATATTGAACAATATGATTTGATACTGACATAATCCTCAATACCACCCGCAAACACACAATATTATTGTCAATACGCGAATTGCCAATAATATTTTATTTTATTTTACAAATTTTCGTAAAACTTATAGCTCAGGTTAAAATAAAGTAGGTCATTTAAATAGTTATTGAAAGCCAATTACAAGTTTCCACGGATAAATTGTCAATAGTATTGCTGTGACGTCATGTCGTATGTATGACTATCGTACGATCTGCGTGTTTGAAGTAACTTCATAAGCGGAGCGATTATGGTAGCGGAGTTGGCCGCTACACCAGCCACCCGCCGTGACCGTTACTACGGGCGATAGTAATCAGGGAATCTTACTGTTCGTCCACTTCTTGATGTCTTCGCCTTCGGGTCTCGTTTGGATTCCTTCTCCTCTGTTGTAGGTGTGGCGGTAGCTGATCGCTACTCTGTAGTGGCTGGTGGTGTTTTTTCTAAAAGAAATGCAGGTTTAAGGGTCCCCCCAGACCTACCGGTTTCCTTTCTTTGCTTTGCTGTTCGGCAATGGACCACCGGCCAAGAGGCTCATTTTCAATCTATCGCATATTTTCAATCTAAGTACATTTCACATTTAAGAATGTTCTTGTGAGCTTTGTTCCTTAAACGATCGTTATGAAAACACAAAAAAATAGTTCAGATAGGTAATGATGACACCCACAACCCTGTTCACAATTTATATAAATATGCGATCGATTTATTTTTAGCAATCGGAGACCATGTTCAGGGTGGCATATCTCCCAGAAGTTTCCCAGACGATGATATTTGATAACACCAAGCTAATGGCTATCTTGCCATTTTGGTCTGGTCCAAATATGCGATAGATTGAAAATGACTCTGGTTGGCCGGCGGTCTAAACAGCAAGTAGAACAGCAAAGCAAAGAAACGAAACCGGTAGGTCTGGGGGGACCCTAAGGCGATCAATGGTGACTTTAATATTGGCAACAATAATATTGAACAATATGATACAACACACAATATTATTGTCTACTGTGACGTCATGTCGTATGACTATCGTACGATCTGCGTGTTTGGAGTAACTTCATAAGTGGAGCGATTATGGTAGCGGAGTTGGCCGCTACATTAACTATGCATGGATATATAGTAAAAAATTTAACATTATAGTACAGTAGCCCGTAGAACATTTAAATCACCAATAAGGTTACCGTTTGCTGTTGTGATATAGTTATTTATTACGAAGTTATAGATACTTTAACCCATGTTTTACAGATCGCAACCCGCTGTAACCTGTATTTGTATATCTCCAAAAATGTTTTTTTTTTATTTTTCAAGGTTTACCACATGGTTTAGCTATTGTCGTGTTCTAGAGCTTTGTTTGATTGTCACTAATAATAGTAAGACTATGGAAAGTGATTATACACAGATTTAAGACCAGATAAAGTCCAACCATTTGTTTTACTAGACACTGACTGGGAGGAGCTTGAATTGCTTATATCTGGCCTTAAAAATGACTGCTCGGTAGGGATAGATAAAATATCAAATAAAATATTAAAGAACCACAAACAAACACTAATACCCCCGCTTTTATATATATTTAATTTGTGTCTGCAAACTGGTACTTTTCCAGATATACTTAAGAGATCATTAGTCTAGTCTCCCCAATATACAAGAGTGGAAACAGATACAGTGTGTCGAACTATAGGCCCATTTCAATACTACCTTCACTTTCAAAGATTTTGGAAAAAAATATAAATAAGCAATTAATAAATTATATTGAAAAGTACAACCTATTATCAGACAAACAATTTGGTTTTCGTCGAAATAAATCAACTAATGATGCTGTGCTAAGTTTTTGTTGCTTCATCCCTTGACAAAAATAAAAAAAGTATTGGAATATTTTTGGACCTAGCAAAAGCCTTCGACACTGTGTCTGTCCTCTCTTGTTACGTAAACTGGAAAGCATGGGTATACGTGGAAATCAACTAAAAATGTTTGAAAATTATTTAAAGAACCTTTGCCAATGTGTAAAGGTGGGCACCTGTGTCAGCAGCAGTCTACCGATTGAGTACGGCGTGCCTCAGGGAAGCATTTTGGGACCAACTTCCTTATCTATATCAATGGACTAACTGATTTAAAAATGCCACAGGGTGAAATTATCTCATATGCAGACAACACCGCTCTTGTTTTCTCGGACGTATCATGGGAAAGGGTTTTTCACAATGCACAAATTGGCTTCAATATTGTTAGAAAATGGCTTGCTGACAACAAATTTACGCTAAACCTTGATAAAACAAAATATATTCAATTCTCAATACGACAACTATCCTTAACTGAAGAATATAAAATTGTTGCTCATGACTGCTCCCTATCGAACCCTGAGTGTGCTTGTATGATACTTGATAGAGTAGATAGTATTAAGTACCTTGGGGTAGTTATAGATGCTCATTTGGACTTTCGAGAACATATAGAATTAGTAAGCTCTAGAGTACGCAGATTAAATACATTTTTAAGAGTTTAAGGCATATTTTGGAAACCTTCCGACTAAAACAAATTAATTAAGCACTGTGTCAATCCTTGCTTAACTATTGTATAGTAAGTTGGGGTGGCGCGGCGCTGCAAAAACAGTGTTAAAGAGATTGGAAATAGCGCAAAGGGCAATTCTTAAAATATGTACTTTTAAACCTTTTCTCTTTCCCACAACTGCATTATACAACTTTTGTGACGTACTCACAGTCCGTCAGCTTTACATTCTCAACCTTATGGTTCAACAGCATACTCAAGTTGAATTTGACCCTTTAATACTAAATTCTCGTAGGGGATTCACATGTAAACTAAATGATTCGTTTTGTACTGCTTTTAGTCATAGATTTTCTAAATTTCTCGGTCCAATAGTATACAATAGGGTTAATAAAGTTCTAAACATATATCCATTAACTATTCCTAAGATGAAAATTATTACATCTACATGGCTCAAAACCCTGACATATGATGAAACTAGGGTTGCCAGAATCCCGGGATTTCCGGGATTGTCCCGGAATTACGTGCCTTGTCCCGTGTCCAGGAATTACACCTTACTGTCCCGGATTTCAAATACCTACCACTATTTTTTTAAATATTTTACGAGTAGGTTACGCTTCGTGTTTCTGCGCTTCTCCTTGTTGCTAGAGTCTGTCTAAAAAGTCAGTTTACATGGGTAATTTCAAGAGTAACATAAATTAATTTGAAACCAAATCAATTACACCCCCCCCCCACGTATGGTTGTCCCGGAATTGACGCCAGCCAATCTGGCAACCCTAGATGAAACCGAAAAACTGTTAGAGGTCATTAAATGAATAAAGGCTAGCTAAATAAACACATATATATACACACACACATACACACAAACACAAACACACACACACACACACACACACACACACACACACACACACACACATGATGGTAGAGAAAGGAACATAACTTTTTTTATTATATTTTAAATGTTTAATTCAAAGTAATTTTTCAAAAAAAATTGGACTTACATGATCATGTTCGAGGGGTTTGGCACTGTATGCCGTAATACAGGCTTACGCCTAGCTCGGCAGCAGATACATAATTATGTTAATATTGTTAGTCCTAGTTTAATTAAGCTAATAAAACTGTAAATTACATACTTAATGAAATAAACTTATTAACCATATTCATCAGGTCTTAAATCTGTGTATGGCAACTTTTTATAGTCTTACTTTTATCTGTGGCAATCTAACCAAGCTGTAGAATACGACAATAGCTAAACTATGTGGTAAACCTCGAAAAATAAATAAATATCAATTTTAGAGATATACAAAATATATAGGTTACGGCGGGTTGCGATCTTTAAATCTTGGGTTAAAGTATCTATAATTTCGTAATAAATAACTATATCACAACGGCAAACGGTAACCTTTTTGGTGATTGAAATGTTCTACGGGCTACTGTACTATTATTACCTATATTCTTTGCAAGTTTCCATGGTTAAAATGTATACTGTGTTGATCGATGACTTAGCGGTTGGTCTGGTGAATGCACATTGCAAAAGAGAGGCCAAAGCCGTAAAATAAAAAAACATAGTTGTCAAAATTGTCAAATGTCAAAGTGACGGCAAAGCAAGATGTCACTGTCAGCCAGTCAACGAAACGCGTGATGAATGTAATTTCTTCTTAATCGTTATTATTTCACAGTTTTTTTGGAATTTACCATGAAACTTCCATGAAATTTAGTTAAATAACTGATGTTCATAGTAGCGTATCCACGATGTCTAGCAAACAACTCCAAACTTCAAAAATAACAGCTCAAAATCAGGTTGGTTTTTCCGGACGCCAAATGCGTTGGCTTGTTCATGATAGAGAAACAAGGATTTAAATCTTTGTAGAAAATAGTTTTTATGTTTATTGAGTTAATAAATCGTAATCTAATAAAACGTCTTTTATTTCCCCGTTTTATTTCAGCTAATACAATGGATAAACGAAGCTGGTATGGCAGAGGGAAACAAGAAGGCGAGTTTGCTGAGAAAAATAATAGAATTCTTGCTGCATTCCGCATCACAAATGCTCCCTGTATATATGGAAAATATATTAAGTAACGTTAGTGATAAGTCTAACGAAGTCAAGAAACAAATAATAAGCTTTGTCGAGGAGATAAGGTAGGTTTTGGAGGCTTGGTACTTAAATTGATTCAATACATAAAATACAATATAGGCTCCTGTAATCTATGTAAAACCATAGGTAGGTACCTAAAATTTTTACTCTGATAAAGATTCTTAAATAGTTACTCAAGATACTCAGATTTTTTCGAATCTGATATTCAGGAAATTCCATTCAAAGCCGATTAAGATCAAAACCATTTATCATTTATTTTAGCTCAACAGTCAGTATTTCAGTTTCTAAGTTTTAGTTGAACCACCTATAAACTTTCACAAAATGCAATGTCAAAGTGTCTTTTTATGCCTCATGAACATTGGCATGTCTAGAGATATTTTCCAGGGGGCCTGGCCCCCAGTTCCGGGGCAAAACTAAGGCAGGAGGGTGCTAGAGCCGTGTTATTTTTGAAAGGCAATAGAAAAATATATCAGTTTTTTCTGGGGTGTGCCCTCTTAAACCTCACAAATAGCACTTATAAAATTAAATTATAGTTTCAGTAATAAGCGGTTAATATTCTGCATATCAACAGCGACGTATGATGACCTCCTATCTAAAAAATATGATTTTACAGGAAACGAAAAAAACATTTAATTGACATCAAAATTTATGTAAATGAACTTAGGAGCTATTTACATTTTTTATTATCTGATCAAAAATTCTGAAATACAGTTTGGTGGTCTTACTAGGATATGCGAAATCGTATTTTAAAGCCATATACATAAGAATCACAAAAATGACAAAATCTCACTTAAGAGGTCACATTTCATCATCGATATGCTGTTAAAGAATGTGATTAGTTTATCAATGTACTATGCGTGCCAAATAAGAATAGTATCGACAACTTCACGTCACTGGTCAATGTTGTACTGCCAGCAGTGCCAGCAAAAAATCCAATGATCGTTTGCCACGCTGATCGATGCCAGCAATAATAAAAATCATATTTTTAAATATTTTGTTTCTTTTTATGCACATCCTATACATTATAAAGTTATCAATTCTACCAAGCAATAACAAAATTGTCCAGTGCCGTGAAGTTGTCGATACTATTCTTATTTGGCGCGCATAGTACAACAGAAGGTGACCAACTTCAGAGCACTTGCGGTACAAAATGATGTACCTATTTAATCTGTACATTTTACTCTTTGCCATACATTCTCGAGAGAAGTTGCAGCAGAGTTATCTGTAAAATGTGTGAGTTAATTAAAAGGCTTGTGGACTGTAAAGAAATGTATGGGAATAAATACAAGTTAGCCCGACAATGACAGTGCGTACGCGCGTAGGTAGTCCACAGCGGTCGTGAGGCGAGTGATTTGCAATATTGAGCCCTCGGTGAATGTCGCGCCGCGCCGTCTGCCGTCGTGATCCCTCCTCCTTCACCTCATGCAGCCACCAGATTTGCCCAGGCTGGTGTTGTTGTCATTGCGTGAACACTATCTATAGGGAACATGCATAAGTCACCGATTTTGATAAATTTGAGCTTGATCGCTGCAGACACGTATAAAAACATGATGGAACAGAAAAATAAAAAATAAAATGTATTACTTTAGTTTTATCACACAAGGGAAAATTACGAATTTTTTTTTTCGTTTTCGGATATAATGCACTTAACAGTCGGATAGAACATCAAATAAGAAATAATATTTTGTATGACACATATGTACTTAAACGCAATATTTAGGGAGAATTTGAAAATTCTTGGCTAACTCCGTATGTGGAGAACAGGACTCAAAGAGTGGTTATCAAGGGATATGCTTCTAACAATACTATGGTAACATCTGGCGTTCCGCAGGGCTCTATTTTAGGGCCCTTGCTGTTCGTTATTTTCATAAATGACATAGATCAGTGCTTTCAAAATAGTAGCTTTCTCTTATATGCCGACGACTTAAAAGTCTTTAAACAAATACATAACTTTAGTGATTGTTGTAAGCTCCAGGAAGACTTAAATCGCTTGGTCGAATATTGCGCTTTGAATAAATTGCACCTGAGTACTGAAAAGTGTAAATCTATAACTTTCACCAAGAAAACAAACGTAACTAATTTTACTTACTCCCTTGGTACAGCCACTCTAAAGAAGGTTCGTTGTGTCCGCGATCTCGGTGTGCTCCTCGACTCTGAGCTCCATCTTAGTAATCATATTGCTCATGTGGTTGGTAAGGCTTACCAAATGTATGGATTTATTATGCGTATAGGTTCTAAGTTTAAAAAGCCAGCAACATACATACATCTACTTAAAAGTCTAGTGAGATCACAGTTAGAGTACGCTACAACCATCTGGAACCCTCATTACGACAAGTATAACCAACTTATTGAGTCAGTTCAAAGAAAATATCTAAAAAGAGTTAACTACAGATGTCGGCTCCCAAAACGTTCATATAGCGAATCACTTAACAGATATTCTTTGCAAACTTTAAAAACACGTAGAACAATGCTGGGTATAATGACCCTGTATAAAATAATTCATCATGTTTATGACTGCTGCGAATTAACTAACAGTATTTACTATCGTATCCCTAGCAGTTCTGTAAGAATACGTAACAAACACCCGCACAAGCTTTTCCATCTGACGCACACAATGACTAACGCAGGTAAACATGCTCCATTTTATAAAATGATGTCACTGTACAATGATTTTCTTTACGATGTTGATTTGTTTGCATTGTCACCACGTTCTTTCAGGAAGGAAGTAGTTGTGGGACTCGCAGACGGACAGATTGTATTTTGTAAATAATTGAAACGGTTACACTGATAACAGTTTTGTATTTTTTTTTGTTTTTCTCTTTTTCTATTTAATTGCTTACCTTTAAAAAAGGTTTAAGAAGCAGGTACCCACTCTCTTATTTAAGTTGTGGATAACGGTGTTGATTGTCCTATTAGTATTTTTCATTGTTCTTAGTTTATTTAAGTAACATACATTGGTCAATTGTTTGTTGTCCCGAATAAATAAAAAAAAAAAAAAAAAACTCCATACTAATGCACTGAAACGTGACATGAGTGACGTCACAAATGTTGACCTTTTTGTATAGAGCGTTTTCGGCGGGTGCTGCTGCGTGCTAACTTCAAGTAACTATATCACGAGAAAAAACACAAGAGAAAAGTTTTAATATTACAGTTGATTTTCTCACGCATTATACTTTTGATTTTGATACAAAAAAAAATTGATGCATGTTCCCTATTGTCAATTTAATCGCTTTCTACATATTTATAATTGTTTTATTCAAGTCCAAGGGTAAATCCAGGGGGAGAAGGGACCATGGCTCACCCCACAAGGGCGATTATTGCGGATGACATTGAACTTGCAAAAACAATAATTTTTTTTCAAATTTATTTGTTTTAGGGCTGATTTTTTAATCCTCCTCAGATAACAGATATCAGTCAGTTAAATTACCTGAATAAAATAAAAGTCATTCTACTTTGATAGACAAACATATGAAATACATTTTAAATACGTTTCAAAATGAATAAAGCTTTTTCAGGGCATTGAAAAATCAACCTTAATATTTTATGTATTTAGTTTCATCTTATAACGTGGCCCGAGCCTCTGAGGGCCCCCCATTAAATCCTGGATCTGCACTTATTTCAACCCATGATTTATAGAAAAGGATAATATTTTTTCATTCAGTATTAATAAGTTCTATGAGGTATATCATAAGCAATTTGTTTATATTAGCTTTATATGCTTTTAAAAAACTATGTTTTGTTTTCTAGTAAGCTTCACCCTCAATACCTACCGAAGGTGATCGGGCAACTACAGCTGTTTATAGCAGATACAGTGGTGGCCGTGCAGAAACGGGCAATACAAGCCGCCAGTATTGCGTACAGAAACACGCTGCTATGGCTGTGTAGGGACACGGCCGAATTGTCTGAAATGCAGTATGTTTGGGAGTATCTGACTCAGATAAAGGTAAGGAAAGTCTCTGTCGTCACTTCATTATAGTCATAAGCAACAATCATTTGAAAATGGAAATATACGCTTCTGTTGTTGATTCTTTGTGAAATTATAGTTCCAAATTATGATGATGAGTAATGTTGATAAAATTAGTAAATTTCCTTTCCATGTATCTTTATCTGTCTTAATTAGTTTAATTCATCAATGCCCGCACGGTCTCATGCGGCTGGACAACAATAAAAATCTATTGTGTCTCATTTTTCTTGAAGTGTGGCGATTAGCGCCAACTAGGGCTTGGTATTCGAATATCCGAATATTCGTATTATCCGAATATTCGCCTCATTTATTATTCGAATATTATAGAGAGTAGTATTCGAATTTTCCGAACTTTTCGAATATTGATATACAGTGTGTTACAAGCCTCGGCATGTAACTTTAGCACTGCCATTTTGTGCGCAGAAGTATTTTTTGGGGTCTCATTGGTGGGAGACGTGGTGCGGGGCTTCTGCAAGCATGCGCAGAAATCCCCTCCAATTTCTCTCACCGCTAAACTTACGTGCCGCGGCCTATAAAAAAACCCTACCTCTAATGTTGAATATGGTAGATAGATAGGGACCATCAAACTGAACCATTTTTACTACGTGACCAACTCTGAAATCGTGGAATAATAAACAGCTGTTTCATACAAAAATTAATAACGAAAATATCAAAATGTATGCAACAGCACAGCAGATTTATTTGCGATTTCAGAGTTGGTATGTCCCATTGTAAAAGTTGTTCAGTTTGATGGTTCTTATCTACTATGTTCGACATTAGGGATATTTTTGTAATACGTATGTATACTTCACAATAAAAATAAACTATGACAAAATAAAGTTATTAGTTTTATTTCTGTTAATAATGGAAAACTGTCAATCAGAAGCTGATTTGATTTGTTTTTGTTAATTATAAGAGCAGTACTATATTTTATTATACGCTGTGGCTGGTTGTGCAAAAGACCGAGGAGTATAATCTGCCATTTTGCTTGGAGTTTGTGGAAAACCAGAAAGCCTTTGATTCTATCCAGACCTGAACAATCACTCCAGAATCTCCAGATGTATCAAGTTGATTATACGAAAAAGCCAGACGTGGGTTGCGAAACTGTGCAAAAATGCGTTTTGGAAGACACCTTTAAACTCCTAAACTGGAAAGGACTAGGCAACATTAACAGCCAGTACCTAGCAAACACCTTTGTTTTGCCGATGATGAAGTTTTTATGGCCAAGACCTTGGAAGACCTGAACACAATGCTCGAAGATCTTTTACGATGAACATGGATAAGACACAAATCAAGTCGGATCCCCGCTCCAGTTGTTGTTGGCAACAAAACACTCGAAGCTGTTGATCATTAGTTAAATGTTCATAAAAACGTAGTTTTTCTTTTTAATTTAGTAAAATTCTACTTTTATTGTAAGACCTTTATAAAATCTATGAATTATATGATATTATATTCAAGTCAAAAGGACATTTTGTTCTCTAGATAAAAAGTATTCGAAAAATTCGTAATATTCGGATAACTCGGATATTCATTTTGGAACAATTCGAAATATTCGAATAGTCAAAATGGACGAATATTGCAAGCCCTAGCGCCAACACAGTGGCGCCGACATCTTAATTAAATTTATTGCCTGCTAAGTACATAATGTATCGGAAATTCACACGTACCGATTAAAGCCAAGGTTCTATCATTACAAAAAAAAACCGGTCAAGAGCGAGTCGGACTCGCGCACCGAGGGTTCCGTACAATCATAAATATATTTGAAAATGTTACTTTAGTACAGTCTTTAAAAAAGTAGGATAAACGGCAGACAGGTGGAAGGGCGAACAGGCAGACAGTTAATTTACAAATCTTAACCACAGCTGCTTATGGTGACTGAAAAACGTTTCAGCCACTCTACATTGCTAACTGTTTCTATTATTAAGTAGGAACTTATTCTTCGTTTATTCGTACGGCAAATAGTAGGTAATTATATTAGAACCAGCCACCAATTTATTATTGTAGTATTAGGTTGCGCCATCTCTTTAGGTTAGCATTCTTAGGACAGCGCCATCTGTTGATTGAGACATCGTTTTATTTTTCCTGTTATCTTTACATAAACTACTATCACATAGAATTATTTCAGATTTTTCTCTTTGCAAACTTCGGAGATAAGGGGGGGGGGGGGGAACGGTATTTTTTTTACATTTTTCATCATAAGTCGAAAACTATGCAGCCTAAGAAAAAAAGGAAAAAATGTTTTAAAATGTGCAAACAACGCTCTTTCATATGATACCCCACATGCCCTAGTCACCTCACTTCAAATTTATAGACCCTTTTTCGGTCTCTGTTGTAAAATATTTTTCTTATTTGCAAAATGGTTGGGCAAATGTCATCTTAAACTATTCCAAATTTTAAGTTGATACCATTAGTAGTTCTCGAGATATCCATCTGTGATAGATAGACAGACAGACAGACAGACTGAGTCACACCATAAGGGTTCCTTTTTTACCATTTTGGTACGGAACCTTAATAACCTCTGTAAAATATAGTTCGTTGTAGTAGTATTAGGCAGAAGAGCAAAAACTGATAAACTATAAAACCTTAGCTTCGTTTGAATTTTCGATACGTTATGTACACACACATAATATGTGAAAAAAACATTATGTGAAAAAAGTCTGAAAGGGTGGTAGGAAAATATAGATGATTCAAAAGTACTTTATAATTAAGTTTATTTGAATAAAGCTATTTTTGACTTAGACTTTGACTTAGCGAGCAATTAATTTAATATCGAGCTTTTGCCAATAATTTTTATAGTGTTTTAATTTTATATCATTCATTAATTTTATATCATAGCGTGCAAAGTAGACATCACCTCTGTATTTAAAGTGTTTTTAAAAATATTATTCTTATTATTTCAACCAAAATGTTTTAAATTTATGAAGATTAAGGTACAAGACAGCAGTGATATCGTTATCCAAAAAAACGAATGGCTTTAAGTGGTGAATAAAGTGAACAAACATAATGAGAAACAAAGTGTAAAAAAACACAAATATTTCAGTTAATATTTTGGACTCGTATTATTAAAAATCGTCAAGAAAGTGCTTTTCAGTGTTTTTGTGACCAAATATAAGTAGTACTAGTTTAAAAACTTTTATCAATAAAGTGAACAGTGAAATCTTTTTAACCAAACTAGACTTCTACAGTTAAAAAACAACAAAATAAACAAGTGATCATAAAATTTACACTAAATTAACATTATTAGCATAGTCAAAAAGTGTTTAATTGAACAATTTACCAAGTGCAAAACAAAACATACAAGTCACAAATACCTACCCGCTTTATTTTGTATAATCTCACAATAAATTACCAAGTGTTTCGTATTTTAGCCCTTGCTTACAACGCTCTGATAGCGCAACGGTGAGCGCGCTCGGTTCGGACCGTAGTAAACCCTGAGTTAGCAGACTTTTTTCTCATCAGATTTTTTTTTTTTCTTACAAGAGCCAACATTAAAATGGCAAAAATTATAACCCGAAGTGCGAAACAAAACTATAGTAGTAAAACACCTGTTTACGTTAATTGTCACAAATGTAAAACAAAATATGACGAAAGAGATACAATACCATAGAAAAAAATTACTCTTAACAGAGAAGAATAGTAACTCCCTAATAAAAAAAAGCAAACACAGCTTTATTCATGGATACACTAGCGCTGTTGCGGCCTCGCTGCAGAAACAATGAGAGCGGGAAAATTCGAATCGTCCCTGTTCGAATTTTGTAGGGGATATTTTTAATTGGGTGACTGGAAACAATATAAGCGACTAAATAATAAACCAGGCAGCGGTTTATTTTGTCTTGCGACAAAATAACTAAACGGGCGACATACTGTAGGTTTCAAAAAATACGTAAAACGAGCAACTACATGTGGGGATAGTCGCCTTTTTTTAATAAAATATTATGCCAAATTTATGTTTTGTGTGCCCTAAGGTTCTCGCCCAAATAGTAATTTTGTCGCTTATTAATTATTTTAATTAACTTTAGTGCTGCCCGTTCTGATCAATTTGTATTTTAAAGTCACCAATTTTCAATATTTGTAGTCGCCCACTTAGTATTTCAGTACGCTAGATTCAGTATTTTTGGGACCCAAAATAGGAATTTATTGTTACGCGATTAAATACTACCATTTTCTAATAAAAATATTGAAATAATCCTCACAAAAAGTATGCTAATGTTAAGATTAGGTTAAATAGCAATTTTTTGTTGTACTATTTTTTTAGAGGATCATTTACCTAAATATAGATAACTAAAATATGAATAAATTAATAGTGAAATTTCATGAAAAGATATGCACTTATAGATTTAAGGAACGTATTGATTTGTTTTCATTCCTTTCACTTTCATCGGTGGTAATCAATAAAAATAAAATTAATTATGTAATAGTAAGGTTAATTATTTATTAGTCGATACAACGATACTTTTTAAATTTAGCGCTTCAAAAAGGTACTTAATGAAAAAGTGCGCTGTTTTTCGTATATTTCATTGCAAACCAGTTTCAAACGAGGCACGAAATGCTGATGGAAATGCCGAACTTTTCAGGGTATTGTCTCGCTTAGTTTTAGCCTTGCATATCCCTTTTCTCTACACTGAGAGAGAATTCTGAAAATAGAATGATAATATTTAATGTATTGTTCCTATTACCATGGATTGTATTGTGTAGGCAACCAAATATGGATCAACCTTTTTATTATAGAGCAAGAGCAAGAGCTCTGAAAAAAGCACTCAGCTATTTAGAAGGATACAGTATTAATCCTTATCAACATAAATACGTTAGTAGTTAAGCATGAATATCTTAGGAGTTGTAGGAAAAAATAACGCGCGCAAATATAAATTCAAGTGCGTTTCTTACACCAATGACGGGACGGGACTCGAACGGAACGGAAACAGACTTTTGGAGTGAATAGGTGACGACTGTAAGGTATTTGTTTTCGTTTTGGATGTTGTTGGAAGGTTGCATTTGGCAAAAAAAGAAAGGAACCAAAGCAAAGCGAAGCGAGGGTGGGTCGCTAGTAATAATATGTTAGGTACACCATCGCACGATCAAACTATAAATTATATGGTTTAACTAGAGATATATAACTCAGTTATTTATGGCGAATAGAATGCAGTAAACTAACTTCGTAATATTATTTATTCCTGGATATGGAAACCGATGAAAAGTTACCAGTTTATCTTCTGCACCCGTTTTACCGCATTTGGCACATTTTCGATAGTAATAACTAGACATTATAGAAAAGCGGCATATAACACAGTAATAAAAATATTGAATTAAAACCCTAAAACATATTTTATCGAATTAAATTGTTATCTCAGCAATTCAAACATAACAGAAAATTTGCAATAGAGTTGACATTGACATGACAGGAAAAGCAGTGTAACCAGTTGTGCAAAGGTAAATTAAAAATAATTTTTTTCACTGGTATTCATGCGCTACACACACATACGAATGTATACCTGTGTGCAAGAGCGCAATCTCTTGAACAAAGATAATAGACCCTGTACAATACTGTGTCAATCATGTAAAAAAAGGTATGATTTCGATTGCGCCGGAATATCTGACAAATTATATAGATTAATGAATGAAAGTAAGAAGAAAAATACGCAATGCAGCCGGTGTATTAGTAAGAATAAAAATGCTCAGACAAAGACTAATACTGTTACTGTGCCCGAAGAACTACAACAAACACCACCTCAGAATATTGTAGAAAACGATCTTACAAATGATTCATTTACTACATTGTCAGACAACTTAAATTCTATTGAAGATCAAGACGATTCAATTATCTCACTGTCTGTTGACAGATTAAACAGAAGTTGTCCGGAAAGAACTGTGACATGTGTAGATGATTTAGAAGAAATTACCCAAAAATATTTGATTTTGAAAAATAAGTTGGAAAGCGCAGATCATCAAATTGAAGAATTATTGTTGGAAAACTCATCGCTAAAAAAACAGATTGTAGAAAACGAAATGACTATCCTAAATCTCAAGAACATTTGCAAATCAACTATACCGATCACGTCGTCACCTATAAATAGTACAATTAAAAAGAAACGTAAAGCTACACACAAAACACTTGGAAAACAAACACAAGAATCAAATAAAGATGAAACAGATCAAAGTATTAAGGCTTTAGAAACAGATCAAAAGGAGCTGACCAGTAAATTAAATAAAAATATTCCAGGCAAAGGAACAATTAATTTAGATAAAAAACAAGATAGAGCTGAAAACGAAACGAGTCAATGTTTTAAACCTGGGAAAATCTGCATAATCAGTAATAATAATACAAATAAAATACAACAAATTGCCGGAGATACCCTTTGTTCCGCTGAATGCTGCCACTACAAAACTCCTGGAGTTGGTATACGGGAACTTCTGGACGGTATTGAGAATAAGCTGCAGACTTTTAACCTAAATGATTTTTGTGTTATTTTTATTGGCGATATGGACTTTAGAGCTACTTACGATTATCACCATATTGTAGCATGCATCAGATCTAAGCTCCTCAAGCTACAGCATACAAATGTTATTATTTGTGTACCAACTTATAAATGTGCCAAATACGTAGACTTATATAATATGCGAATTGAAATATTTAATAATCTGCTATATTCCGATAATGTTATATATGAATATGCTTACCTTTTGGACTCTAATAGAAACTTGGATTATACACCTAAAATGTTTAGTGGAAAACAAGGAATTTTAAATAACTATGGCTGTAAAATTGTTTTCTCTGATTTATATAAGTTGATGTTAGATATCTTGGCTTCATACAGTTTGAGCGAGTCGGTTGATGTAACCTGCCACACAAATCAGGAGGTCGATAGGAATAATCTTTTTCGTGGGCTCATCACAATCGAATAGTTTAAAAATATTCCATCAAAATATGGGGGGTTTTACTTCAAAGCGCGATATTTTAGAGGTAAATATTTCAGAATTGAATGAAGTAGGTAAAAAACCTGATATAATTTGTTTGTCTGAAACATTTATTCGGCTGGGCAGTGAATGCTGTTTAAAATTGTCAGGTTATGACTTAGCAACAGCTTATTGTAGAAAAAATGGTAAGAATAGGGGTGGGGTGTGTATATTATTGAAAAAAGGTATACGATTTCAGGAGCTGCACGATATTAAAATATTTGCGCAAGACCATACCTTTGAGTGCTGTGGCATAAAATTGTTAGATTATAATATTTTAGTAATATGTCTATATCGAACCCCTGACTCAAATGTGACGTCATTCCTCTCACAGCTAGATGAGGTGCTGCACAAATACATGAGAAAATCTAAATCACAGATCGTGCTAGCTGGTGATTTAAATATAAATACTTTAAAAGTGTCAAGTAGTACTAATTATCTGGTAGATATAGTAAACAATTACAATTTAATAATGCACGTCAAAGAACCAACCAGAAAAAATAATTGTATTGACCACATCATCAGCAATTTAGATAAAGCTTATAGTGAACTACACCAGTTACATTTGTCAGATCATAATACAGCACAAATGTTGTACGTTCCAATCAAAAAGGAAATACTATTGCCGCGCAGTTACTATGTTAGTATTAGGGATTACAGTGAAAAAAATTGTCAGTTGTTCAAGAAACATTTACAATGTTTATCCTTTGAAGAAATACTTAATGAAACTGATTTGAATTCAGCTATGTCTTTATTTCATAGCAATTTGACAATATTATATAAATTATGCTTCCCAGTTAGAAAAATCAAACGATCAAGTAGTTACAAAAAGCCTAAATGGATTACAAAGGGTATAGCTCGAAGTTGTAAAACAAAGAGGCGATTGAGATATCAATATTACTCCTCAAAATCACCCAGCAAAAAAGAAAAATACAGATCGTATTCAAAAATGTTGCGTAAATGTTTGAAAGTTTCACAAAAAATACACAATGATAAACTAATTGTTAATTCAAAAAATAAATGTAAAATGACATGGAAAATTATTAAAAATGAAACTGACTTTATAGGAAATAATGAATTTATAAATGAAATTAAAATTGATGACAGAAAAATTAATGACCCACTCAAAATTGCAAATGAATTTAATAAATTTTTGACAAAACCGACAAAAAATGAACAAAACTTGCTCAATAATACTAACAGAAAATTTATTGCAAATAGTATTTTTGTGGAGCCCTTTACTACCACTGAAATAAGCGCAATAATTAAATCACTAAAAAATACAAATGCCACAGGATATGACGAAATCTGCACTAAAGTGGTTAAATATTGTGTTAACGAACTTGCAGGGCCTATTACGTACTTAGTAAATCTTTCGTTAGAGACAGGTATTTTTCCAGAACTTCTGAAATTGTCAATTGTTAAGCCACTTTTTAAAAAAGGCATGAGATATGCAATGGAAAATTATCGACCTATAACTTTAGTGCCAATACTGTCAAAAATTTTTGAATTGGCTATGAAGAGAAGGCTGATAAACTTCATTACTAAATTCAATATATTAAGGTCTGAGCAATTTGGATTCCAGAGTAAAAAATCAACTACATTAGCAATTTTTAATCTGGTACAAGATATAGTTGAAAACATTAACGCAAAAATACCGTCGACTGTAGTATTTTTTGACATGAAGCGCGCTTTTGATTTTGTTTCCCATGAGTTGCTTCTCCGCAAGCTACATAATCTGGGAATTAGAGGCACAGCCCTAGACTGGCTAAAATCCTACTTGAGTAACAGGAGACAAGCAGTAGAAATTGATCATTTGGATAAAGATTCAGTAGTCTCATCTTGTAAATCAGATTTCATTGTTAATACGTGTGGTGTGCCACAGGGAAGTGTACTGGGGCCGTTATTATTTCTGCTATATATTAACGATCTCCCTGAGGTAACCAATCATAGGTGCGTATTATTTGCGGATGACGTGTCAGTGATCATACCATATAAAAATAATCGTGAATATTATGAAAATGACGTGGATGAAACTATTGACAACATAATAAAATGGCTTGAATTTAATAACTTGACTGTAAATTTACAAAAAACTAAATATATACAATTTGGAACAAATAGACAAACTAAGCTACAACTTAATATTAGACATGAAGGTAAGACAATTAGTGAAGTAAGTGAGACAAAGTTTTTGGGTGTTTTACTAGATGACAATTGTGATTGGAAACAGCATATAGATCTTATCCTTACTAATATTATAAATGCGAAAGTCCGTTTGTTTGTTTGTTTATTTGTTTGTTTGTTTGTTACGCCTTCACGTCTTAACTACTCAACCGATCATCATGAAATTTTGCACACACGTTGTCAAGGGTACAGAGAAGGACATAGGGTACCTTTCATCCCGAACAACGATACTGTTCCCGAGGGATAGGGAAATAACTGTCCACGCAGACGAAGTCGCGGGCGGCCGCTAGTTAGAAATAAATTAAACCGCTATGTGTTTGTGATGAATAGGCTAAGAGAGACTTGTGCAATTTCAACAACTCTCGCAGCATATCATGGCTATGTTTCGTCTATGCTGAGATATGGTATTTTAATTTGGGGGAACTCAACAGACATAGATAAGCTGTTTAGAACGCAAAAGAAATGTGTAAGGGCAATATATGGCCTATCACCCCGTGAGTCTTGCAAGCCTCTATTTAAATCACTGGGGATATTGCCCCTTCCATGTTTATATATATTTGAAGTGGCAAATTTTGTAAAGAACAATTTAGAACTTTTTAAAACCCGAAATAATTTTAACGATAGAAGTGTGCGTAACCCTAATAGGTTAATATATAATAGTATGCCAAGATTAGCATTTTATCGAAAACAGTGTAGTTGTATGTGTGTAAAAAATTTTAATGCTTTACCAAATGCTATAAAGGAGTTACCCAGTAAACTATTCAAATCAAAATTATTGACATGGCTTAAGGACAAAAATTTTTATAAAGTGGGTGACATGTTTATAAAATGATTAATTTAATGAATTTAATGTATAATTATTTGCTATTAAATTTGACATGTTATTGAAATTATTAATTTGATGAATTTTGTTGTAAAGGTGATTTATGTTATTTTTATTAATTTTGACATTTTTAAGTATGGAATGATTTTAATTTAATGAATTGTATTTCTTCTATTAATTTTAAATGCTACTATGTTAAAACAATATTGTACCTAATACTTTCGATTGTACCTGCGTTAAATTCTTTTTAAATTGCATGCCTCCAATGGTAAAATATGCGGATATTTTATGTTTGACATCTTGTTGTACCATATTTTTGCAATAAATGATTATTATTATTATTATTATTATATAGCATGGCACAATAAACATACAGGCAGTTTAAAGAAGATGTACCATGCAACCACACAACTTTTCAGAAAAAAAAATCTAAGATCATTATTAATCTTACTTTTTAGCTCATGGTGCTGAATATGATAGATAGTGACAATGAAGGCATCCGCACACACTCCATCAAATTCCTGGAGGAAGTGGTACTTCTTCAGAGCCACAGCGATGGTTCTGATACTGAGTTCAGTCTCGACGATCTGCCTGGGCACCTACCCTTTATTAACAGAAGGGCACTGGAGGAAGAATCCGAGTAAGTAACAAGATTATTTTGAATAGCACATCTCTTCATTTCATAGGTATAGATATACTCTAGACTTCTAGAGTGTCTATCAAACTTATAAGAATTTATTATAGCACTTTAGCAGACAATTTAACATCTGCAGTGCCTAATTAAATCAATCACAACATATTTTCTTTATCCCCTAGAACAAGTTAAGGGAGTCCAAAAATATGACTGCAAAGGACATCAGGCACATGAGACCCAAAAGTGTATAAACATAATTCGGTTATCTTTAAACATTTTATGTTACTAGAATCATAAAACAGTAGCAACATTATTTTTTAACTCCTTCATTTAGCGTTAATTAATTATTGAAAAAAACAAAAGCATATCAATGTAACGGACATCTTTGTTAGCGATTTCACAAGTCTCCCCTGAGTAAACTTGTTCTGTGGCACAAGTGATTGCGCATTAAAAAAAAGTCTGCCGGATGTCAGTCAACTCAACTGTCAAAAGCGTTTTGTTACGTGCGACATATGCACAGATTTTCCGTTTGATCGGTTCCAACTCGAACATTGTGGTGCTAATCTGTATCACTAACGCAGCTAACGAAACGTGTTGTCGTGAAACTGGTGTTGCTATTTAGTGTCGGGGTTACCAAAAAATAAAACTTTCAAACGTTAATAACTCTTAAAACATAAATCTTCGTAAAAATCTGAATATTTTCTATGACTTACTAATTACATGCCTACATTTTGAAAAAAACAGAAACGTTATACATTCTTTGGTTTTTTTCTATGGGACTCTGCCTGATGTCATTTGCAAATATCAACACTATGTTCGTTTGTTACAGGCACATCTTCGAATTACTAGTAAAGTTCCACAATTCTCAACATATTTCTAGTGTCAACTTGATGGCTTGTATGACAACACTATGTCTTCTTGCCAAGTTCAGACCTAAATTTATGCCTCGAGTCATACAAGCTTTAGGCGACTTGCACACTACGCTGCCACCGACTCTGTCACAATCGCAAGTGAACTCAGTCAGAAAACACTTGAAAATGTTACTCATTAACTTGATAAAACACCCCTCGTCAAGCGATGTGACGCCACAGCTCACTCAATTATTGATGGACATTGGAATGACAACCCAGGAGATAAATAAAGTGGTCCCAAAAGACAGGAGAAATAAAAGAATAGGGGAAATAAAGAATGGCGACACACCAGCCAAAAGAATCAGAGTTGATTCACCCCAAAGTAACAGCCAAGGAAGTGATAGTAACAGTCGTAGCGACTTTCCAATGCTCGAAGACGAAACTCTTGTTCCTAAAACGATTGTACCTACTGTCACTGAAGACAGCATCCTGGACGGTCTGAACATTGTTGAAAATGTTGTCGGTCTCGTCACATCGACTTTAGTTAATTGCCTTCCAACAGAAATGCCCGCTAATTTTGTTAATTTGTACAAACCTATTCCAAATGCTGGGAGCAAAGCGCAAAAGAAGAATTTAGCGAAAATGATGTTAGCTCTGATCAAAGATGAACCGTTTGTAGCCCCCGTAATGCCACCACCACCTCCCCAACAAACATTAGCTGACGTTCCAGCGAAAATACCTCTCCTGAGAGACGACGACGAAAAAATGACACTTAAAAATGCTGTAGCCAAGCTGCAAGAATCTACCAAAGCAGACAGACAAGTAGAAAATGCTGTAACTAAGCTTATGGAGGAAACGAGACAAGAACACATTAAAGAAGAGGAAAGAAAATCCAAAGAGAAGGAAAAGCCAATAGCCCCCCCTACTCCTACAGTTCCTAAGCTGAAGCAAAAAGTTAAACTACTCAAACTTCAAGAGCTAACTCGTCCGATACCTAAAGAAATAAAGGAAAGGTTGTTGATACAATCTGTCCATCGAATTTTGATGGCAGAGAAGGAAAGCGCGATCGGTGGCGTCTCTCAAATACGAGAGAAATTCATAACAATATTTGCATCAAGTTACACACCAGAAATACGAGAATTGGTGCAGAATTACATTCTGGAAGATCCTATGAGCCGGATAGACTTGGCTTTATCTTGGTTGTTTGAAGAATACGCGTTCATGCAGGGTTTTAACAGGCATCCGGTTACATTGCAACCGAAACTGCACGAAAAACACGATCAGAATTACAATCAGCTTCTTTGCGCGCTGATAACACATATTTGTGAAAGAGGGGACCCTGTGATGGAGAACAGTAGAGACATTTTGCTCAGGAAGATATACTCAGAAGCGCCTGTGATTACAGAGGAAGCTGTGGACTATCTCAAACATTTGGTTACGGAAGAGAAAGTAACGTACTTAGCGTTGGAGATTTTAGAAGAGTTGTGTCTAATGAGACCGCCGCGCGCTCACAAATATGTCGCAGCGTTGGTGTGTCATGTTTGTAAGTATCAATATTTTAATTAATTTTATTCTCGTTTAGCAAGTTTTCTTGTTTACGAAATGATAACTGATTAGTCGATTTTTACAATTAGTGTTTGTTTACATTTTACCTGCTGTTTTTTAGTTCTACCTGTTTTTTTTGTGTTGTGTGGTGTTTTTGCGCACAGTGCGTCAACTATAAGTTGGAGCGCGATAGGGAAAGAAACATTTTGGCAGTTATTATGTCTTAATACACGCTGAAATTTTAATCATTTGGTTCCTGCAATGGCGTGGTTCAACTCATGATTACAAGCAACTTTTACTATGGGGCCAACTTTCCTGCTCGCAAAAAAAACAACTGTTCCATACAAGAGTGCAGTACCTACTCGACCTCAATGTATGGAACAGCTGATTTTTTTTTGCGAGCAGGAGAGTTGGCCCCATAGTAAAAGTTGCTTGTAATCATGAGTGGAACCACCCCACGGCGAGAACCAAATGATTAAAATTTCAGCGTGTATAAGGCTCAACTTCCAATAACATTGTAAAACAGGAAAAGTGGCGCCACGATTCGGGTGCTTAGTTATAATCATACATCGCTTTTAACAAATTTCAATTTACAGTGAATGAAAACGAAGAAGTCCGCGATACAACCATAAAATCAGTTCTGAAGATCTACGAGCAAGGGTCTGATTCCGTCAAGAAGGTGATAGAGAAACACGCGATGCTGTATTTAGGGTTCATTTCGCTGTCCAGCCCGCCGCAAGAGCTGTTCCACCAACGCCACTCGAGGGTTCCGTGGACTGATGACTTGTTCAAACTATGCCTTAACTTGGTTATGGCACTGTACCCGTATAATGAGGGTAAGTCTTATCTATACTAATTTTATAAATGCGAAAAGTCAGTTTGTTTGTGACGCAATCGTGTCTTAACTGTTAGCTACTGAACCGTTCATCATGAAATTTTGCATATACCTTGTCAGTGGAACAGAAAAGGCTATAGGCAGCGAACTAAAATCTAATGGAAGTGTAATTAGAAAAAAAATGTTTATAAATAGCACCACTGGTCTAAAAATACAATTCGCACAGCATTTAATCGGGCCAGCCACGCTCCCGGTGACAGACGACGTTAGCGTTCTTTATAGTAATGGGGAATGTCCAAAAACTACACAGGACGTAATTTATAATAAACTCTCTTTTCTTTAAAATACAAACTGTAATGTGGAATGTCCGGATAAAAATCAAATTGGCTGAATATTTTTTTATAGCTAGGAATAAGCTTTCTTAGTAATAGAAAAAAGTTTCAGAATTTTCAATTGCGTAAAAATATTTAAAAAAAAAATAAGTCTCTTCGACTTCACAAATGTACAAAAGTAACAGCAGAATGGAAATTATACCTTTGCCTTCATTTGCCACAACCACAATACGTATTAAAAAAAAGTTTTGACATTTTGTATTGAAACTTTTTTTTAATACCATGTTGTGGTTGTGGCAGGTGGTGGCAAAGGTATAATTTCCATTCTGCTGTTACTTTCGTACATTTGTGAAGTCGAAGAGGCATTTTTTTTTTTAATTTTCACACAACCGATAATTCTGAAACTTTTTTTTATTGCTTAAGGGAGCTTATTCCTACCTATAAAAAAATATTTAAGTCAATTTAATTTTTATCCGGACATTCCACATTACAGTTTGTATTTTAAAGAAAAGAGAGAGTTTATTATAAATTACGTCCTGTATAGTCAAATAGTGTAAAAGACGCAAATAAAGCAAAAAAAAATAACGTATCATAAGTACTATATTTTTGCGTGAAATATCTATGAGTATACAAATTATGATCGCTACTATGGAACGAGTGTTGAGTCGCTTTATGCTGCAAAACTACATAAATGCCAGCATTTTTAGCCCCGCCCACTTAGTTATCATTTTTGTGTGGTGCTATTTTTGAGTGGAATGCTTGTTCCATAGATTTTAGTTCGCTGGTCACCATACATTTTTTTTTTTCGAGAATATTAAAACCAACATTTTTATTCCACAGATCTAATAATCGAAGTGGCCCGCGTGTACGGGTGCGCGGGTTCGGACGCCAAACGTGTAGTACTACGGGTGGTGGAAGGGCCCGTCCGGGCGGTGATGGCGGCGGCGGACGCGGCCGACCAGGAGAAGCCGGACGCGCCGGACGATGGGCTGAGACCGGCTTTCAGAGCGCTGCTAGACGAGTGTCCGAGGGGATCGGAAACTCTGTTGACTAGGCTGGTGCATATATTTACGGAGAAAGGTAAGTTTTTTACTTTAATATTTCAGTTCAGATGCGAATTAATGCTATTGCCCGCCAGTATAGCGCTTTGATTAGTCTTTAAAGGGATTTGTAACTATATTTTAAAGTTGGTGTACATACTCACCGATAAGAGAGAAGGTTAATTATGTTTCTATTCAGACGCGTCCGAAGATTGGTTCTTGTAGACGCAGGTTTTCAGATGATTGTCAGAACTGATCGGAGATGTTGCTTATGAGATTGGTGCATATATTTACGGAGAGAGGTAAGTTTAATGTAATATTACCGTCCAGACGCGTCCGAAGACGAGCTCTAAGAGCGCTACTTGATGAGTGTACTGTACATGAGAGAACATTTGTATCATCAATGTTCAGAATTGTGTAGAAGCATTTCTCTTTAATCGCTATTGGTTCTTTACTACGAATTGATTCAGTGATTTTTGCGAAATCTGCCGAATCGGGCTAGCTCCCACGCGCGGCGTTTTGTCATTGCTATCTCGCTTTACGCTTTATTTAAATTTTACTGAAAACAACTTTTGAAAACAATTTAAATTAAACCTTAAGATTGTACAATTTAGATTTAAAAACATCTGCACCCAAATGTGTAGTCGCGCGGCATCTTAATGCATGCGTAGGTATTGTCTTTTTATAATAGTAATAATGTCGAATCACCATTACTGTGCACTACTGATGACAAAATCAAAAAACCAATATATATGCTACGCAGTTCATTTAGAGGAAGACGACCCTAACGTTGCGTCGTCAGAAAAGGTAAGAGCACGCGATAGAAAGAGAGGCAACTACTAGGAGCGCTGCGCGACCTCAATTGCACTTTATTGTGTTGGTGCAAAAGTTGTTATTTATTTAAATGACTTTGCGGAGTGCTGCTTCTGTACTTGTACTATTAGTTATTCTGTGCCCAAACTAGAAATCCCCTTAGAGTGCTATTAGGCTATCATATAAATATGATCATATATGTATGAGTCATTTTTATATGAACAACATAGGACGGTCTAATAACTACATGTGATTCATATTGTCTTTGATCATAGTTATAGGATCCTATTTGACAGCGAGCGTACAAGTAGGATCATATTCGTAGCCCCAGTAGCGATTCTTTCCTCTATTCGCCTAACTTTAAAAAATTGCATCTTCAAGTGCAAGAATTTTGACTGGAATATTGAAATAACAAAAATATTAATTACTGTTTACGACGAAAATGAGTGTTTATATAATAATCTTGTTCTGGATAACGAAATATGTTTTTACAAAACCCAAATACGTCTTTTATATTTTGCTTTGTTCTTAACAGTTTTTTTTTTCTTTTTTAATGCTATTAATAAAAATTGCACTCATAGCAACGAAAAACACAGCTAAATCGTTATCCATCTTGATTTATGACATTGTTTATATGATCATAGGTGGATCATAAATGTAATATGTAAAAATGAAGGACAGCATCATTTAACTATGATCATAGAATTTGACAGATATGAAATCATATATAAATGATAAATATATGATAATGTAATAGCGGCCTTAAACAGATAGTTTGTTGCAGCGCCGCCGTCGCAGGAGCTTGTGGCGCGCGTGCGGGAGCTGTACGCCACGCGCGTGTCCGACGTGCGGTTCCTCATCCCCGTGCTCACGGGGCTCTCCAAGAAGGAGGTCAGTATCAGCTGGTGGCGCGCGTGCGGGAGCTGTACGCCACGCGCGTGTCCGACGTGCGGTTCCTCATCCCCGTGCTCACGGGGCTCTCCAAGAAGGAGGTCAGTATCAGCTGGTGGCGCGCGTGCGGGAGCTGTACGCCACGCGCGTGTCCGACGTGCGGTTCCTCATCCCCGTGCTCACGGGGCTCTCCAAGAAGGAGGTCAGTATCAGCTGGTGGCGCGCGTGCGGGAGCTGTACGCCACGCGCGTGTCCGACGTGCGGTTCCTCATCCCCGTGCTCACGGGGCTCTCCAAGAAGGAGGTCAGTATCAGCTGGTGGCGCGCGTGCGGGAGCTGTACGCCACGCGCGTGTCCGACGTGCGGTTCCTCATCCCCGTGCTCACGGGGCTCTCCAAGAAGGAGGTCAGTATCAGCTGGTGGCGCGCGTGCGGGAGCTGTACGCCACGCGCGTGTCCGACGTGCGGTTCCTCATCCCCGTGCTCACGGGGCTCTCCAAGAAGGAGGTCAGTATCAGCTGGTGGCGCGCGTGCGGGAGCTGTACGCCACGCGCGTGTCCGACGTGCGGTTCCTCATCCCCGTGCTCACGGGGCTCTCCAAGAAGGAGGTCAGTATCAGCTGGTGGCGCGCGTGCGGGAGCTGTACGCCACGCGCGTGTCCGACGTGCGGTTCCTCATCCCCGTGCTCACGGGGCTCTCCAAGAAGGAGGTCAGTATCAGCTGGTGGCGCGCGTGCGGGAGCTGTACGCCACGCGCGTGTCCGACGTGCGGTTCCTCATCCCCGTGCTCACGGGGCTCTCCAAGAAGGAGGTCAGTATCAGCTGGTGGCGCGCGTGCGGGAGCTGTACGCCACGCGCGTGTCCGACGTGCGGTTCCTCATCCCCGTGCTCACGGGGCTCTCCAAGAAGGAGGTCAGTATCAGCTGGTGGCGCGCGTGCGGGAGCTGTACGCCACGCGCGTGTCCGACGTGCGGTTCCTCATCCCCGTGCTCACGGGGCTCTCCAAGAAGGAGGTCAGTATCAAAACCGCCACGTGGTCTAGTGGTGCGCCCCCCGTGTAAGACTCAGGGGTCCCGGATTCGATTCCAAGGGAGGATACAATTTGTACTCGGTTAAGTTGGTAGTAGGGCTTATTTCGAGTCCGCCTAGCTAGCCCCCACCATCTTACCTAAGTCTGACGCCATAGCAACAATTAAAAAAATATTCTGTTCCGACAGTTAGAGTTAAAATAGCATAAAAAAATATAAAAATAAAACAAGGTATAATGAAAATGGCGTCTTATGGTTGAAAATATGCGGGCGGCAAGAATATCGCAGACATTCGAGAAAACTTATACTTAACATATTTAATTTATAGTTAACTAGCGATCGGCCCTCGATTAGCTTCAGTTTTTTGTCAATTGTCAACCTTCCAACAACACCCAAAAATAAAACAAATACCTTCTAGTCGGCCGTCACATTCATTCGCTACAAAAGTCTATTTAGTTAGTAATATAAGAATACGCGCGCGTTATCACTCGGCTTATTTTATATTTGAACCAATTTACACAAAACCTTAACAAAATTATATTCCTAAACCCTTCTCGGCTAGTGAAAACCGCATAAAAATCCGTGCCGTAGCTTTTGAGTTTATCGCGAACAGACAGACAGACGCGGCGAGGGACTTAGTTTCAATCACACATTTGTGCTCACCACTCGCGCGAGTCACTCGACGAAACATTTATGTATCGGTGCACTGTTCACACATTGAGCGTTCTCCATTTTGGACGCTTGTACGCGACCATAGAGTACGTTTTCCACCGTAAGAGCTGCTCTTGCCCTTTGACTCGCGTCTGAAATGCCGCTCCCAACGCGAGCGCATACGAGCGAGCTTACTGTTTACACGTGCGACTAGCTTGCTATTCGCCTCGCCACTTCGCGACTGTATGATTGTGGCATAACATATTCGATAAAATTCTCTGTGTTAACCAAAAAGGAATAATTGCATTTATATATTGAATATATATATAACAGCATTATTGTACGGGCTAACGCACGCACTGTTATTTCAGCACTTTTACGCCACATGCATTAATTTAGGTCATTTAGACAGCAGTTCGTCATCGGTAATCAATCACGCCGCGCGTACTCATACGCACGCACGTACTCATTTTCATATCATTTTAGAATAACTCTTTTATCAATATATCAATTTATTACTATCAAGGACTTTTACTTCTCTCGGATTATCATTAAAGGTGTAACTCATACATCTTTATGGTCCTTCGAGCCGATAAAATGGAGATACGAAAATGCTATCTTGAGGCCGCGGCACGTAAGTTTAGCGGTGACAGAAATTGGAAGGGATTACTGTGCATGTTCGCAGTAGCCCCTCACCAAGTATCCCGCCAATGAGACGCCAAAAATACTTCTATTAGGCGCACAAAATAGCAGCGCTAAAGTTACATGCTTTGTGGTTGAGGCTTGTATCTAACTATAAAATTTCGTAGGATAAAGAGATTCGCAAATTGCAGTACAGTCAGCGCCAAAATCATCTGAGCGTTCAAACCTACCAAAACATCTGAGCATTTGATATGTCAAACATCTATGGATCTATGGATTGATCTTTGGATCAACCTTATTTCAAGACATTGAGGTGCACTTTATTTTGTACTCAGACAACAAATGAAAATGCACCTTAATGTATTGAGATAAGGTTGATCTATGTCAAATGCTCAGATGTTTTGGTAGGTTTGAACGCTCAGATCATTTTGGCGCTGACTGTACCTATGTTCTCAACTTACAGATATTAGCCGCCTTACCGAAACTTATAAAACTCAACCCCGTCGTTGTGAAAGAAGTTTTCAACAAACTCCTTGGCCTGCAGAACCCTAACGAAGATTCACCAAGTAAGTGATATTTTAATATGTACATAATTATTACATAAATACATTATTATAATATTGAGACTATTACAAAAATGATTTTCAATATTCTGTTTTTTGTTTTCAGTATTTGAAATTTGTAAGTAGTAAACTTCATTTTGTTTGTTAAAAGAAATATTAATGCTAGTCGCTACCTACCAAAGTTTTTTTTTTCCAAAAGATAATTGATACGTGTGTTTTCTACACAATCCTGTTTTTTTGACAATACACGTGTGTAAATTCACTGAGCTAACTGGCAAATGGGGTGTGAAATAACAACAACTTATAATTTACCTATCTACACTGGTAGATAGGTGATATTTTTATGTAGAGAAGAAACATTACTTGGGTTATTCCCAAAGCTCCACAGCTCTTTTGTTTTCAAAAAAGTAAGTTCATGCTTTGGTTCCCAACGGGTCCACGGCATTAAAATTTAAAAGCATTTTCTTTCCCAGCGGGTCCATAATATTTGGTACAGTCAACAGTAAAAGCTGAGTTTTTTATTTCCAATCTATAAAATATATGTTTTTCAATCCTTTGTAAGAAAAACGTCTCCAAAGTACCAGCCTGCCTAGCATGACCGATTTATATCGCGTGATATAGCGTTTTATCACGTTTAACTGTCAAAAAGACAAAGGAATTTGACAGTTGAGTGTCGATAAAATGCTATATCACGCGATATAAATCGGTCATGCTAGGCAGGCAGGATTACATAAATGTAAAGAAGGTTACGTAACTTTTGTAATTTTCAAAACTCGTGAAACCTTTAATCTTATTATTTGAAACTTATAAATTTGAAAATTGTGAAAGACGTTTCTATTACAAGAAATAAAATAGAAAAATTAAAATACTAGCGGCCGCCCGCGACTTCGTCTGCGTGGATAGGCTTTTTTGCTATCCCTCGGGAACAATACTTTTTTTCGGGATGAAAGGTACCCTATGTCCTTCTCTGTGCCCCTGACAACGTGTATGCAAAATTTCATAATGTTCGGTTCACGTGAAGGCGTAACAAACAAACGGACTTTCGCATTTATAATATTAGTAAGGATAAGGATTTAAAAACGGTTCTGGCGAATACAAATAGCACAAACTCTCTTGTATCATTTTTGTTGATTCTACTTCGGATGCAGTTCCGAGCCAAGCGACACTGATGCCGCGTCAGTGCGTCAGTAAACGCTGCGGCTCTGTCGCTGCGTCTCTGACGCTCTGTTGAATTCCGAGGGTGGCGACAGTATCACTGCGGCCTTCAGTCAATTTGCGACCAGTGACTTAGACAGTTGAATTTTCTGGCGTTTACTTGATACATACGGTGAAACGATTATGAATCAAGCTATTGTGAAAGATATTATTTAACGCCCTCCCGATTTCATCCCAAACTCTGTCTTTTTTTTTCGAATTTTTGTACTCTTCAACACTTAAATCAAACATAGTGAATGTAGAGACACTAAATTTATAAGCAGCTCATCATCTTCTTCGGTAAAAACCTCCATTTTCAAAGTAATTACAACATAACCTAAAAATTGCCACGCTTTGATCGTGCGATGGGGAAGCACGGCTCGGCCGCTGACGCCTTGCGACAGTGGCGCGTATCGCCGTGTTCGTACACGCCGTCATGTATTTATATAGAACACTAGCGGCCGCCCGCGACTTCGTCTGCGTGGGAAGGTTTTTTGTTATCCCTCGGGAACTATACCTTTTTTCGGGATGAAAGGTACCCTATGTCCTTCTCTGTAGCCCTGACAACGTGTATGCAAAATTTCATGATGATCGGTTCAGTAGTTAGGACGTGAAGGTGTAACAAACAAACAAACAAACAAACAAACAAACAAACAAACGGACTTTCGCATTTATAATATTAGTAAGGATTGTACTATCGCTCTGTCGCGGCGTTAGTTGCGTCAGTGTCGCTTGGCTCGGAACTGCACCTTTAGTCTCGTGGACCCATTGGGAATTCCTATATGAAACTTTTAAAATATATTTTAAAATTTCATGGACCCGGTGGGACATGAAGAACAATAGAGTCTTGGAGCTTTGGGAATAACCACATTCCGAAACCTTTTATGATAAAAAGCTTTTTTAAAAAGCAAAACCTTCAAAAACCTTAAAAAAACAACTCTAAAAAGCGATAAATAATATTCAAATCTGCATAATTATAAAGAACACTTTCACACATAGGCGTTTTAGTCGCGGCGTAAGCTGTGCGTCTGTCATGTGCTTATTTACATAATATAACAGACGAGCGTCTGTCATAAATTATGTATTGTATGGATATGACAGATGCACGGCCTACCTACGTCGCGACTAAAACGCCTATGTGTGAAGTGAAAGCGCTCTCATTAAATCTTCTGAAAAAATCTGGGTACATACAATAAAAAAAATATATTAAAATCGGCCCACCCTACTGTATATATGTAGGGGTTGCTTGATATAAATGGTAGGCATTTATATCAAGCAACCCCTACATATATACAGTAGGGTGGGCCGATTTTAATATTTTTTTTTTAGAATTTTGCTTCACAAGATCCCTCAAAAGTTGCGTAATGGGACGTAGGTTATAGGAAAAGTAATATAAAAAATTATGATTAAAACTTTTAGCCCTCTACTAGAGTTTGAATTTTTATAAAATACATACCTATATTTCGTGATTTCGTGTATATCTTACTTAAGAATTTTGAATTTTCCTTGTAAACCATGGAAACAATAAAAAATTGAATTGAACTGAATTAAAAGACCCCTCAAAAGTTGCGTAATGCGACGTAGGTTTAGGAAAAATAATTTAAAGAAATAAGCTTATCACTTTGAAACAGGAATTTTATCAAAACCGATTCGAAAAATCTAATTTTGTTTATTTATTTTCTACAAAATTAGATTGCTATTTACTATTTTTTAATTATTTTTCCTACAACCTACGTCTCATTATGCAACTTTTGAGGGGTCATATAATGCAAAATTCTTAAGTCTGAAATACACGAAATGAGGGTATTTTATAAAAAATCGATGGCTAGAAGAAGGCTAAGAGTGATAATCTTATTTTTTTTTAATTATTTTTCCTATAATCTACGTCGCATTACGCAACTTTTGAGGGGTCTTGTGATGCAAAATTCGTAAAATGATTAAAATTGGCTCACCCTAATATACAGGGTTATTTTTTAGTCACCATCCAAATTTTAAGGATGTGTTCAGTTCATGAAACTACACAACTTTCTCTAAAAAACACGTGTCGAAATTCACCACAAAATTTTGATCATCCCTTACTAAACTGATCACTGGATTTCTTTGATTTGTATAGATAGGTAGTCAAAAGCTTTATTACACATTGGTTGGTGGTAGGGCTTACGAGTATTTAAAGTCCGCCTGGCTAGCTACCACCATCTTACCTAAGTCTAACCCATAATAACAATTTAAAAAATGTTGTGTTCCTGCAGTTAGAGGTAAGCCTTTTTCTCAGTGATGAGAATTCCGGGTGTAGTGCGCTTCCACCTTCGGCCTTATCGTCACTTAACATCAGGTGAGGCGAAGGCCAAGCACTATCCCATTGTGCATAAATATATAATAAAAAAAATATTTTGGCCCTATGTTTCTTAGAGAAAATTGTTCAGTTTCATGAACTGAACACATCCTTAAAATTTGGATGGTAACTTAAAAATTACCCTGTATTTTTCTTTAAAAAGGTTAGGTACATTTAATTACGTTATTTCAGTTTCCCCTGTGGAGTTGATGCTAGCCCTGCATCTGATCGACCCGAGTAACGCAGACCTCAAGTTCATAATCAAGGCAACCGCGCTCTGTTTCGCCGAAAAGAACACGTATACTCAAGATGTAAGTGTTTAATTATTCACACACATGTGCTCGTGGCACACCCCGGACACTCCATACAATTACTCCGTTTTAACTACCTATTACACAGTCACTACACAGATGATGTTTTATACGCGCGCAACTTTGTGTGTATAGCTAGGGTTACTACACTACGGGAGTCTGGTCGCCTCACACCCGCAATTAAACAAATGGTTTTTTACAATTTTAACAATAAATATCACGTATTAAATGTTTTGCTTTGCTTTTTGCAACTTAAATTCACGCCACCGTGCACGAAAGTTGACAGCTGTTGAAACTTACGATTAAACGAGCACACGATTCCGCACATGAACTAGCGAGGTTCAAGAGGTATATCAACTAAGAACGGGTGGTAGCCTGCAGTGCGTCTGGATGTCCGATGGTAGAAAGGAGAAGGTGGAATAAACTCATGCAGCTCTTGAGCACACTCGCCAAAGTACAATCTATAAAACACCGATAGGCGAGCAACTTTTCGAGGGTGAGCGAAACAAAAAGTTTTCCATCGCCTATTAATCTCTTGGCTCTGCGTTCCACCGAGTCCAGTGCAGCAAGTTGATATTTCGCCGAGCCGTCCCAAAGGTGGCAGCAATACTCCATGCGAGATCAGACTTGAGCTTTATAAAGGGTTAAAAGCTGCCCAGGCGTAAAGTACCGCTTGACTTTATTTAGGACGCTCAGTCCCAGTGACATTCGTCATTAAGGTTTCATGATAGGAAAACATGGCTTGCGGGGCTCATATTTTTATATAGTGTACGAGTCATCGTACGTAATTGTTTACATTGCTTACTTTGCAATAACGTGCAATATTTATAATATATTTTATAGCAATAAATCAGTGCTAATTACGCATTCATCGGAATCGGTTGTTATCATTTTTAACCTTTCCTTATATCAAGCAAATCTTACCATTTATCGTAATATCATATTATCAATTTCTTATCATTATCATCTTAAAGTGTAGGGCACCCTACATTTAATGGTCCTTCGAGTTATAAACTGAACTTTCGTATATAGTGGGACCTACCGCGAGTGTGACATACTTTCGTTGGTGAGTGAAGTTCCTACGTGTACGAGTACCAGCTAAGCCAGTGGACATTTTCATCGGTCTACTTTACATATCATCATCTACGTGTTTTTTTTTACGGTAGCGAATCGGTTCTCCCGGCCTCCCACAAGCGGGTCTCACCGGGTTGAATTGAGAATCGTATATATCGTTTAAAGAATACACTACTACTGCTCAGTAGCAGTCGTCAATATCTTCACTGCATTATAATATCAATATCATGATGATGGAATTAATGGAGCGCCAGAGTGTGATTATCAAGGAGATTGAGAGAATCTACACAAATTTCAAAAAGGATCCCAAGGACAGGAAGACATCTGATTATTTCCAAAAGAAAATTGAAGCTATTGGTAGCTTTTGGGAAGAGTTCTGGCAGAATGATTTAAGGTTGCAAGAAAGTGAAGATAAGTCTTCGGATTACTTTACCAAGAACATTTATCAGCAAACGGAGCATTTTTATCAATCGGCACGAACAGCAATGGAAGCAGCGTTCAAGGAGTTATCAAGACCATCTACACCTATCCTTAGACAAGGGGAGGGGTCAGCAATCAGGTTTGAGGTCCCTTTTATTAACACTACAGCAGCTTCGACTGATACCGTTAGCGAGTTGTTATCAACCCAGCAGCAGCAGCAGAAATCATGAACAACAACGATATTGGGGTCACCTGGCACTTCAACGCCCCTGCCTGGCCTTCGGCTGGTGGTTTGTGGGAAAGCGCAGTGAAAAGCGTCAAATATCACCTGAAAAGGGTAGTAGGGGAGCAAAAACTTACATACGAGGAGCTGACAACCCTACTACAACAATAAAATCTACGGTAACCCTCGAGACTATGATGCTTTCTCAAGGCTTCGTAGGCGAGAACACGTGTTGGAAAGGCAGTGCTATGACCAATATATACGGGGCATAGAGCTGAATTGTACTAACCCTAAGACTTTTTGGTCATATGTAAAATCGAGACGTGGTGGCTCTCACTACCCCAAGCAATTTACTTATCTAGATGAGACATTAACTGAGGGCCCAGCCATATGTACGGGATTTAGTGATTATTTTCAGAGCATGTTCTCTCAAACATACATGAGCAGTGGGGTGTCTCAAAATGTTACCTGCGACAATACAGGTGATGCTTTGACACATGTCACTGTATCTGAGGAAAAAATTGAAAAAATGCTCAAAGCTCTCGATATTAACAAAGGGCATGGATGTGATGGAATACCAGCGATCTTTCTACGAAACTGTGCTACATCTCTGGCACATCCCATTTCCATTCTATTCGAGCAGTCGTTGAGGCAGTGCGTTTGTCCCGATACCTGGAAAAGAGCACACATAGTACCAGTGCATAAAAAGGGATCTAAAATGGATATATGTAACTATCGTCCCATCTCTATCTTAAATATCATGAGTAAAATGCTTGAAAAACTCGTATATGATGCCATATACCACGTCATTACTCAAGGTATTTCACACCATCAACATGGATTTCTTAAGAGAAAGTCAACTGTATCGAATCTTGCTGAGTTTAGTAATTATGTCTTGTGTGAAATGGAAGGCTGTGGTCAGGTTGATGTCATATACACAGACTTCGAAAAGGCCTTCGATCGTGTGGATCATGTCATCCTACTCAATAAGCTTTTTAGTCTCGGCATTAGGGGTGATCTCTTGAGATGGGTCTCCTCTTATCTCAGTAATCGCTCACAGGCCGTGGTCGTGGGAGGTTTCAGGTCGGACTTTATAGAAATTCCTTCTGGCGTTCCGCAAGGGTCACACCTTGGACCGCTCTTGTACTGTGCGTATATACACGACATACATCGTTGTTTTGAAAGATCCGGGCACTTACTTTATGCGGACGACAAAAAAATATTTATGAGAATAGAGTCGTCATCCGACTGTGAACTAATTCAGCGAGATTTAAATGAGTTATATGAATATTATAGGACTAATAACATCACTGTTAATATTAGCAAGTGCCAATGCATTAGCTTTAGCCGCAAAAAGCATATAATCAGGTTCCCCTATCATTTCAATGGTACTCTCATTGATAGAACTGAGACTGTAAGACCTTGGAGTCCTTTTAGATTCCAAATTATTGTTTCTATATCATATCGAAAATATTACTAACAAGGCGTACCGTAATTTGGGATGGTTAATGAGAACCTGTAAACCGTTTAGAAGTGTTCGCAGTCTGAAGGCTATTTTTTACTCGTATTGTCGAAGTGTCCTTGAGTATGCATGTCCAATCTGGAATCCCCAATATATCACTCATTCTCTTAAAATTGAGAGAATACAGAAGAGCTTCATTAGACATCTTAACTTCAAAACCTCAAGACGCAGACAGTCATATGCGGAAGATTGTGAGCACTACAATCTTCTGCCCTTAAGTACTCGTCGTGATTTTCTTGATTTGTGCTTGTTGTACGACATCTTACACAGCAATCTGGACGCTCCTAATCTCCTAGCACATGTCGGTTTCTGTACTCCTAGGACCCGCACCAGACATACACCTTTATTTCATGTACCATGGCATCGCACTAATTACGGTAAAAATGCCGTAATGACACGTCTCCCAAGAACTTATAACAAGAAATTTCAGCATATTGATATTTTCAATGTAAGTAAATCTTCTCTAAAAAGGGCGGTAAGCGGATCGTTATAAGCTCCTTTCCTCATCTTCATAAATAAATTCTTTTTTTATTATTATTATTCTTTTACTCTCTTTTTTTTATTATCAATATTACATTAATTTTAACGGTTATGGGAATGGGAATATCTAGGTATGGGTGAATAATAAGTATTATAACTGTTATTTGTATGTACAATTATATATTTTTATTTTGTAGGTAATTTATGTATTTTGTCCTATTGCTTCCTATTAATGTATATTTATGTGATTGTACATCAGTGGTTCTGTTGTTTCCTACTTGATATTATATGATCTTAAATAGCGTTAATCTAGAGAAACAAAGCAATATGTATACAAAGTAATTAATTAATTAGTTAATTAATTTATGATAAGGTTAATTAGCTTTCTTGAAACTTAGTGGTGAAACCCTGTAATTGGCTTAAGATCTTAGAAGTAAGTGTAAGTGTAAGTTTTGTATAAATGAGCTGTTGGGTTTCCAAATAAACAAAAAAAAAAAAAAAAAAAAAAAAAATTGAAGCATGCATGAACTCCCGACCACTTTGTGCACTCACTGAGGATCCTGAAGACCTGTGTCTGACTCCTGGTCATTTCTTAATCGGTGGTCCGTTAATATCAAGGCCGCAGACCGATCCTGATATCACACATCTCTCAACTCGCTGGCAACTAGTGCAAAATATGAATAAACAAATCTGGAAGAAATGGTCAAGCGAATATCTGCAACAAATGCAATCAAGGTCAAAGTGGAGAAAAACAACTGAAAACATTAAAATGGACGACGTGGTCATCATCAAGGAGGAGAACATGCCTCCCGGCAAGTGGGCATTGGCACGTGTTTGTGAGTTGCACCCCGGGAAAGACGGACACGTCAGGGTTGTAACTCTGAAAACTCAAAATAACATCATCAAGAGGCCAATCAACAAGCTTATCATTTTACCGACGGATGAAAAACAGTCAGAAAATAATGATATATCAAGTGGCACTAATCAAAAAAGGACTATCAGACAATCAAGACCAAGGAAAGCATTCCAGAATAATTTTATCATCATGTCCTTATTCCTGCTGTCTATCATTCCTGCGAGCCTGCAACAGCCATTGAATATAGCGCAAATAAATAATACAAATTCGCTATATTTTGATAAAACTGCCGATATGCAAATTATCAAAGACAAATGGACTACGATTGTTTATTACAACATGACTGGTTATTGGCAGAGTATCGAAAGCCTAGATGCATACATAAACAATTTACGCAGATACTGTGACGAAACTGACGAAAAAGACATATGTTCCACTTTGATAACACAATATGACCACGATCTCAACGAAATCAAGCATTACAACGAAATACTTCTCTTCTCTCACTATCATCGTACAAAAAGAGCATTATTGAACGCCGTCGGAAACGTCGCCAACATCTTATTTGGAGTATTGGATGACAAGTTTGCAGAAAAATACCAACAGGATATTGAAAAGATAACGCACAACGAAGCCCACCTTCTACAATTATTGAAAAATCAAACATCCGTCGTTGAAGCTCAGAACAATATTTTACATAGACACGCAAAACATATGGATCAGCAGTTTGGAAACATCAATAAACAACTTTACAATATTTCTCAAGATACGAACATTATCAGAAGATCCCTTCACATACTATCAAATGGACTTTCACTAAACATACTCATATCGAACATAAGAAGAATCCAGGAGAGCCTCATAAGCACGGTAACCGACATATATCAAGGACGCATTGACATCCACATATTATCACCCGATCAGCTAAAGGAGCAGTTGAATATTATCTCCGGACAGTAAAATAGAGAATTAACTGTGCCCGTCAAACCTGAAAATATCAAACATCTATATGAAATACTCCAAGTGAAGGCAAAAATCAAAGGAAACTATCTCATTATGGAAATAAAAATACCATTAACTACGAGTGAAAACTATGAGATAAATCACGTCATAAGCCTGCCGCAAGTAACAGATAACAAAACAATATACGCTATACCTATCACTGAATTTATAGCATTCAACATGAGAAAGGATACCTTTACTCCTATGACGCAGACAGATTTATTATCATGTACAAAATATCATCAAGATAGATATTTGTGTGGCCTGAATGCCCCAATCTACGAACTAAAAGTAGATCAGTCAATATGTGATATAAAAATAATTACGAACGGCAGCAATCAAACATTCTGTAAAATAAAAATAATTCAATGCACAGACGTATGGATCAAATTACATTCCAGCGACGCGTGGCTCTACTCATGTTGCGAAGAGTGTCCCGTGCGCGTCATGTGTCCGGCGAGCCTTACGTCACGCAGACTACGCGGCAGTGGCATTATTACCATAGGTCAAGACTGTGCTGTGAAAGGAGACACCTTCACACTAATCGGACACCATGACTATAGAAATCAAGTGGAAGTACAATCACCGACACCGAAAATAGAGATTACTTTAACATCCGGATTGAACGAGTTTATCAACACATCTCTGCCTTCTCATTTCATAGAAATGGATAAAGAGGATGAGACCAAGATAAAGAAACAGATCCAAAGTCTGAAGGAAGCCACTATCGATGACGTATCCATTCATGACAAACATCATTACGTCATGATATACACTTTGTTGTTCGTCAGCATTTTACTAATCATATGTGTTGTTAGTTTGTTTATTTATTTCAGACGGCAAGGGCAGTCCAAAGACAGAGTATGCGTTGTGCCGCCGCCAAAGCCAGTGCGGTCGTACACGGCACCCCCTGGCGACAACACCCCCTCATCAAATGATTTCCCACTCTACGCGAAACCATCGTGTGGGACCTCATGCCGTACACGGGATCAGATTACGGCAAAAACAATTGAATTTAAAAACATTCAGTTTACCGAATAATTATAGTCAATTTAATTTATTTTTATTGCAATGTTTACTTAAGTTATATTTAGATACCTAAGCATTTTTACATTTTATACACTTTTATATTACTTATTTTATCATCGTTTTATTTCAATTACTAATTATCATTTTTTCTTGTTTTTTTTGGATGGGCAAGATGTACGAGTCATCGTACGTAATTGTTTACATTGCTAACTTTGCAATAACGTGCAATATTTATAATATATTTTATAGCAATAAATCAGTGCTAATTACGCATTCATCGGAATCGGTTGTTATCATTTTTAACCTTTCCTTATATCAAGCAAATCTTACCATTTATCGTAATATCATATTATCAATTTCTTATCATTATCATCTTAAAGTGTAGGGCACCCTACATATAGAAAACGTAAAGTTGTAGCCACAGAAAAATACATACGACAAGTTAGAGAGATTCTCTAGTACAGAGGTCGGCAACCTTATAGAGCCTAAGAGCTCATTGTAAAATAGTTTAAGTTTGAAGGGCGCATGAATGCTTGACGCAAATAAAATGTTACACAAGAACAAAACAAGATGTTTATTACATGAGGCATACACATACAGTCAAATAAAAAAAAAACACCGTCGACTTGATAACCTCTTCCTTTTTTGAAGTCGGTTAAAAATCACTAGTTAAGTATTATAACAATTAATCAATCACTAATTTATTAATGTGATCCTTGGCCTTGCATTTCTTCTGACAACTTGATGAAATCTGGCTCATAATTTGAAGTACCTGTCTATATTTGGATTTCAAGTGCTTTATAGTTAAAAATATGGATTCACATTTTTCCCCTGCATTTCCAGGTTAAGTTCATTTAGTTTTATTGTTATATCAGTGAGAAATCTGCAAGCCATGAGTGATCAGTCAACTGTGGATAATCTTCGTTTCTGTTGCTAAGAACTGTTTGATTTCGTTTATCAAACTGAGAAAGCGTACAAGCACCTTTGCCTCTGCTTAGCCATCGAACTTCCGTATGTAATATTAGGTCCGCGTACTCAGCATCTTCATCTTGCAAAAGCTGCCGAAACAAACGGTGTTGCATTGCCGCAGCCCTAATAGAGTTAATTAACTTTACCACAATCTTCATGACGTGTTCAAAACGAAGAATTTTGGCACACAATTCTTCTTGGTGGATGATACAGTGGTAATGAGCAAATTGAGGAAACACATCATTTGCCATACACAGAGCAACGAAGCCATTTTTATTGCCTATCATTGCAGGCGCACCATCAGTTACTATGGCAGCTAACTTATTTAATGGTAACTGACTTTGTTCTGCAAAGTTAATAAAAAAAAAACTGTTCTTCCCACTCATTATTAAAATAGTAAGTCCTCGGTCTTTTACTTATATTAAAAGCACAATATAACTAAAAATATGTAAGTAGGTAGGTAGTAAAACTAACGACACAAAAATGCAGCTTCTTGACTCTGAGTATCGCAGCGTACTGACTGACAGTATTGAGTATCATCGTCGCCACCCGCGCATTGGACCCTGCTCGCCGCGGGGTGCAGTGCACGTGCTTGCGAGCGCCCATGTGTTTTATGTTAACTGCACTACGCCCCTTCAGGAGGGCGCATCAAAAAGCCGTCGCGGGCGCACGTGCGCCCGCGGTCACAGCGTTGCCGACCCCTGCTCTAGTAGCTATAAGTATTAAATTGCATATAAATCTCACAGATGATTGTAAATAAATAATCAGAATATCATCGAAAGCGCTTGCGTAGGGTCATATTTATGGCGTAAATAATAGCGGAAACGTATTGAATTCTATATCAAAATACATTTCAACGTACTGTAAAGTAATAATAACTTTTTTCAAGAAAGATAATTGTGTTAAAGATAATGATGAAAAAATAACCAAAAACATCGAAAAAGTGCAGAAGTGAGGTTATTTTCCGTACTCTTTCTTTTCTCTTTATTTTTAAAAGGGGCTTTTGTATTCAGTTACATGTCAGCCTCGTCGTAACTATAATTTAATGTAGGAGTTATGCACCTAAATTAAAATAATTATACTAATTAACGTTAGGTATTCGACCTCAAAGTGATGCTATGCTGCGAACCTGCAAGTCAACACCAGGCGCGGTCCCAGGGGGGGGGGGGGGGGTCACAGGGGATATGACCCCCCCAAAATCGTACATGTCACTTAGAAAAAGCTTCTAAAACTTACAAAAAAATATGGTATTATTATTAGTGACCCCCCCCCCCCAAAATTTCGGGCTGCGACCGCGCCTGGTCAACACAGCTGCTTTAGACGTAGGGTCTGAAATCGCACTCAGGAAAACGCCAATATCAAGCAAAAGACAGAGACAAATGTTTCCGCATAACCGAGCTTTAACCGTCGGTAGGTGCTGTCGGCGGTGCTGCAGCGGCTGGCCGAAGAGCCGGAGATCCCGGTGCTGATGATGCGCACGGTGCTGCAAGCGCTCACGCTGCACCCGCCGCTGGCGCCGCTCGTGCTCAACATCCTGCAGCTGTTGGTCGAGAAGGAGGTGCGTATAATCATAGTACAGTGTTAATGAGCCCGAGCTCCCGCTGCTGATGATGCGCACTTTTTCGATGAAAATCTCCCAGGTGGTAAGGCGGCTTGATTTTTTCCGACACTCAACAATGGCAGGTATGTCCGCCTTTTCTCCCAATAGGGTCGCTAGAGTAGTTGGGGGTCATTTTGACAGCTCTATAGAGTGTGTATGGTGTTTTTAGTTTTGTTATTTTATTTTATGAAAAATGGCAGAAAAATAACGTGCCGGACTACAGCTGCGCCACAAAAAAAAAGTTGGAAATCTGACTTTTTGACTATGCCATGATGAAGACGATAGTTTGTCGGAATTTGTCGCACAAAAACCAGAATTTGTTGGGCTTGCGTTTAAGAGATACGTGTGGCGCAGCTGTAGAGACGTCTCTACAGCTGAGCCACACAGATCTCGAAAACGGAAGGTCGTAGCGAAAATCTGATTACTCGTGTTTGCAGCCGTTAATTTGTCGGAATTTGTCGCACAAAAACCAGAGTTTGTCGGTCTTGCGTTTAGGAGATCTGTGTGGCGCAGCTGTAGAGACGTCTCTACAGCTGAGCCACACAGATCTCAAAAACGGAAGGTCGTAGCGAAAATCTGATTACTCGTGTGTGCAGCCGTTAATTTGTCGAAATATCTCCTAAACGCAAGATCGACAAACTCTGATTCTTGGTGACAAATTCCGACAAACTAACGGCTACACACTCGAGTTATCAGATTTTCTCTACGACCTTCCATTCTCAAGATCCAGGTAGAAAAGTCTCCACAGCGTATCTTCAAATATCTCCTAAACGCAAGACCGACGAAATCTGGTTTTTGTGCGACAAATTTCGACAAATTAACGGCTGCACACATGAGTAATCAGATTTTCGTTACGACCTTTCGTTTTCGAGATCTGTGTGGCTCAGCTGTAGAGACGTCTCTACAGCTGCGCCACACGTATCTCCTAAACGCAAGCCCGACAAATTCTGGTTTTTGTGCGACAAATTCCGACAAACTATCGTTTTCATCATGGCATAGTCAAAAAGTCATTTTTTCTAACTTTTTTTTTGTGGCGCAGCTGTAGTCCGGCACGTAGAAAAATACGGATTTTGGACTGTTTATGAATTTTAAAAGGTATTAGCGAGAAGAAATGCAAGAATAGCTTGAAAAAAGAAAGACCTCATTGAAATGTAAACATGAATAATCATCCCTGAATGTTACAGTTTGTCTCCTTGAAGCAACACTCTCACACTTATATTATTTTTGGGGATATTTTTAATTGGGTGACTGGAAATAATAAAGGCAAATGTTAATGGGATACTTAAATACTAAACCTGGCAGCGGTTTATTTTGCTGGCGACAAAATAACTAAAAGGGCGACTAACTGTGAGTTACAAAAATACATAATACGAGCAACTACATCTGGCAGATAAATAATTTAAATGAGTGACAAAAATACTAAGTGAGCGACTATTTATACCAAATAGGTAACTATAACTTATTTAAGCTGTCAAAAATTGTATTTTTGTCACGCCTCGATTAGGTTAATAGTCGTCTTTTTTTAAATAAAATATATGACAAATTGTAATGTTTTGTGTGCCCTAAAGTTGTCGTTCATATAGAAATTTGGTCACCCGTTCTGAATAACTTATAGTTAGTCAATATGTATTTTAAAGTCTTCCATTTTCAATAATTGTAGTCGCCCTCAGTCCGTCGCCCACTAAGTATTTCAGTACACTAATTCAGTAAATTCGTGCATTTATTCTTGGCTCAAATTTACGGCTCCCTATAGCTACGATCCACTTTTTTCTCAACTGTTTATCTTTGAAAAACCTGTGTCTCGATATTCTAGATGAGAACAAGGGCACAACACAACACTGAGGCATATTAATTTCACAATTAAAAGTACTACTCCCAAATTCACCCAATATTTACATTGAAACATAAAGAGTTTGACAGATAGCATGACCCCCACACTCACTAGCGCCATCTGCTTTAAGCTTTTGAGATTAGCTGCAGGGTTATACAGGGTTATTTGTAAAACACCAACAACCTCGCAGGAGTAGATTACAAACACCTTGATGGATTCCATCCATCAGCCATTTGTTGCTTGCCACAAGTTGCTTAGCCTCTGCAATCGCTGGACCGGGCGCTAAACCACTGCGCCATCGAGCTCCTCACTAATACCATAAACAACAACATTTCTTCTACGACTTTTCCGAAAACAGGAAAAAAAATGTATTACCTGAAAATAAAACAGTTATTATATGCAGAAACCTTATTCGAAACCTATAGAGTGAGACAGCATCACTTCCGCTTCGCTTGAACAGCCTCCTGGCAACCCCGCCACGTCACTTCCGGCGGCACAAGTCAGGTGGAGGGGGTATTGCTTGTCACAGGCAGCCATGATTTGACTCGTCACATTGCATCTCACTGGAGTTCAGTTGAATTAGCCATCAGGCAGTATTTAAAATATAGGTCTCGAATAAGGTTCCTGCATATAATAACTGTTTTATTTTCAGGTAAAAAAAAAATTATATGCGCTGAACCGTTATTCGAGACCTATAGAGTGAGATGTGTTTGTTATCGCCTGGTGGCAAGCAATAAAATAAGATTATGCCAATGTGTGAATGATGAAAAGAAATAAAATAATGAAAATAATGAAATAAGTGTATATGTATTATTTTACTTTTCCTTCCGTAGGTATATAATAAAATCGAATAAATCAATTTCAGTTATTAATCAAAATCATTTAAGTAATATCTTTAAATGGCTCGGAAATTCAGATAAATCGATTCCCGAATTCTGAGCGTAACGAATTTCAGAAGCGTAAAATCGAACAAAAGTATTTGGAGTACGCCAATTTCCCTTTGCCATAATCTCGTCGATATGGTGGTTGTCGAGCCAGTTGCGTGATGCGGCGGCGCTTCGTGTGGAGCCAGCCCACGATGCTGGTCGTGGTGAGCCACGCGCTGTGATCAATAGTTCTGTTATATCCCTTTCCTCTCTGCGACAGGCTGAAGCTTCTATCAGCTTCTGACCCAATAAACCGGGCATATGCTGTCGTTCTCTGCTTTTATCGATTTCCACGACGATTGCCTGTGAGTATAATTATCGGTCTTGGAACTGAACCGTGGATGCAGTATGACATGATTCGAATGATCGTCGAAATTATTTTATTTATTCATTCATAACATGCAAGTTAACAGAGGCAATACTCCAACACACAAGCAAGTCATACAATATAATTTTAACACTATGAAACATTTAAAAATAATCAAATGAGACGATTGAATGGCTAATACATAATTATTTTATTTAAATTAATATTTTATCGAACAACGTTGTTTGAATTGGAGGTGTTTATTCGACGAAATGTGACGAGTCAAATCATGGCTGCCTGTGACAAGCAATACCCCCCTCCACCTGACTTGTACCGCCGGAAGTGACGTGGCGGGGTTGCCAGTAGGCTGTTCAAGCGAAGCGGAAGTGATACTATCTCACTCTATAGGTCTCGAATAACGGTTCAGCGCATATAATAATTACTTTTCATACAGAACTCGATCAGCTGTTGGGAGATTTTGTATGGAAAGTTGAATTATTTTTGTCTGTTTTCGGAAAAGTCGTAGAACAAACGTTGTTGTTTATGATATAAGAAATCTAGTCCTGCGAGGTTGTTGCTGTATTAGAAATAACTCTGTATAGTATATATTTATATATTTTTATGTATAGTATATATTTATATATTTTTTGAACAGTGATCAAATTTTGTAGTGTAGCTTAGACCATCAAACTGAACAACTTTGTCTATGGGACCAACTTAATCAGAGCTAAAAAAAATCAGCTGTTCCGTTCCATACATTTTGGTCGAGTAGATATTTATGTTTTCTATGGAACTGCTGAATATTCTTTTGATCTGATTGAGTTGGTCCCATAGACAAAGTTGTCCAGTTTGATAGTTTAAAAGTCATACCACAAAATTTGACCAATGTTCAAAAAACACTGTATTTCTACCAATTTACAGAAAAAATTCTAAACCTTCCTCATTAATTATTCTATCTATCGGTGAAAACTGAGTTTATCGCGAATAGACAGACAGACGCGGCGGAGGACTTTGTTTTATAATATGTAGTGATAATCGATTGTGTTGACAGGTGTGGCTAAACAAAGTGGCATGGGAGGGCTGGGTGAAGTGCTGCGAGCGGCTGCTGCCCGGGGGCGCGTTCCTGCTGTGCGTGCTGCCGCCGCGCGCGCTGCAGCCCGGCGTGCTGCCGCCCGCGCTGCAGCAGGCGCTGCACGCGCACACGGCCGCGCTGCCGCCCGCCGCGCGCAACGCGCTGCCTCCGCACGTGCTGTGTGCTGCACAGGTATGTGCGTGCTGCCGCCCGCGCTGCAGTGAATTTTTTCTCACGACCGACCTGTAGTCACACCGTATAGTGTCGGATAAGCTTGGTTCTAGGGTCTTGCCTTGCTTTCAACAGGTGTCTGCGTGGAATATACCTGTTCATAGAAACTCGATCTCCCTCAGGATTTCAAGCTTCGATGAAATGATGCGACCGTTGTCAGTTTTCAGCTTAGTCATCTAGCTTTGCCCAATAGACAGATCACTTGCGATAAAGTTTACCTCCTCTAAATCTATGCTACCCTGGTACTTTTGTAACGTAATTTAAAGAAGAGGACCATCAACTGCAGCTATCAAAAAAGGATTGAAAATGGAGTAGCATATTACCGAGAAGATAATATGTACGACGCCCACAGAACAATGATTTTTTTTTCTCCCCAGTAGAAGTCGCATGTGGACGGACCTGTGTAACATCAAGTACCCGTAGCTCCCCAATCCCCAAACCATTATCTATTCTGTGCCCATACTTTGAATTTAAGTTCTCTGAGATTTAAGTTCTCATTAGATCCATTATAGATCTTATAAGAAAAAAATCTCACTAGATCCATTGTGGATCTGGCCGATGGATCTTCTGAGATGAAGTTAGTATGACAAGATTTTGTCAACGATTAAATGGGGATGGCACCGCTAATTGTAGATGTCGCTGCGTACGCTTGTTCCTAAGACAGTAGACGTTCAGAACAAATCTATAGGAAAGTAGGTATTTATTTTGTGGTATTTTTTTACCGAAAAACCCCATTGACCCAAAATGGATATACAAGACTACTACAATGCAAGTGCCGGAATCGAAAGCCAAATTGAGACGATTTTACACTTACAAAATTCTTTTTTTATCATATCCAAATCTATCGGATATTTGTAAGTGCCAACATTTTTACAGCCTTTTATACTGCCCGGCATTTATATTGGCAAGAAAAAGATGAGACAAAAGATGTGCAGTAGCCATAAACTTAGTGTTTATGGCTACAGCGCATCTTTTGTCTCATCTTTCTCTTGCCAATTTATATGGCGGCATCTGTACACAGCATTTGATCATTTTAAAGCTTATAAAACGATTTTTAGTAAGTAAAAGTCCTTTGGTTTGATAGTTCTCGTGGAACAGGCGTGCTCGGCGACATTTTGGCAGTTGTCTTCCCTATTGTCAATAGAAAGTCATCCGCTGCAACAGAAGTGCTCTGAAGTTAGTCACTTCAGTTGTACAGTCAGCATCAAATTGATATAAGCATCTAGAGTAGTCAAAATGATCCGAAAAACAAATAATCAATTTTATCTGCGCAGTTAGAATCATCATAATGTTGTAAACACACAAGGTGTTCAAAATATCTTAACACTCATTGTTTCACATTTATATAATAATAATAATAATAATCATTTATTTCCCAGTACAAATTAAAAAATAGCACAGTACAAACAGTTCAAGTAGGTATATCCAAATGTAAGCACACAAGGTGTTCAAAATATCTTAACACTCATTGTTTCACATTTATATAAGCAGTCAGAGTGTTCAAAATTATCTTAGTAAACAAAGCTGTCAAAGTTATCTATGCATATTGTTCACAGATGACTTTGACAGCTTTGATTGCTAAGCTACGCTGACTGTACATTGTCAAATTAATTGCATTGTATGTCTTTTATCATTTTAGGAGTCACCACAGCAGTTTAAAACCAACCTCGTGGAACCGATGCCACCTGGAATGGAATGACAAACGTGCGTCGTCCCGCTCACCACCGGTACGCATGAGTGAGACAAAAGACAAATTGTAACCGACTGCTATGTGAATACTCACTTTGTCAAAATGAAGCGGGAATTTTGAATTGTAGCATATACAAACTTGTGTAACTTATAAAAATGAATTATTTTATCATTCAATAAGTAGACAGATAAGTATATAAAGTATTATGACAAGAAACTACAATAATTATTGCACAGTGAGCAGTGAAAGTCACTGCACATTTTAGTACTTTATCATAGCAACTCTTCGTCGTTCATATAGCAATTTGTTCTATGTCAAAAATGACAAGTTTAAGGAGATTAAAAAAAACAGCATACTGGAAGAAAAAATTAAGTCATCAACATGTTTTTTAACTAATGTATCCTAAACATTTTGTTCTATTTATTGTGAATAATGAAATCTTCATAAATAATATATATTTTGTTAGAAATTCGACATAGAACCTATTGACATTGAACAAATTGCAATATGAACGACGTCTTGACAGATATTCTTACAGTTTGAAACATTAATCAAAAATATTACTTTGACAAAGTGTTAAAAGTGTTCAGCTACTTTCGCTGCTGACCGTACCTACAGTCAGATTCAAAGGGATGCACTTTATTTGTATCAATGTCGAAAAATATAAAATTACTGAAATCTATCTTTTCTCTTTGTTAAAATAAAATGTATGGAAGTTGAATTTTATGATATTCATGTTTGTATTATTTCCAGGAACTTTGACTCTTAATTATGCTGGCGTAAAATTGTACTTTTTCAACATGTATGTAATAAAGACGCATATCAATTATACCGGGTGCAACAAGACCCTCGACGAAGCCGAGGTCCACGTATTCTGCCCATCATCAGGACCATTTCTGTTCAAAATTATTTCTGAGAAACGATTTTAATTTTTGGTGTTAAAAAAGCATTGCATACATTACCACGCAATGTAACGGGTACAAAAGACCGACAACAAACCGCGCCTGCGAGTGTGTGCTACACAGCTGCGTGCGGCCGAGTTGAAAGGCAACGTTTATGTGCGTGCTCATTAGATATATTGAGGGATGACGTTTTGAAGCCATTGTTTGTTACGAAATACTTAAAATTTTGTAATTTTTTCTTCGGTCAATAATTAGGAAGTAACGAATAAACTAAGATTTCATAAAAATTTTGAAGAAAAATGTCTACTCTGACCGTCAATAATTTCGTAGCTATTGGTTTCCCGGGTATAGTCTTAAATACAAAAATGGTCCAGGGGCCTTATTTTTGAATCGCTCGACTTGAGTCGAGCGCTCTTTTCTACTGATTTTCGTTCGACATAATGACTCAAAAAATGAGATGTCGGACGAAAATCAGTAGAAAAGAGCGCTCGACGCCAGCCGAGCGATTTAAAATTTGGGTCCCTGATGTTGGGCGGAATGCGTAGGCTTCGGTTGTACTTTAAGGAACATGCATACATTTTTTTTTGTATCAAAATCAAAAGTATAATGCGTGAGAAAATCAACTGTAATATTAAAACTTTTCTCTTGTGTTTTTTTCTCGTGATATAGTTACTTGAAGTTGGCACGCAGCAGCACCCGCCGAAAACGCTCTATACAAAAAGGTCAACATTTGTGACGTCACTCATGTCACGTTTCAGTGCATTAGTATGGAGTTAGCCAAGAATTTTCAAATATCTCCCTAAATATTGCGTTTAAGTACATATGTGTCATACAAAATATTATTTCTTATTTGATGTTCTATCCGACTGTTAAGAGCATTATATCCGAAAACGAAAAAAAAATTCGTCATTTTCCCTTGTGTGATAAAACTAAAGTAATACATTTTATTTTTTATTTTTCTGTTCCATCATGTTTTTATACGTGTCCGCAGCGATCAAGCTCAAATTTATCAAAATCGGTGACTTATGCATGTTCCCTATTATGTATTCTGTGGCTTCGGCTTCGTTGAAGGTCTTGTTATACCTGTTATTTTACAAAAGTGGTCACTGCGATATATGAACTAAGTCGAGAGATTTTTAAGTAAATAAGCGATGTTTTGACTTGACTGAATTCCAGATTGAATTTGGATTTTAAAAGCAGATATCTTTCGCTTTTCTCAACTTTATATGTAAATAAACGATACTGCCGTAATTACTTTTATCATTAATAAAATGTAATTATGGCATTGAGTTATACGATGTGCGACTTAAAAAGGGATCACAGGATTGTTTGGTTGGCAAAGTTGTATAAAATAAATTAAAATGTGAAATAAATAAAATAAATACATACAAATAGTTTCCTTTTTCAATATATCGATGTTCGTGTGACATCGTGAATTAAGGTTCCACATTTTAACCGGGGCTCGATTAATGTTCTAATTTGAAGCCCGGCAGACTTGCCGAGGTTCGGAGTGTTAGTCGATACGGCCCCTTAAATTCAGCGTTATTAATCCCCGCCAATTGGTAATGCGCAGGAACCTTGTCACATTAACATCCACGTTGGTGTGATCCGCAACTCAAAATGTCATGAAACAGGAAAATTCTTATAGGTAATCTATTGATTATTGCATTATTATTTTCAATAAGATAGGGTCTAGGTACTTTTTGACGGGCTTGCGTTTAGGAGATACGTGTGGCGCAGCTGTAGAGACGTCTCTACAGCTGAGCCACACAGATCTCGAAAACGGAAGGTCGTAGCGAAAATCTGATTACTCGTGTGTGCAGCCGTTAATTTGTCGGATTTTGTCACCGAAAACCAGATTTTGTCGGTCTTGCGTTTAGGAGATATGTGAGGATACGCTGTGGAGACTTTTCTACCTGGATCTTGAGAAAGGAAGGTCGTAGCGAAAATCTGATTACTCGAGTGTGTAGCCGTTAGTTTGTCGGAATTTGTCACCAAGAATCAAGAGTTTGTCGATCTTGCGTTCAGAAGATATGTGAGGATGCGCTGTGGAGACCTTTTTACCTGGATCTCGAGAACGAAAGGTCGTAGCGAAAATCTGATTACTCGTGTGTGCAGCCGTTAATTTGTAGGAATTTGTCGCATAAAAACCAGAATTTGTCGAACTTGCGTTTAGGAGATACGTGTGGCGCAGCTGTAGAGACGTCTTTACAGCTGAGCCACACATATCTCGAAAACGGAAGGTCGTAGCGAAAATCTGATTACTCGTGTGTGCAGCCGTTAATTTGACGTGCCGGACTACAGCTGCGCCACAAAAAAAAAAGTTGGAAATCTGACTTTTTGACTATGCCATGATGAAGTCTATAGTTTGTCGGAGTTTGTCGCCAAAAACTAGAGTTTGTCGGTCTAGCGTTTAGGAGATACGTGTGGCTCAGCTGTAGAGACGTCTCTACAGCTGAGCCACACAGATCTCGAAAACGGAAGGTCGTAACAGAAATCTGATTACTCGTGTGTGTAGCCGGTAGTTTGTCGGAGTTTGTCACCAAGAACCAGAGTTTGTCGGTCTTGCGTTTAGGAGATATGTGAGGATACGCTGTGGAGACCTTTCTACCTGGATCTTGAGAACGGAAGGTCGTAGCAAAAATCTGATAACTCGAGTGTGTAGCCGTTAGTTTGTCGGAGTTTGTCACCAAAAATCAGAGTTTGTCAATCTTACGTTTAGAAGATATGTGGGGATATGCTGTCGATATATTTGTACCTGGATCTCGAGAACGGAAGGTCGTAGCGAAAATCTCACATATCTCCTAAACGCAAGACCGACAAACTCTGGTATTTGGCGACAAACTCGGTCGAACTACCGACTATAGATATGACTAATCAGATTATCCCTACGACCTTCCGTTCTCAAGATCCATGTAGAAAGGTCTCCACAGCGTATCCTCACATATCTCCTAAACGCAAGACCGACAAACTCTGGTTCTTGGTGACAAACTCCGACAAACTACCGGCTACACACACGAGTAATCAGATTTCTGTTACGACCTTCCGTTTTCGAGATCTGTGTGGCTCAGCTGTAGAGACGTCTCTACAGCTGCGCCACACGTATCTCCTAAACGCAAGACCGACAAACTCTGGTTTTTGTGCGACAAACTCCGACAAACTAACGGCTATACATACAAGTAATCAGATTTTCGCTACGACCTTCCGTTTTCGAGATCTGTGTGGCGCAGCTGTAGAGACGTCTCTACAGCTGAGCCACATGTATCTCCTAAACGGAAGACCGACAAACTCTGGTTTTTGGCGGCAAACTCCGACAAACTATAGACTTCATCATGGCATAGTCAAAATGTCAGATTTCCAACTTTTTTTTTTGTGGCGCAGCTGTAGTCCGGCACGTGTTAATTTGTCGGATTTTATCACCAAGAACCAGATTTTGTCGGTCTTGCGTTTAGGAGATATGTGAGGATACGCTGTGGAGACTTTTCTACCTGGATCTTGAGAAAGGAAGGTCGTAGCGAAAATCTGATTACTCGTATGTGTAGCCGCTAGTTTGTCGGATTTTGTCACCAAGAACCAGATTTTGTCGATCATGCGTTTAGGAGATATGTGAGGATACGCTTACGACCTTTCGTTCTCGAGATCCAGGTAAAAAGGTCTCCACAGCGCATCCTCACATATCTCCTAAACGCAAGATCGACAAACTCTGATTCTTGGTGACAAATTCCGACAAACTAACGGCTACACACTATAGAACTATAGACTATAGAACCTGCTCACAAAATTTCACGAGAATGGTTTGAGAAATGCGATCTGTAGAGAACAGACGGACAGCCGGTCATACGAAAGCGTTTTTGCCCAAGCTGAAACGGAGACGCTTCGAAGTGGGGCGTTTCTATTTAGTTACGTAATTAGTTTGTGTCTGTAAAATATAAGCATTAGCTTCGCATGAGTTATATCTGCGAGCTGCATTTGATTTCAGGCAACTATTAGGCGGGTCGTATGTTGAATAATATTACATCAATTTAGTAGAAAAATATTTCTTTTTTATTATTGCTGTTATTATTACAAAATACATAGTTATCTTAAGCTACTTGTTTATAGCAAAAATTATGATTTATCATACAAAATGATAAAACAAAATAAAATAACACTGGAATGTTGTTAGACAGGAACTTCGAATTATTAACTATTTAGTGAAAATATAAATATCTACAGTAGTATAATTATTTTACCTTAAATAATTGTGGTATATCTACGGCGAGAAGCACCTTTTTTAATGTCTTTTCATTTAATTTCTACAGTGTTTTTAATACATTTCAACTTTTAAAAATCGATAAATTAAACCTTAAAATTGTTTTCTCTATTCTTACAAAATATTTTAATAATAATATCAGTGGCCCTACCATGAGTTGATGCAAACTGTTTACGTTACAGTAAACTGTCGGATATACTGCTCACAGTCAATACGAGTGAAAGAGAGAAAACGATAGTTTACTGTAACGTAAACAGTTTGCAACAACTCATGGTAGGGCCACTGTTATAAACAGACATACTGTATAAACTAGAGTTTAAAGCTTTCTATTTTGGGCGAAATCGCCTTGAGTATATTTTCCACTGTGTAGGGAGTATCTGAAAACAAAGGAAATGTAAGTAAAATAGGTATTATAACGCTTTGAAAATTGAAAACGTCCACCGTTTAGTTATTCCATGGATATTTTACAGATTAGCATCGTTTATTTTAAGTTAGATAGCTTTTTGCATATTGTGCTCTATAGCACAGTTTTACAATTCACAGTTGTTAAACGCCTTTTTAAATTCTGTGAACACAGAATAGATATAAGTACTACCTACCGTACAGAAAGGGCACTCTCCACCCCGCCCCAGAATAGGCATGATGAGATTTATTTTTATTTTATGTTACATAAATTACCTCTCAAAAAAAAAACATTGGTAAAATAATTATTTCGCTAGCATGAAAACTGCCCGAGATATCACAGTTTGAAATGCACACAAATGGACTCACCCAAAAACGCTCCATACTAACGGCTACTCAGTTATGACGTCACGTCTGAGTAGTTTGTATGCAACGCGTAGGAAATTTGTAATATAGAGAGAGGACAGGAACTTAAGCTTAGTACTACGTGCGTTCGAGCAACGCACACATAGACACCTCTCACTAACACCACACCGACGTCGCAAGGCCGCGTGGGCCGCAAGACGCATGACACAAGCCGCAAGCCGCATTGCTCCGAAGGGTACCTTTAGACCATATGCCATTGCTGTTACTGTTAGTTTACTGATTAAATTGACAGGCAAATACATCTGGCATGAGTTGCGGCTATATTCAATATTGTTTGTCAAAATGGTTTCTTAGACAAATTTGCTATACATTTTACGGACTAATTAAAGGTATCATTTATTTTAATAAATTTTATACTTTTTAAATGGACTTGTCCACCCAACTTTGAAGGGTCATAAAACTAATAATACGCAATATATAAAACCAAGAGGTATACAAGCTACTCTAAAAGTTTAATATGTTTACGATTTTTTAGTCATCATCCTTTTTCTCACCCCACTCCGTGAGTTAGTATGCTGAATCGTATGCTCATTTAGTCGTGTTTGTCAACTTATTTTGATATTCAAAGCAATGCGTCGTAACTTTTTAGTCGTGTTTGTCAACTGTCAAGTTATTTTGATATCCAAAGCTATTGCTTTCGTCGTAACTTTATTTATCAAATAGTTCGAATTATAAATTATTGAATGTCGCTCATACAGTACAAACCAAAGAGAATGTAAAAATAACTAGCGTTATAAGCAGACCCCGGATTTGCGGTGGCACGAATAAAATGACGTTTAATAGTGCGTGGACAACTTGATTATCTATTGGTGTAATTAATCGATAAAAAAATTATAATTATGTAACGTGATATATAGACTTACTGTCGGAAATAGTAGAAATTAAAATTGAAAATAGTGAAATGTATAAATAATAAAATTCACTGCAGTTTTTCTTGATGCAAAGATAGCAAAGTCAAAATGAGTGAAGTAGAATGTCAAATTTTTAAGAATTTCATCCTCCTTGGTAAAATACAATAAATAAATACAGACGCGATCAAAGAAGTTCCACTTCAAAAATATTTTCAAAACATCGATATATAAAAACATTTACGATAATTTGGTAATCACTAGCAAGTTTGTATTCCTGCCACCGCAAATCCGGCCTTTAGTTATAAGAGACGGGAGTGTCATACAAAAAGCGTAAGTATGAAACAGAAGCGAATTCAACGAAAACAAACAAAAGAGAAACGTTAAACGGCATTGGCGGTAAAACGGTCAAAGATGAAGAATACTCTTTGGTGGGGTGAAGTATAATACGCCTAAATTCGAATGTTGTCAATTATCTACTGCTTTGTGGATTGTCAACGTTCTTTCAAACTTAGACGGGTTAAAAATTCGCTTCCGTTTCATAGATCGTTTTTTACTGAGAGAGTTGCGCCAGGCTGGTACAAACTGCACGGTAGTTCTAGACTTACACACAACAGATGACGTCATATGACATTTTTACGCGTTGCGCGTGTACTAAAATGTAATATGACGTAATCTGTTTATAATAGCGCGGTTGTATGGAGTGTCCAGGGTGTGCTGTGACTAAACTCATGTGACAGTAATATATTGCTGCAGGTAAACAATTCCGAGACACAGGAAGTGACTTGGGTCTGCTGCACACGCTTACGTCATCTCCGCTATCGGTATTCAAAATAACGTCATCTTCATCAGTTGTTTTGTTTGCTCAGAGAAACAAATTGTAATTAAAATGCACTATAATAATATTGTAATGAGTGTGAGACCGCGAATACACCTGCAAGAACTTCTGCGAGAATTTACACTGACGGCCTGTCACACAGTAGCTTGTGAACGCGTGACAAACTGTCGTCAGTGCAATTGCTATTAGTTAACACTTGTATGCTACTGTCTGACAGGCTGTGGGCCACTTCTTGCAGAAGTTTTCTTGCAGGTGGAAACCCGGCCTGACGAACAGAAAAAATCCTTCATTGTTTGCTTGTTATTATAAAGTCGCGCAACTGTAAGTCTAGGCTACTGTGCAGTTTGTACTGTATAAGCGGCGTCCAATTCATAATTCAAACTTTTTGGTAAAATAAAGTTACGACGCATTGCTTTGAATATCAAAATAAATTGACGTTGACAAACACGACTAAATGAGCATAAGATTCGTCATACTCGCGGGGTGGAGTGAGGTAATTGATGCTAGGGCGGGGCGGAGTGTCCTTTATGTACGGTATAGTACTTATATCTATTCTGTGACCCTGACTAAAGGTAGTAACGTGGAATACTCACCAACATGGAGCCACTGTGCGTCGTCGTAGCCGAACTCTTTCCTGGCTTCCGAGATAGCTTGGTGCAGCGCGTTGCATACTGTCACCGCCAGCGTTAGGGACGGCTCGCCGGTCGCTGCCAAATTATTATTAAACTTGTAAATAATTCAGGGATGTCGCATATTAATCACATTTGTTGTATGGGAGCCACACTTAAATATTTATTTTATTCTGTTTTTAAGTATTTGTTGTTATAGCAGCAACAGAAATAGATCATCTGTGAAAATTTCAACTGTCTAGCTATCACGGTTCATGAGATACAGCCTGGTGACAGACAAACAGACAGACGGACAGCGGAGTCTTAGTAATAGGGTCTCGTTTTTACCCTTTGGGTACGGAACCCTAATACTTTACGAGACTTTATAGATTGACTGTATGTATAAAATCTGTCAATCTGATTTCTAGACTAGTCTACAAAACCTAAGGCGATTCTCACACTGCGGGCGCGCGCCGTCGCGGGGCGCGGTTTGGCGTTTGACGCGCGCGGCGACGGCGCAGCGTGACGCCAATTCGGGCGGTTTTCGACGCGCCTCCGCGCCGGTCGGCGTCAGACGCGGCCCCGCGCTTACGTACAAAAACCGGCACGATACTATGGAGCTCAGTGTGTCGTACCGTCGTACCCCGCGATTTCCGCGCCTGCTGGCGCGCACGCCGCGTGCCGCCGGAGGTGCGCGCTCCCTCGATGTGTTGGACCAAGCGGTTTTCTATACAAATTGATGTACTTACATGCAAAATAAAACACGCGCGCGGGAGCCCCGCAACCGCGCGCGGTGCCAGTGTCAGAACCGTCTAAGTCGTTCCAACTGATTTCACTTACTTGCTATAAAATAGACAAATAAGAGCCTATATGATGTCCTATAAATCAAATCTGTTGACATTTGCCGTCTCAAAGACGGCAACGATTAATAAACGGCAGTCACGATTTCTAGCAGAGACGATTTATAGTCAACTTTAGAGCGCAATACTTTGGCGTCTTCCGGCGCATTCCAGCGCAACGTGAGACGGCCGGCGTGTCTCCAGGCGGGTGATGTGCGGTTAATTAGACGGTGTCTATACGTCTACAGTATCAATTACGATCTCTAGTAGAGTATAAAGTCGATTCGCTTAGATAGTGTTGGTACACCCGCAAGCACTTGTGTTCAGACTTCAGAGACAGGAATACCGGTAACAAACACAACCTTTCAATACGGCATTTCTATGTAAACTGCCAAAATCCAAATTGACTTGAGAGTGTACGCCGCACGCGGTATTCTTTGTTTATGCGGCGGCATCCTTTGACAAGAAGCAGCACGTGCAAAGGCGGCGCAATAAAAGGGCGACACTATCTAAGCGAATGGACTTTATAGTCACCTTTAGAGCGTTTCGGCGTACGTGAGGCGGAAATAAGCGTGCGTATCGCGTACTCCCAGCGAATGGTAGCCCCATGTACGGTCAGTTAGATGATCTCTAGAGCATCAGTCACGATCTATAGTCTACTAGTTACCTTTAGAGCGCAATACTCCGGCGTCGTTGGGCGCATTCCGGCGCAGCGTGAGGCAGAAGTCGGCGGGCGTGTCGCTCTCGGTGGGTGGTAGCCTCATATACGGTTAGTTAGACAATCCCTAGAGTATCAGTCAGGATATCTAGTAGAGTATAGTCACCTTTAGAGCGCAATACTCCGGCGTCGTTGGGCGCATTCCGGCGTAACGTGAGGCGGAAATCGGCGGGCGTGTCGCTCTCGGTGGGTGGTAGCCTCATATACAGTTAGTTAGACAATCCCTAGAGTATCAGTCAGGATATCTAGTAGAGTATAGTCACCTTTAGAGCGCAATACTCCGGCGTCGTTGGGCGCATTCCGGCGTAACGTGAGGCGGAAATCGGCGGGCGTGTCGCTCTCGGTGGGTGGTAGCCTCATATACAGTTAGTTAGACAATCCCTAGAGTATCAGTCAGGATATCTAGTAGAGTATAGTCACCTTTAGAGCGCAATACTCCGGCGTCGTTGGGCGCATTCCGGCGTAACGTGAGGCGGAAATCGGCGGGCGTGTCGCTCTCGGTGGGTGGTAGCCTCATATACAGTTAGTTAGACAATCCCTAGAGTATCAGTCAGGATATCTAGTAGAGTATAGTCACCTTTAGAGCGCAATACTCCGGCGTCGTTGGGCGCATTCCGGCGTAACGTGAGGCGGAAATCGGCGGGCGTGTCGCTCTCGGTGGGTGGTAGCCTCATATACAGTTAGTTAGACAATCCCTAGAGTATCAGTCAGGATATCTAGTAGAGTATAGTCACCTTTAGAGCGCAATACTCCGGCGTCGTTGGGCGCATTCCGGCGTAACGTGAGGCGGAAATCGGCGGGCGTGTCGCTCTCGGTGGGTGGTAGCCTCATATACAGTTAGTTAGACAATCCCTAGAGTATCAGTCAGGATATCTAGTAGAGTATAGTCACCTTTAGAGCGCAATACTCCGGCGTCGTTGGGCGCATTCCGGCGTAACGTGAGGCGGAAATCGGCGGGCGTGTCGCTCTCGGTGGGTGGTAGCCTCATATACAGTTAGTTAGACAATCCCTAGAGTATCAGTCAGGATATCTAGTAGAGTATAGTCACCTTTAGAGCGCAATACTCCGGCGTCGTTGGGCGCATTCCGGCGTAACGTGAGGCGGAAATCGGCGGGCGTGTCGCTCTCGGTGGGTGGTAGCCTCATATACAGTTAGTTAGACAATCCCTAGAGTATCAGTCAGGATATCTAGTAGAGTATAGTCACCTTTAGAGCGCAATACTCCGGCGTCGTTGGGCGCATTCCGGCGTAACGTGAGGCGGAAATCGGCGGGCGTGTCGCTCTCGGTGGGTGGTAGCCTCATATACAGTTAGTTAGACAATCCCTAGAGTATCAGTCAGGATATCTAGTAGAGTATAGTCACCTTTAGAGCGCAATACTCCGGCGTCGTTGGGCGCATTCCGGCGTAACGTGAGGCGGAAATCGGCGGGCGTGTCGCTCTCGGTGGGTGGTAGCCTCATATACAGTTAGTTAGACAATCCCTAGAGTATCAGTCAGGATATCTAGTAGAGTATAGTCACCTTTAGAGCGCAATACTCCGGCGTCGTTGGGCGCATTCCGGCGTAACGTGAGGCGGAAATCGGCGGGCGTGTCGCTCTCGGTGGGTGGTAGCCTCATATACAGTTAGTTAGACAATCCCTAGAGTATCAGTCAGGATATCTAGTAGAGTATAGTCACCTTTAGAGCGCAATACTCCGGCGTCGTTGGGCGCATTCCGGCGTAACGTGAGGCGGAAATCGGCGGGCGTGTCGCTCTCGGTGGGTGGTAGCCTCATATACAGTTAGTTAGACAATCCCTAGAGTATCAGTCAGGATATCTAGTAGAGTATAGTCACCTTTAGAGCGCAATACTCCGGCGTCGTTGGGCGCATTCCGGCGTAACGTGAGGCGGAAATCGGCGGGCGTGTCGCTCTCGGTGGGTGGTAGCCTCATATACAGTTAGTTAGACAATCCCTAGAGTATCAGTCAGGATATCTAGTAGAGTATAGTCACCTTTAGAGCGCAATACTCCGGCGTCGTTGGGCGCATTCCGGCGTAACGTGAGGCGGAAATCGGCGGGCGTGTCGCTCTCGGTGGGTGGTAGCCTCATATACAGTTAGTTAGACAATCCCTAGAGTATCAGTCAGGATATCTAGTAGAGTATAGTCACCTTTAGAGCGCAATACTCCGGCGTCGTTGGGCGCATTCCGGCGTAACGTGAGGCGGAAATCGGCGGGCGTGTCGCTCTCGGTGGGTGGTAGCCTCATATACAGTTAGTTAGACAATCCCTAGAGTATCAGTCAGGATATCTAGTAGAGTATAGTCACCTTTAGAGCGCAATACTCCGGCGTCGTTGGGCGCATTCCGGCGTAACGTGAGGCGGAAATCGGCGGGCGTGTCGCTCTCGGTGGGTGGTAGCCTCATATACAGTTAGTTAGACAATCCCTAGAGTATCAGTCAGGATATCTAGTAGAGTATAGTCACCTTTAGAGCGCAATACTCCGGCGTCGTTGGGCGCATTCCGGCGTAACGTGAGGCGGAAATCGGCGGGCGTGTCGCTCTCGGTGGGTGGTAGCCTCATATACAGTTAGTTAGACAATCCCTAGAGTATCAGTCAGGATATCTAGTAGAGTATAGTCACCTTTAGAGCGCAATACTCCGGCGTCGTTGGGCGCATTCCGGCGTAACGTGAGGCGGAAATCGGCGGGCGTGTCGCTCTCGGTGGGTGGTAGCCTCATATACAGTTAGTTAGACAATCCCTAGAGTATCAGTCAGGATATCTAGTAGAGTATAGTCACCTTTAGAGCGCAATACTCCGGCGTCGTTGGGCGCATTCCGGCGTAACGTGAGGCGGAAATCGGCGGGCGTGTCGCTCTCGGTGGGTGGTAGCCTCATATACAGTTAGTTAGACAATCCCTAGAGTATCAGTCAGGATATCTAGTAGAGTATAGTCACCTTTAGAGCGCAATACTCCGGCGTCGTTGGGCGCATTCCGGCGTAACGTGAGGCGGAAATCGGCGGGCGTGTCGCTCTCGGTGGGTGGTAGCCTCATATACAGTTAGTTAGACAATCCCTAGAGTATCAGTCAGGATATCTAGTAGAGTATAGTCACCTTTAGAGCGCAATACTCCGGCGTCGTTGGGCGCATTCCGGCGTAACGTGAGGCGGAAATCGGCGGGCGTGTCGCTCTCGGTGGGTGGTAGCCTCATATACAGTTAGTTAGACAATCCCTAGAGTATCAGTCAGGATATCTAGTAGAGTATAGTCACCTTTAGAGCGCAATACTCCGGCGTCGTTGGGCGCATTCCGGCGTAACGTGAGGCGGAAATCGGCGGGCGTGTCGCTCTCGGTGGGTGGTAGCCTCATATACAGTTAGTTAGACAATCCCTAGAGTATCAGTCAGGATATCTAGTAGAGTATAGTCACCTTTAGAGCGCAATACTCCGGCGTCGTTGGGCGCATTCCGGCGTAACGTGAGGCGGAAATCGGCGGGCGTGTCGCTCTCGGTGGGTGGTAGCCTCATATACAGTTAGTTAGACAATCCCTAGAGTATCAGTCAGGATATCTAGTAGAGTATAGTCACCTTTAGAGCGCAATACTCCGGCGTCGTTGGGCGCATTCCGGCGTAACGTGAGGCGGAAATCGGCGGGCGTGTCGCTCTCGGTGGGTGGTAGCCTCATATACAGTTAGTTAGACAATCCCTAGAGTATCAGTCAGGATATCTAGTAGAGTATAGTCACCTTTAGAGCGCAATACTCCGGCGTCGTTGGGCGCATTCCGGCGTAACGTGAGGCGGAAATCGGCGGGCGTGTCGCTCTCGGTGGGTGGTAGCCTCATATACAGTTAGTTAGACAATCCCTAGAGTATCAGTCAGGATATCTAGTAGAGTATAGTCACCTTTAGAGCGCAATACTCCGGCGTCGTTGGGCGCATTCCGGCGTAACGTGAGGCGGAAATCGGCGGGCGTGTCGCTCTCGGTGGGTGGTAGCCTCATATACAGTTAGTTAGACAATCCCTAGAGTATCAGTCAGGATATCTAGTAGAGTATAGTCACCTTTAGAGCGCAATACTCCGGCGTCGTTGGGCGCATTCCGGCGTAACGTGAGGCGGAAATCGGCGGGCGTGTCGCGCGCTCCCGGCGGGTGGTAGAACCATGTACGGTTAGTGAGCAGCTGCCCCGAGGGGCTGTACACGAGTTGTTCGGTCGTCCACATTCCTACGCCCATCATGAACGCACCTTCGATCTAGACGGCAAAAATACGTCATTTAATAGCGTTTATTCCCATCTGAGCCTTTCGAGCTTTACCATCGGGGTGGTAATCGGCATTAATAGGTGGCGTTTACCCACCGGAGTGGTAAACGCCACCCGATGGCAAGCTCGAAGGTGGCAGTGGCAGATTGGAATAAATAGGTGCCATTGACCATCGGGGAGGTAAACGCCAGCTTTTAGTGCCAACCACCACCCCGGTGGCAAAGCTCGAAGAGGGCAGATGGAAATAAAGGTTCAAGAGTACGCATCGGACGACGGACATTTTGGTGGCAGGGATATCGATTTTTCTCATCAATTACAAAACATATGAGAGATAGATATTTTGATAACCTGGGGGTTAATTGTCTAATTTCAAAATCTATCGCAATCGCTTTCACTTGACAGATGGATGCACATTCCTACATTTATTTGGTAAGTTTTTATTTGTGCCAAAAAGAAGTGTCAATGCGATTGATTTTGAAATTAGGTTAGGTTAATTACTTATTTCATTGACTTTATTTTGTCAGATTCGGTTCGATTCGGTAACCAGATGCGGTTCGTCCTAAAGAGAGCTGGTGCAGTGCACTCCCAAAAAAGCAATTAATTACTTATCTACTGTTATTTTTATAATTCCTTTGATACACATTCTACTATGCCTATACACTCTTTATAGCATTTTATTAGAAACAATTACCTACGTACAAAGCATAAGCATTAGATTTTGTATCAAGTTGTATCGAGTGGAGCGCTAGCGATTCCGCTCCTATGAAACAAGTTCAGTGCAATGCGTAATGCTGATTTCAATGAGTGCGAAAGAGAAACATCTACAGAGTCCAGCGCGTGAAATAAAACATTTGTACGAGAAATTAGCGTAATCCTGGAGCGCCGCTCCGAGCTATGTTGCCAGATTGCGTTGTTTTGAAACATTGGTGATTTTTGCGCAGGGATGCGCTGTTGCCGATCTTATATAAACAAAAGAACATGGTTGTCGTTTTCCTATTAAATTATAGTAGGTTTTAAATATTTATTAAAGTGAAAACTTCTTTAGCGGCGTTGTACGCTTTTTGTATGGGGAAAAAATGCTAAACTCACGTCAGTAAAAATCACGTGGCTGATCGAAAATGCGTAAGACGGATGTGACGGATGGAGAGTAGACAGCTGGCGGCGGAAGTATCAAATGGCGGCGCGTCATTTTAAGACGTAAACACTTGTGTCACCAGCAACGCGCTAATTTTGAAAATGGAACTAATAACAGCGATCTCTTCGGTGAAATCTTAGACTTATTTATATACTCTATGACTATAAGTTTTAATCGTAGAATGCGTGCATGTAGAAATTAAAAAGGCCACTGGCGCGAAATCTTTAGAATTTTTCTCTAATTACAAACTGATTGAATTGTGTGACTGTATAGTAATAGGAAATAAATAATTTTAATCCTTTGCCGCTAATTTAAAAATATCAAAAATGCACAAAGTTAATATTCAAGTTTTCACTATTGCCGGAACTCCCAGAGTGCCAACTGACTTTTTAAATTAAAGTAGGTATTGTATTATATACCTAATAGTTTTTCTACCTGCTCCATTTGTTTTGAAAACGGAACAATACAATGTATATTTTATTAAAAACTGTGAAAAACTCTTGAAATGCGCCTCGAACTGATAGCAAAGGGGCCATCACGGCCTGAAATTAAACTTACACAAATAACTTTCATAAGTTTTTGTTGGTTTTCTTAGTGCACATGCACACTCATAAAAAAATGATTATGTCACGAGCCGCCTCTGTCGGTAACTTCTTCTTTTAAAACAGAGATTTTCATTTTGTAGACAAACCTGACCGATTTATTTATTTATTTAATTTTTATTTATTTAAACTTTATTGCATAAGAAAATACAATTGGCGGACTTAATGCCTTAAGGCATTCTCTAAAAGTCGACCGGAAAGGGTGTTAAAGAAAGAAATCGTGGCGGCAAAAATAACTAAGTTAAAATATCCGGTATTTATAAATAAGGATCTAGCTACAATAACAGTATAAACATACATAGCAATACATACATAAATAATCCTAATTGCTATAATATTAATATATATATGAATATTATATAATAATAAACTTACATATACATGGTGCATTTGTAATCACTCTCCAAATTTTAAGGATGTGTTCAGTCCATGAAACTGAACAACTTTCTCCATGAAACATGTGTCGAAATACGCCAAAATATTTTGGTCATCCCATACTAAACTGATCACGTGATCTCTTTGATTTGTATGAAAAGTCAGTTTTTTTTTTACAAATTTGACCCTATGTTTCTTAGAGAAAGTTGTTCAGTTTCATGGACTGAACACATCCTTAAAATTTGGAGAGCGATTTCATATGCACCCTGTATAATACATAGGTACACATAAGGTAGTATAGCATAGGTCAGATTTGATTTAAGCATCTAAATTATTTTAATAGATTAGTTAGTCAAAACACACACTTCAAAATGCCAGTTGGATTTTTAAAATATATTGCAGATTTTTATTTGAACGAAAAAATTAAAAATTTCTCACTTAACTTATAGCGCGGCTCAGGAGGGCTCGAAAAATGGTGTAATCACATAAAAAGAGTTCATTAGGTTAGAACTGCGACAAAAAATGTGCATTCGTAACATGAAAATTGCGATAAGTTTTGATAAATGTTTTTTTGCCAAATGAAAAGGAGATGTCCCAGCGTTGCCCCAGGTTCAATTTATTTAATTACTTTCATAATTAAAAAATGCTTATTACATTTTATTTAGGTATAGTATCAGTCAAGAATTGTTTAATATTTAGAAAAAACAATTACAAAAACATTATTTTCTGAAGTATTTTGTGAAAAAAATGTAAGTAAATAGTACTATCATGATAAAAAATTGTGATTTAAAAGCGTTTTAACTTAAAATTCCACTTTTTAATGCAGAAAATAATTATTAATCTGATTCTAGAGTAAAATACCTACTCTGACATACTACTTTGATTAAGACGCGATAGACTTTCATTTTTTGAGAATAGTGGGGCAAAAGACATAGGTGCGATGGGACATGTCCTTTGCATAAAATAGTTTGTGATGTGATATTTTGGGGAACGTTTTTTGGCCACACATTAATAAACCACTAAAAAGTATGAATACCTGTCCAACATCTATATCCGGGCTAAGACTGATCCCTGCGTCTTGTAAAAAGTCCACTCTACTGATCTCGTGTTTCCCCGTGAGTACGTCCAATTCGACTTCGGCAATGCACACCCCGTATACGTCGTACTGTTTCAGCGAGTCTACTTGTTGGGACATCATGTACGTACTTTGGAGATTGATACCTATATGGAAAATATGATATGGTCAGATATCAAGGAATGTAAAGGGTGGCAATAAGAATTCATTTTATGGATAAAAGTTAAGTTAAAGAGTTCGGTGGAGCAGTGGTTTAGCGCCTGGCCCAGCGGTTGCGGAGGTTAAGCGACTTTCGCAAGGGTCTGTCATGGGATGGGTGACCAAAAATTTATTATCTCGAGCTCCTCCGTGCTTCAGAAGGCACGTTAAGCCGTTGGTCCCGGCTGCATTTGCAGTCGTTAACACCCACCAATCCGCATTGGGCCCGCGTGGTGGGTTATGGCCCGTCCTTCTTATCCACCCATAAGGAAGGCCTGTGCCCCAGCAGAGGGGAAATTAAAATGGCTGATGGACAATTATGGATAAAAGTATACTTAGTCGTAATTTGGCATTGTTTTAGAAATGAAGTCAAATCTTATGTTTTTTTTATATTTTGATGAGTGTCGTCAGGATTGTGTCCAATTAGATCATGCAGAATTTCGGTGACAGATAAATATTTAATTTATATAATTCGCATATCGAAGTTAATACAGGACGTAAGGAAATAGCCGAATGTTATATTAGAATATTATAAAGCCGAATTTAGTACATAGGGACCGTCAAACTGAATAACTTTTACTATGGGACCAACTTTGAAATCGCGAAAAAAAAATCTGGTGTTTCATACATTTTGATATTATTGTTATTAATTTTTGTGTGAAACAGTTGATATTTTTTTCGCGATTTCAGACTTCAGAGTTGGCCGCATAGCAAAAGTTGTTCAGTTTGATGGTCCCTACCTACCATAATCGGCTTTATAAGGCTATTTCTAAACACCTTGTAAATAAGTAACAATTGAATAACTTAAAAACCGGCCAAGTGCGTGTCGGGCCACGCGCCATAGGGTTCCGTAGTTACCTTATACCATACCATATTTAATACCACCTATAATTTTTCGTCTGTAAAAATAACTTTGTTTTTCACAGTGTTGGTATTAATGACAAAGTTATATTTGCTGTTTTGGAAAATATGCTATATCTCGAAAACTAAATACTATATCTCGTTCAAACTAATTTTGGTTGAAAGTGTTTATTAAGATCTACAGCATATATTTTTTTTAGATTTTTCACTATCTTATTTCAAAAGTTAAAGGGGGGGACACACATTTTACCACTTTGGCGGTGAATATCTTTCAAACGGTTGACTTTGAGTAAAAGTTGTCTTAGAAACCTTAATGTCATTTTTAAAGACCTATCTATAGACACTCAACACGTGTTGGTTTGAAGAAAATTTTTTTTTTCAGTTTCAGTTCCATGTATGGGGAGCCCCCCTTAATCTTTTTTCTTATTTTTGTATTAAATTCGTTAAGCGGTTAACAGAATACATCAACCTACCAAGTTTTAACTGTGTAGTCTTAATACTTTCGGAATAAAGTGGCTGTGACATACGGACAGACAGACAGACAGACAGACAGACATGACGAATCTATAAGGGTTCCGTTTTTTGCCATTTAGGCTACGGAACCCTAAAAATGTAACTTACCTTTCTCAAAGGCTTTCTTCACAACTGCCTCCCACGGTTCATTCGGTGCACTCCTAACCGTTTCCAATTTCTTCAATAAATCCGTGCAAGCCTTTACAGCAGCGTAAGCGGCACATTCACTAGTAACGCTACCACTCGTAGCTATAGCATTCGGCGAAATAAAAGTATCACTGCCCAATATCGATATTTTCTCCAAAGGAACTTTCAAAGTGTATGCACACACTTGAGCCACTTTAGTATTGAGCCCTTGTCCCATTTCTATCCCCCCGTGAGATACAGATATAGTCCCATCTCCATGGTAAACGGTTACAGTAACAGGAATATTCCAATCATACACCACAGGGAAAGACATGATACCCAGTTTTAACCCTTTCTTCTTCCACGCGTTGTCGGAATTGTACTTTGCAATTTGAGCTTTACGATCGTTGTAATTAGAGTCTTGTTTGAATGATTCGATCATGTCTTTGATGCTTATGTGTTTAGGATCTAGGTTTGTGATTCGTATTTCGATGGGATCCTTTTTAGTGACGTACGCGATCTGTTCCATGATGTGTTCTAGGATCGCCGTACCTTCTGTAGTTCCTGGGAAATATAAAAAAAAATAAAATAAATAAATAAAAAAACTGTCATGGAATCGTATGTAAGAAGTTATTGAAGTAAACGCGGATAAATATTGTCACATTACAAGTATGTGTAATTTTTTTAGTTACACTTCACTCCATCTCAGACTTCAGATAATCACTGATAGATAGTAAACAAAATTCACCATCGATTTTTTTTCAAGATGTAATTTTTTTAATTATATTATATGCCTTGTTCGTGAGTGAGCACGCTATAACCGCGTACACTCCAGATATTGCTCGCGTACAAGTTGGTGAGCACGCACCGGCTGTAATAAGACCCTCAACGAAGCCGAGGTCTGCGTATTCTGCCCATCATCAGGACCATTTCTGCTCAAAATTATTGCTGGGAATCGATTTTAATTTTTGGAGTTAAAAAAGCATTGCATACATTACCACACAATGTAACGCGTACAACAGACCGCGCCTGCGAGTGTATGCTACACAGCTGCGTGCGGCCGAGTTGAAAGGCAGCTCTTATGTGCGTGCTCATGAGATACATTGAGTGATGACGTTTTGAAGCCATTGTTTATACAAAATACTTAAAATTTTGATAATGCTTCTTTGGATCAAAAATTAGGAAAAACGAATTAAATAAAATTTCATAAAAAATTTTGAAAAAAATAATTTACTTTGACCTTCAATAACTTCGTAACTATTGATGTCCCAGGTATAGTCTGAAAGACAAAAATGATCGTGATGAGGGGCGGAATGCGTGGACTTCGGCTTCTTTAAGGGTCTTGTCACACCCGTTATACTAAAGCATTCACGTGTACTGTAACATTATAGATTCGTCTTTGAGCATTACATTACAATAATACCTCCCTGACTGACAAGCATTCGCGTGTTTCTCCTCCTTTACTGATGTGTATAAGGTGCGCATTGTAATGCTCGGTTCTCCTCCTTCACTGATGTAATGCTCAAATCTGTAACGTTACATTACACGTGAATGCTCCCGGTAAGGGAGCACCTTAACATTACTCTAATACTAGTACCCACCTGGAGCCCTGCACCAAGTACTCCCCGCCTTGTCCGTGAGCACGCTATAGCCGCGTACACTCCAGTTATTGCTCGCGTACAAGTTGGTGAGTACGCCACCTATTACCGCGCCGGAAGCATCGTTGAAACTGTATCCGCAGTCAGAGTAGTACGTTAAGTCTACGTATTGGATGAGACCGTCGTCGTTTACGCCCAACTGTTGGAGATAAGTGGGTTTTTTAGTAAGGTATGTTAAAAACAGTAGAGACTATGTTTTATTTTGACTTTGGTTGAAATACAACAATTAATTATGTTCGAATGATAGAAATAACAATGAAATGCGTAGTTCAAATATTATGATGAATGGCTAATAAAGGTACTTACACATAATTATAAGGCGTCTGTTTCAGTTGTGGTAATTCCGAATACCTACTCGACGTCAGAAAAATCGCACCTTTTCGAAAATAAGTTTAGACTTAGCCACCTGTTATTGCTAGCTGATCTTTTATTGTATGAATATTGATTTCTATTGAAAGTATATTTAATGAGCTTTCAATTAATAATGTTTGATTTAATTAACGTAACAGTTATCATAATTAAACGCTTAAAGCGTTATTGTTTGCGCCGCCGTAAAAGGGAAATAAAAGGGGTCAATTCAGGAAATACGGGTAGATTCGATATCGAGATGCCGGAGAAAACACACTTCAAGAGTTCAATTAAAAAAAGGAATACCCAAGATGGTATATTATAGCCCATGAAGTTGCTCAAATATTGCAAAAAAATGAGGCAATGTAATATTGCTCGGAAACAGAATCTCAGTTATTGATTCCGTTCGACAAGTATTCCAACGGCTTCTAGAGACTGTTGGCAATGTCCGAAGGGGAAGAAGTATACAGGGATACAGGGCCATTTTTTTAACACCATCCAAATTTAAATATTATAATCTTTGAAAAAAATATGAAACACGTGTTTTTTCTTTTAATATCGCCCAGTACTAAGTTAAGGCTGTCAAGTCAAAGTCAAAGTCAAAAATAGCTTTATTCAAATAAACTTAATTATTAAGTACTTTTGAATCGTCTATATTTTCCTACCACCCGTTCAAGACTTTTTTAACTGACAAGAAGAACGGGCGCAAGAAACTTATCAGTTTTAATAGCAATAAGTAACGATATTTACAAACTTAAATATATCGTTACCAGATAATTACAACAGGGTGACAGGATTATTGGCAACAAACATAGACTTATTATATTGGCAACAAAGTACTTATAGTAGTTATGTGTTACATCATTTCCACGCATTTTGATCTTTAAGATAATCGTCTACTTTATAATAACCTTTACCCATGAGCGTTTTTTTAACATGGTTTTTAAATTCATGCAAAGGAAGATCAATTACTTGTTGTGGAACTTTATTAATAAATGCTATGCCTTTCCCCCTAAATGAACCTCTAGTTTTTGCAAGCCTAAATCTTGGAACGGCAAGTTTATCTTTATTTCTTGTATTAAACTGGTGAATATTGCTGTTCTTAGCAAATGAATCATAGTGTTTCCTTACATAAACTAAATTTTCATAAATGTATTGGCCTGCCAAAGTTAAAATATTTATTTCTTTGAACAATTCTCTCAAGGTATCTCTTCGCCGTAGATTGTATATGGCGCGAACAGCTCTTTTTTGGAGTACAAAAATATTTTCAATACTGGCAGCTGAGCCCCACAATAGCAGTCCATATGACATTACACTATGAAAATAACTAAAGTATACTAACCTTGCCGTTTCAATATCAGTTAAAAGCCTTATTTTCTTAACAGCGAATGCCGCTGAACTAAGTCTACTTGACAAGGCTTCAATATGTGGATCCCATTGCAGTCGAGAATCTAGTGTGATACCTAGAAATTTTGTACTTTCAATAAACTCGACTTCATCGTCATTCAATTTAATATTTAATTCTGTCTGCTCAACATTAGGCAATGAAAATTTTACACATTTAGTTTTTTTGGGGTTAAGTGCTAAATTATTACTATTAAACCAGTATGAAACTTTAGAGAGGGCACTATTTACTTCGTCCGAACAGTTATTACCTCTGTTTACTTTGAAAACTAAAGAAGTATCATCCGCAAATAGTACTGTCTCACATAAATTATTCGCGTAGTTGGGAAGGTCATTTATATAAATTAGAAACAGCAATGGGCCCAATATTGATCCCTGCGGCACACCCATATTGATGGGGGCTCCAGTAGATTCAGTTTTATTTATCACTACTTTCTGAGTTCTATTGAACAAATACGATTTCATAAGGCTAACTGATTTATCAGAGACACCATAATGTTCTAGCTTCTTTAATAGTGTTTGGTGATCAACGCAATCAAATGCCTTAGAAAGGTCACAGAAAATACCAATTACATCTTGCTTTTCTTCCCAAGCGTCAAGAATATGTTTGAGAAGTGCAATTCCAGCATCAGTAGTATTTTTACCCTTGGAAAATCCAAACTGATTTTTATGAAGTATATTATTGTATGTGAAGTAATCTAATAATTGGGAATATATAATTTTTTCAAATATTTTACTAAGTGCTGGAAGTATTGATATTGGCCTAAAGTTAGCTGGGTCACTTTTATCCCCAGATTTAAAAAGAGGAATCAATTTACTATTTTTCATTAAGTCAGGAAAGACCCCTTCATCAATACATTTGTTAAAAATAAAAGCCAAGTAAGGGGCTAGTATATCAATAATTGATTTAATAATGCTTGTTGACATGCCCCAAAGATCTTCTGTTTTTTTAACATTAATTGTTTTAAAAGCTTTAATGATATCTGCACTATTTATATATTTAAAGGAAAAAGCTTCATTGCACTTATCAACACTAGACTCCAGGAGGGAGACAGCGATGTTGGGACAAGCACTAAGAGTACTGGTAGTTTCTGCTGGTATCCTAGCAAAGAAATCTTCAAAAACTTTGGCGACCTCATTGTCAGACTCAAAAGTTTGATTACCAGATTTTAAACAGAAGGAATTTATATTGGATTTTGATTTGCCCGTTTCTTTATTGATAATATTCCAAGTAGCCTTAATTTTATTATCAGCTAATTTTATTTTATTTGCAAAGTACTTGGACTTTGCTAGGATACAAACCTGTCTGAATGTTTGTGAATACTTCTTGACAAATTCAATGAAGTTAGGATCACAGGAAGTAGCTTTTTCTGCATAAAGTTCGTATAATTTCCTTCTGCTCTTATATATACCGGGTGTGGCCCAGTCACTAAATTTCGTACTATCGTTACATTTGATGACTTTTTGCTTAAAAGTTTTACTAAATTCGGTTTGCACTACGCTAAATAAATGATTATATAAGTTATTGGCTTTAAAATTTGGTTCTGGTAATGTTTCAATTTTACTTGTGACATTGGTTCTGAATTTTTCAATACAGTGTTTTTTTATTGGTCTACACATTATTTCCCGTTTAGGCGGAACATGATGGTGCTCAATAGAGGCTAATTGTCCACTGTGGTCGGATTTAATACAATTCAAAATTGATTTTTCAAGAACATTACAGTTACAAAAAATATTATCTAAGCAGGTTGCCGATGTGGGAGTGATTCGCGTTGGTTCATTAAAAGTATGTAGTAAATTAAATGATTTAAATAGGTTTATGAACCTACTCGATAGCTTGGCTTATTTAGGATCTAAGATGTCGACGTTAAAATCTCCACAAATCGCGACTTTTTTATTCTTCCTACAAGTTATTTTTAACACTTCCTCCATAGTGGACTCAAACTCAGAGTAATTCGCGGTGGGGGGTCTATATACACATACTATAATTATTTGATCAAGTTCCACACAAGACAACTCAATGGTTCGTTCAATTGAGAGGGATACTACATCTTTGCGCTCTTTACAATGTAAACTATTATGTAGAATAATAAGTGAACCCCCTCTTATAGCAGATTTCCTATTAAACGAGCTAGCAACTTTATAATTATCCAAACTTAAAATTAATTCGTGCTTTTTCAACCAATGCTCTGTAACACATAACACATCAATATCTTCAGAATTTAAGAATAAGCTAATTTCTAAATCCTTGCGAGAAAAGCTGCTGCTAGCTTGCTGTACAAAGTTATCCAAAATAAAACTACATTTGCTGACACAATACACCGTGCGTAGCAGATGATTACGCGCGCGATTTTCTCTCTCATGTTCCGCACGTCTGCGAGAACGAGACAGTCCGGTTGTTCGTCAGTTGCCGTACAGCTCTCGGCACCACCGCCCCGCGAACCTCTCATTGTTGCCTCTCATTCAAAACATGTAGGACGATAGTATTTGACTAGTAACCATGCTGTTGTCATAATTCACTCGCACAACATACTTTTTTGCAAAAAATTACCTATTTTTTCTTCAAAATTAAAGAGTTTTAATAATACCTAATGCCTAGAAAAAAATTGGATGGTGTTAAAAAAATGACCCTGTATAACAACACTTACCTTTAAAATAGATAGGATTAAATTAACTTTGAAGAAATTTTTGTAAAGGTGCGATTTTTCTGACGTCGAGTGTATGACAGTTTTTTTTTTAATTCTGTTCCTTATCAGAACATAGTCGATATGAATACTGTGAAACAAACCCAAGATTTAAAAAGTACTCGCATTAAAGCCGCCTGTTTGCAATACGTAGGTCGAACTACTGTAGGTATTGTCAAAATCCCCTCACCTCGTACTGCGTGTAGCAGAGCTGCCTGGTGCCCAGGGCGGCCATGTTGTGCGCGAGCGGCATCACCAGCGCGGCGTCCCGGTCCAGCGCGTGCGCCACCAGCGCGCACGCGCACGCCACCAGCGCGGAACGCGACGCTTTACCGCCGTACCCACCGCCCACCCGCCCCACCGACACTATTACCCTACCGAATTAATATGACACTATAGTGTTACCGTGTGTAATGTAAATGTAAAAACGTGAATGTCAAAATAGCGGGATACCGCCTGGTTTTGGATATGGTGCTATTTTGATGCCAATTTGTGCCTATGTTTAAAAAACTTCGCTATCAATAGTTTAAAAAATATTCAGCATAGGTGGTTGTCCCGCCATCTTGATATCAAAATGGCGGGATAACCACCGGCAATCCATAACAGCTGTTCGGACGTTTTAATAAACATATAACTTTAATGCCTTTTATATTCAACTAGCTTTCGCCCGCGACTTCGTCCACGTGGACATTCGTTAAATTCCTAGGGAACCTTTGACCGGGATAGCTATCCTATCCTGTAATGATAGTTACAAAGTTTGTGTTTGTAAAATAAATAAAAATAAAAAATGTTTTTATCTAGGCTATTTTCAACCAAATCCGTTTAGTAGTTTTTGCGTGATTGAGGAACAAACATCCAAACCCACAAACTTTCACATTTATAATATTATAAGTAGGATATTCAATATATTTATTGCAACCATATTGTTTTAAAGATGTTACAACTAAAAAAAGTACAAATTATGGTCGCAGTGGGAAGGAATAGAAGACAAGAGGACGACTTTTCCAAAATAAAATAAACTTGATTTTGTGCATTTTGTAAAGCGGATACAAAGACACCTATCTATTTTCATTGCCGCATAATATAGTATGTCTAAATTTTATCACTAAAGTATTCTTGAATATTGTAATAACTTTTTGAAATTAGTATTTTTTTTTTATTGGTTTGTAAATTTGTTACCGTTTTTGTGCCTTTACGTTTAAAACATTATTATGCAGGCTCGCACAAGAAGCAGCCTTGTGCGAGCCTGCTATCAGATGACAACAGCCGAGACCGACGGTTTAACGTGCCCTCCGAAGCACGGAAGCGCTCAGTTGTAATGCCACTTTAACGGTCACCCATCCGACACCTGACCGGACTGAACGTTACTTAACAAACGTGATCGAGTACGATCAGTCTGTCAAGTTCCGCCATGAGCGCTTCATTGATTGATGAAGTTAAAACATAGATTACTTTTTATCCTGGTTAAAGGATCCCCAAGGATTTTGTCGAAAGTCCACGCGGACGAAGTCGCTGGCGGAAGTTAGTTTAAAATATTCAGATTTGGGTTCAGAGATATAAGTATCCCATTCTCGTCTCTGTCCCCATCCCCGTCCTCTTCCCCGTCCCCGTCCCCGTCCCCGTTTTAGAAGTACACCTACGAGGTTTCAAGTCAAAATGTCTATCTTACATTATTTTACCATACAACACCTTCATATTTTACCACCAACATTTTAACACCTATTTCAAGCCTTTAGGGGTTGGATCATGTTCACCGTGTTGCACGTCAAAATAAATGCCATTTTTGCAATCGCCATCCCATAAAAGCTCAATAACGACATCCATATCGATTTTTAGGTTTATTGCGTCAATGGGGAATGTCCGAAAAAAATAAAAATGGCTGAATATTTTTTTATGGGTAGGAATATAAGCTCCCTTAGTTTTAGAAAAAAGTTTCAGAATTTTCGGTTGCGTCAAACTTTTTTAATAAATTAAAGTCTCTTCGACGTCACAAATGTACGAAAGTAACAGCAGAATGGCGATTATACCTTTGCCACCACCTGCCACAACCACAGCAACCACAGCAAGTATTAAAAAAAAAGTTTTGAGATTTTGTGTTATTTTTTTTTTTTAATAGCTTGTTATGGTTATTACAGGTGGTGGCAAAGGTATAATCTCCATTCTGCTGTAACTTTCGTATATTTGTGAAGTCGAAGTGACTTTATTTTTTATTTTTATTTATACGCAACCGAAAATTCTGAAACTTTTTTCTATTACTAAAGGAGCTTATTCCTACCTATAAAAAAATATTCAGCCAAATTGATTTTTTTCGGACATTCCTCATTATATGCGTCATGCTCGTGAACGGGTGCTGCCAGTGGGAATGGGTCTGTCCATTCACTTCGTAGCGGATCGCACGAGTAACCCGTCATCAATATGTGACACGCGGCAACTCTGTGTTTCCATAGTGAAGTGGTGCAATACTTACATATTCTGGTCAATCCCCAGCAATGAGGCAACAGCTACATGCACCAAGTCCATCCACTGCGTAGCGGATCGCACGAGTAACCCGTCATCAGTATGTGACACGCGGCAACTCTGTGACTCCATAGTGAAGTGGTGCAAAACTTACTTATTCTGGTCAATCCCCAGCATTGAGGCCACAGCTACATGCACCAAGTTCATCCACTGCGTAGCAGATCGCACGAGTAACCCGTTATCAGTATGTGACACGCGGCAACTCTGTGACTCCATAGTGAAGTGGTGCAATACTTACTTATTCTGGTCAATCCCCAGTAATGAGGCTACAGCTACATGCACCAAGTCCATCCACTGCGTAGCGGATCGCACGAGTAACCCGTCATCAGTATGTGACACGCGGCAACTCTGTGTTTCCATAGTGTAGTGGTACTGCGATGGGACGGAATAGCTTCCTTTTATTACGTGTGTTGTGTTGGAGCCACGGTCCTTCGCTTTTTGGTTTACGTCTTCGCGAAGCTGAAAAATTTGGGTTTAAAATTAAAAAACTCTGAAAGATCCTAAAATATTAAGAATCCTAGCAATCCAAAAAAAAAACCGGCCAAGTGCATGACGGGTCACGCGCAGTAGGGTTCCGTAGTTACCTTATACTATACCATATTTATTTGCCGTGTATGTGCCGGCCTAGAATAGCACTACCCCCTATCATCCCGTGGGTGTCGTAAAAGGCGACTAAGGGAGCATAGCCTTCAAGAGACGGGCAGCAGCGTCTCCAAAAAACCTTGGCCTACTGCGATCGCCAACCCGCCTGCCAAGCGTGGCGATTATGGCAAACCCCCCCTCATGCACAATGGATTGAAAACTCGGCCCCCAGTCCCCGGCAGCCCCGCTATTCCTAGCTACGGTAGCGGCTACGGTAACGGCGGGGCAGGGGGTGCTAAGAATCCCCGGGTACGGCTCGGCTACCAACAACGACGACAACTGCACCTGGCAACTTATAACACGCGCACACTGAGGACCGACGCGAAGCTAACCGAGTTGGAAGAAGTTATCAGCAAGTTACACTGGGACATCATCGGGTTATCTGAAGTCCGAAGAGAGGGAGAGGACTCGATAATCCTTAACTCCGGTAACTTGCTGTACTACCGGGAGGGCGACCAACAGTCCCTAGGTGGTGTCGGGTTCATCGTCCACAAGTCCCTTGTCAACAACGTGATTACCATCGGAAGTGTGTCGACCAGGGTGGCGTACCTTATACTCAGAATATCCAAACGGTATTCGTTGAATGTCATACAGGTTTACGCACCGACCTCGACGCACCAAGATGACGAAGTGGAGGCTATGTATGAGGAGATCTCTAAAGCCATGCATAGCTACAAAACCCACTACACTGTTGTGATGGGGGACTTCAATGCAAAGTTGGGGAAACGATGCGGTGCTGAGCTGAGAGTGGGGCAATTTGGAGTTGGGCAACGGAATGCCAGAGGCCAGATGCTGGCCGACTTTATGGAGAAGGAGAACCTCTTTATGATGAACTCCTTCTTCAGGAAGCCGGAAAGCCGGAAGTGGACCTGGATGAGCCCAGACGGTAAAGTCAGAAATGAGATAGATTTTATCATGTCGACGAAAAAGCAAATATTCAATGATGTCACTGTGATCAACGCCGTCAAGACGGGGAGCGATCACCGATTGGTACGTGGCACATTGAATATCAACCCAAAGCTGGAAAGAAGTCGACTGATAAAATCTACGCTCCGACCATTACCGGCCCATACTCAAAACCCCGAAAGCTTTCAACTCGAACTCCAAAACCGCTTCGAAGCCCTTGAGAACAGCATAGATGTGGACGATCTAAACAACATGGTGGTGGATACTGTCCGTACGGTAGGGTCCAAGCTCTTTAAGACCCGCCGTCCCAAGCTAAAGAAACTCTCCGACCACACACTCCTACTCATGGATCAGAGACGAGAAATGAGGCTCCAGAGTTCAGCGGATGCTCATCGTTATCGGCAGCTTAATAGACAGATATCTAAGTCTTTGACGAGCGACCTTCGCCAATTTAATACGAACCGTATTAAAGAGGCCATCGAGCGGAATAAAGGCTCCAAAGTGTTCGCGAGAGATCTGTCTATTGGGCAAAGCCAGATGACGAAGCTGAAAACTGACGACGGACGCATCATCTCATCGAAACCTGAAATCCTGAGGGAGATCGAGAGTTTCTATGGGCAGTTATATTCCACGCAGACACCTGTTGAAAGCAAGGCTAAAGACCCCAGAGCCAAGCTTTCCCGACACTATACCCAAGATATCCCGGACGTCAGCATGTACGAGATTAGTATGGCTCTCAAACAGCTGAAAAACAACAAGGCGGCGGGTGACGACGGAATCACTACAGAACTTCTGAGAGCGGGCGGTAAGCCGATACTTAAAGTCCTCCAGAAGCTTTTCAATTCCGTCATCGTCGAGGGCAGAACGCCGAAGGCATGGAACATAAGTGAGGTGATTTTGTTCTTTAAAAAGGGTGATAAGTCCCTCCTAAAGAACTACAGACCCATCTCACTTCTGAGCCATGTCTATAAGTTGTTTTCGAGAGTCCTTACGAATCGTCTCGCTCGCAAGTTCGACGACTTCCAACCTTCCGAACAAGCCGGATTTCGAAAAGGCTTTAGCACCATAGAAATCTGCCACTTTGCTTGGCGTTCGTGGATTATGAGAAAGCCTTTGATTCGATTGAAACCTGGGCGGTGCTGCAGTCTCTCCAAAGGTGCCAAGTGGACTACAGGTATATCGAGGTGTTGAGGTATTTATACAAAAATGCCACCATGTCGGTCCGAGTACAGAACCAGAGTACAAATCCTATCCAACTGCAGCGAGGTGTGAGACAGGGAGATGTTATTTCTCCGAAACTGTTCACAGCTGCGTTGGAGGATATCTTTAAACTCTTAGACTGGAAAGGGCTCGGCATCAACATTAATGGCCAGTACCTAACACACCTTCGTTTTGCCGATGATATAGTCCTTATGGCTGAGACCATGGAAGACCTGAACACAATGCTCGAAGATCTCCGTAGTGCTTCCAAAAATATGGGTCTCAAGATGAACATGGATAAGACGAAAATTATGTCAAATGGCCATGTTGTACCCTCTCCAGTTCATGTTGGGAACACTACACTTGAAGTTGTTGACCACTACGTATACCTAGGACAGGCAGTCCAGTTAGGTAAGTCCAACTTTGAGAAAGAGATCTCTCGTCGAATCCAACTCGGGTGGGCAGCATTCGGGAAGCTTCGAAAAATCTTCGCGTCCGACTTACCTCAGTGTCTCAAGACGAAAGTCTATAAACAGTGTGTGTTGCCAGTGATGACTTATGGCAGTGAAACGTGGTCGCTAACTATGGGTCTCATAAGGAGGCTCAAGGTCAGCCAGCGTGCAATGGAGAGAGCCATGCTCGGCGTTTCCCTGCGTGATCGAATCAGAAACGAGGAGATCCGCAGGAGAACTAAAGTAACCGACATCGCTCGAAGGATTGCTCAGCTGAAGTGGCAATGGGCAGGACACATAGCGAGAAGAACTGATGGCCGTTGGGGCGGAAAGGTTCTGGAATGGCGACCGCGCACCGGACGACGCTCCGTGGGTAGGCCCCCGACAAGGTGGACCGACGTGAGGGTGAAGGTCGCGGGAAGCCACTGGATGCGGGAAGCGCAGGACCGATCGTCGTGGAGATCCTTAGGGGAGGCCTATACCCAGCAGTGGGTGTCGTGCGTCTGATATGATGATGATGATGATGATACCATATTTAATACCACTATGATTTTTCGTCTGCAAAAATAACTTTGTTTTTCACAGTGTTTGTATGAATGACAAAGTTATATTTGCGGTTTTGGAAAATGTAATATATCTTGAAAACTGATAACTATATCTCATTCAAACCAACTTTCGTTGAAAGTGTTTATGAAGATCTATAGCATATATTTTTTAGATTTTTCACTCTCTGATTTCAAAAGTTAAAGGGGGGACACATTTTACCACTTTGGCAGTATATATCTTTCAAACGGTTGACTTCGAGAAAAAATAGTGAAACCTCAATGTATTTCAACCCCGCACGTATTAGTTTGATGAAAAAAAAATTCAATTTCTGTTCCATTATTTTTGTGTGAAAATCGTAAAGCGGTTTACAGAATACATCTTCTTACCAAGTTTTAACTGTGTACTCCTAATACTTTCTGAATAAAGTGGCTGTGACATACGGACATACGGACGGACAGATAGACAGACATGACGAATCTATAAAGGTTCCGTTTTTTGCCATTTAGGCTACGGAACCCTAAAAAACTTCGCATGGAGTAACTATTAAGTGTTTCATTGCGAAATAGCAGGTCTGTATCCGATTTTTTTTAAAGCTATCACATAATACATAAGGTTTTGTTGTAAGGACCATCAAACTGAACAACTTTTATTATGGGACCAAGGGCCCTATTTTTGAATCGCTCGGCTGGCGTCGAGCGCCCGTTTCTACTGATTTTCGTTCGACATCCCATTGTTTCGAGTCATATGTCGAACTAAAATCAGTCGAAAAGAGCGCCCGACGCCAGCCGAGCGATTCAAAAATAGGGCCCCAACTCTGAAAATCACGAAAAAAATCAGCTATTTTTTTATGAAACAGGTGATTTTTTTTCAGAGTTGGTCCAATAGTAAAAGTTGTCCAACTTGATGGTCCCTATCTACCATATTCGGCATTAGGGGACTTTTTTGTAACACGTTGTTTATTTAGTCTTTTGTCTCTATAACCCATTTTACCTACTTTTCGTGTTTTTGAGATTGTAAGTGAACTGCTAGTCTGCCAGACTTTGTTTTGGCCTTTAATAAAAGCTAAATAAATGTACTCTTCATATGATAAGCGGTTTTGCCAATATTTCACGAAATACGTGAGTAAAACGAGGAAATTTCAATTTTTCAGAATAAATTGTCAACTTCGAAGTGCAATAGCTCAACTCCTATGAAGTCAATAGAGCTGCAATTAGATTCAAATTGTAGGTAATTTAATGCAGTTTATAAGTGTAGAAAACATTGTTCGCAAAAAATGCATAGTTTTGGCCCTGGAGAGCAGATAGTGAAAAAAGTCCAAGTTTTTCTCAGATTCCACAGGTTTTTCGAAGTTGCAAATTTGAATTCACACTACCCTAACAGACTCGTACAACATACCAAAAATGCAGAACTACATCACGCTTCGAATTTAATGTCTATTTCCAACGGCCTACCCTGGTTTAGTGTGTGTGTGTGTGTAAATTAATTCTGCTATACTAAATTCACTCACCCGGCGATCCTTATCGGGCGCGACCAAAGCTTCCTGCATGGTCAACACCGGTTTGGCCGTACTCTTCTTGTAGTACACTTTTACCAAATCTGCTGCTGCCAATGCTAATGTATGTGTGTTTGCCGCGACGAGTGCGATCGGTTGCCCGTAGTACGATATAGTCTAAGTGGAAAGAGTTCATTCGATAGTGGACGACAATTTAATAGAACAGCTTTTCCCTACAGGCTAAAAAACTGATCAACTATTCAACGTCGTAATAATAACCGGACGTCCGTCGTATCAAGTGCAGGCACATCTAGTAGCCAGTAAGCAGTGAACTAAAATCTATGGAAGTGTAATTGCAAACATATATTGCTTAAAAAATGGCGCCACGGTGCCGAAAAAGTACAACCCGCTCAGCTTTAGTCGGGCCAGCCACGCACCCGGTGACTGACGTTAGTGTTCTTTTCAATAAATTGCAGTTTACATTGTAGAGAAAAGATAGAAAGGGAGAGTTTATTAGAAATGACGTCCTTTATAGTCAAATGGTGTAAAAGATACAAAGAAGGCAGTAAAAAGATGCAGAAATAACGTATCTTATTTTTTCGTTTAAGTACAGAAAAGATCTTTAAAGTATACAAATTATGGTCGCTAATAAGCAACCAGTGTTCAGACGCTTTGTACTGCATAATTAAATGCCAGCATTTTTAGCTCTATCCACTTAGTTGTACTTTTCATTTGGTGCCATTTTTTGAGCGGAATGCTTATTCCATAGCTTTAGTTCGCTGCCAGTAAGAGAGAATTATGAACCGAATTATAAGGCAGCACACGATACTAATACAATATTAATAGATAACAAAAAGTTTAAGATAGATGACACTGCACGTATTCTTTGTCGTAAAATAACTAATATATTTTAAAAATAATTTGGTATTAGCTTTGAAATTGAGTATGATGTTATTGTTACCTTGCTAGCTAGAACTTCTTCTTCGGAGTCCATCCAAGGCACGTTGGTGGGAACGAAGGTATTTTTCCCTGGTATGTCCTTTGCTGTGAAGAAGCCCACTACTCCATCGGTTTTCTGAAGGGTTAAAGGTCCGTAATAGAAAAATATGGTGTCAGAAGTCCCTATTTTTAACACGATTTTATTAGGTTGCTTTTTATATAGAAAACGTAAAGCTACAAGAAAAACACATGACAAGCTAAAGGATTACTCTAGTTGCTACAACAATTAAATTACGAATAAACCTCACAGATAATTGTAAAGAAAACAGTCACCAAAAATTGTTTAAAAAAAAAAACAAAAAACCGACTTCAAAAAACCTACCTCTAAAAAGCAAGAAATAATATTCGTAATAATAAAAACACGTCTATTGAAGTCGGGTGGGGCTGGAGTACAGATTCCTTTTTTTTATTCTAAAAGACCCACCCGACTTCAATAGACGTGTTTTTATTATTACGAATATTATTTATTGCTTTTTAGAGGTATGTTTTTTGAAATCGGTTTTTTGTTTTTTTAAACAATTTTTTATTTTTTTTAATTTTTAGTGTAGGTACCTTTTGTATTAGGTAGTGTAGGTATATTATTTAGGTAGAAAACTCGGGTCAGCCAAACGTGAGTTAATCGCGGAGAAACATACATACGTGCGGGTCAAACTGAGAACCTCCTTTTTTTAAGTCGGTTAAAGAACTACACATAAGATATCCCTTTTTCAACAAAAAAATAATTACCTTATTCAGTTCATAAACAAAAAAGTTATACGACTGATCATCGAGGTAGTTCACACAAAATCATACTATTTTTGTGCTTTTTTCAAGATTACTTGAAAAGTACTGAACCGATTTCAAAATTTTAAAAAATGGGACCAACTTGATTTTTTACCTAATGTAATAACGTTTGAATCATTTCAATCGGTTCAACCGTCTTCGAGTAATCGGTGTACATACAAAAAAAAAACGGGTCGAATTGAGTACCTCCCTCCTTTTGAAGTCGGTAAAAAGCACTTGCTTTTTGGCGTTAATCTTTTTGACGTCAGCGCTCTAGTGCGCGTTAGGTACGCGTTCTGGGACCCTATTTTTGAATCGCTCGATCAGTCGAGCGAAACGAAAATCAGTAGAAAAGATCGCTCGAGGTCAGCCTCGAGCGATCTTTTCTACTGATTTTCGTTCGACATTTGACTCAAATGTATGGAGATTGAGTCAAATGTCGAACGAAAATCTGTAGAATCGAGTGCTCGACGCCAGTCGAGTGATTCAAAAATAGGGCCCCTGTTCGGCGAAGCCTTCGAATAGCCTTCGGCAATAGGGCGAGTCTTTGGAATATCCATCAAAAAACGGTGGTGCTGATTCGTGCGTCTGGTCGTCCGATAAAAGAAATTTTTGGTCACTATACTGTATAACAACAATGTCAATAAACAGGTGATCCGAAAAACGAATGCATACATTTTATATGAGATAGGTACGTAAAATATGACTTAGATACATAAAATATGACTATATATGGTAAAGGAAATTAATAAACTATGTTCCATACTGTTTTCTTCGTCGATAAACGAGTAAATGTAGCGAAATTTGGTTTTAGAGAAAAGTGTGGCAATATTTTATTTACCTGTGAAAAGTGTGATTACTTGGATTGTTTCTTTTTGTCACATCACAATTACTTAGAGCACAAGACACCATGGCTCGATACCTTTATTTTAAATTCTAATTAAGATTATCAAATATTTTAAGCAAATCGTGATCGCTCCTTTGCAAAGCGGGCCGCTAGGGCCTCTTACTGTAAAAAATATTGGTACATATTGTCACTTGATCCTATTTCTCTTTTTTAACCGACTTCACAAAAAGGAGGAGGTTCTCAATTCGATTCGATCGTATGATGTTAACTTCTCTTTTCCAGGCTCTGTTGGTCTTCTTGAGCGCAGCGAAAATGTTTCTATGTCTATGATTTGTTCACACACGTCCCTGGAGCCCTATTTTTGAATCGCTCGGCTGGCGTCGAGCGCTCTTTACGAGTGATTTTCGTTCGACATATGACTCAAAACAATGAGATGTTGAACGAAAATCAGTAGAAAAGAGCGCTCGAGGTCAGTCGAGCGATTCAAAAATAGGGCCCCTGGACTTGACGGCGACATGACGACGTGACTACTTTTAATCGGGTAGTTATGTTGACTCACCAAGGCTTCGCTGGGGTCGACCCGCTGGACCTCGCCGAGGCACACGGTGGACAGCACGAGGGCCACGTGCACCTCGCGCCGGGTCGCAGGTACGTCACACGCGTACTTTACTTCACCCGAGCACTGGTCAGACATACAGGGTTATTTTCAACACACTTGCTCGTAAAGAGAGCCCTAATACATCGTGTTTAGGGCCATAAACCGAACTATAACAAACGCGTGCAATAATATATAAAACACTAGTTAGTTATAGAATTATCCCTACAAAGTTAAATAGGTACCTTACTGCAAGTTCTATGCGAGTAAACAGAGCATTTTCAATTTAATCGGGTAATACAGTTATTTTTTTAAGTAACAACAAAGAGGTTTTATGCCGCTGAAAATTCATTTGCATTTTTGGAATAAATAAATGTGTAGGTCCTTAATTATGTCAAACAAATATTTATTATTATCAAATTATTCCTAATTTACAATATTTTGTTATAAAATATTAAAATATTAGCATTTTATCACCTAAATTTATAATTTTGAAGTAAGCTGTATGCTCACTAACCCCTTTGTTCGTAAAATACTCTTGCATTGGGCGTGTGAAAAAAAACAAAAAAAAAACCTACGCGCCTTTTCTCATCATGATTATCATTTTGTTTTTATCGTATTTGTTGATGTGTGGTAAATTACTTTTTTTTTTCCTCGCAAATGTGTTGAAAAACGTCGTATGAAACTCGTGAGCTCTTACTCATTGCACACTCGGCTGAGTTACGCCCTCGCCTGCGGCTCGGGCTGCAACCCCCAGCCTTGTGTGCAATAAGCAACCTAAGCTAACTTGTATCATAATGTACTATTGTAAAACACCAGCAACCTCGCAGGAGTAGATTACTAACATCGTATAGAAACCGCAAATCGTCGCTTATATTACAACACCGCGAATATGCATTTTTTAAAAGAGTGAAACAGCCTATGTGACTATTTTATTTAATTAATAGGGATAACGTTAATTTTTGCATTTAATTATTTATAGAATAACTAATAAATGACTATAAAACTATTGATATAAAATTGATTTTAAAGGCCAAGCCACACAGCCCACAGCGGGCGTGGCGTGACGGGACGGGACGGCGACGCGACGCTGAGAAGTTGTAATGTACTAGATACTATGGACGACGTCACACAGGCCGGCGTGGCGCGACGGGTCGCGTCCCGTCCCGAACCGCCGCCGTCGCGCCGAGCGTGAATACAGATCGGAAGGGCGGTGGGGCGGAACGTAGGCGAGATCACGCCCGCAGTGTGAACTCCCGTCGCGCCCCGTCGCGCCGCGCCCCGTCACGCCGCGCCCCGTCACGCCCGCTTAATTCATTTAACCTTAATTCATTGTTACGCAAAAAACATAATTGTTTTTGTTTCTCCTGTAAAGTTAGGAAATCGTATATTCGCGGTGTTGTAATATAAGCAACGATATGCAATATGCATTTGCATATTTAACCCCTTTTTAATGAGAGTTGCATATTTTAGCAAACATTTTTGAAATCAGGCATATTTACGCTCGATTTCGTTCATCATTCAGATGTCTAACATGTCCAAACATGGCACCCAAACTTAAATTCTGCCCAGCCACCTCAGTGGACGTAAAGCGGTCCTTTTCGCTTACGAAAATGTATTAAGCGATCGTAGACACAATTTGTCTACAGAAAACTTTAGAACAGTACTTAGTCGTATACATTTTAAAGGTAAATTTCCATGTCAAATATATTTTATAATTGATATTTTCGCAAATACGATAGTTATCGTTGAGTAATAATACCTTTTTAAAAATTAAATATCTCAATTAACGTATTTTCTATTATTTTATGTTGCATATTTTGGCCCTTTTATGGTTTTCGTGCACATTTTAACAATTTTTTTTGCATATTTTGGGCTTTTTATGTTGCATATAATCCGGTCTCTAATCATACATAACAACATTTGTTCTACGACTTTTCCGAAAACAGACACTTAAACCTACTTTTCATACAAAACTCCATCTACTGTTAAAACACAAGCAAGCGCAAAATAATGTTCACAATCAAAAAGTAAGTTCAGGGGCTCTATTTTTGAATCGCTCGTATGACATTGTGTTGTCGCATGCGACTTATGTCACATTCGTCTTCCAAGTCGCATGACGCCGATTTCCGTATTTTTGAATCGTTCGTTTCCGGTGCTGCCAACCATACGAAATGTTGGATTTTATCAGTTCCACGCAGAATTTAGAGAAAACCGGTAACTACCGGAACGAAAACAGAACGTAATATCCATATTTCTATTGGCAGTTAAACAAAACTTTGCTTTTTTAGTAGAAAAGAATATCGCTCGCCGTACCGTATCATCGCTGGGGCCCTATTTTTGAATCGCTCGGCGTCGAGCGCTTTTTTCGAACGATTTTCGTTCTACATATGACTCAAAACAATGGGATGTCGAACGAAAATCAGTAGAAACGAGCGCTCGACGACAGCCGAGCGATTCAAAAATAGGACCCCAGGACTGCAACGAGTAGGTAGAGACACTCGTTGCGATCGAGCGATTCAAAAATTTAGAAAGTCAAATGTCGAACGAAAATCAGTAGACACCAAGCGCTCTAGATCAGACGAGCGATTCAAAAATAGAGACCATGATACCTTACTTGACAGATGATTTGACAGGTTGTGACATGAAAATATAAAACTTTATGATCGTGAAACAACTAAGTACTAGTAAATCAAGGTACCTTACTTATTTGTAGGTTGTTCTTACCTGCGTAAGCGCCTCTAATTTAGGTATAGGTTTGTTCAAAGGCCATAGAGTTTTGTCCGTGTCAAAAGTCTGCGTTCCTTGCGACACGGCGCGACTCAGCGCGGTCGCGCCCGACACGTAACGAGCGTTTAGCGATGCGGCCGGCGCCAGCGATAACACGGCCTAACATACACAAAAAAACTTTATTATTTAAAGGTGCTCCCTCACCGAGAGCATTCACGTGTAATGTAACGTTAAAGATTTGAGCATTACATCAATGAAGGAGGAGAACCGAGCATTACAATGCGCACCTTATAATGATACAAAACGGGCACACATCAGTGAAGGAGGAGAAACACGCGAATGCAGGTCAGTCAGGGTGTTATTATTGTAATGTAATGCTCAAAGACGAATCTATAATGTTACAGTACACGAGAATGCTCCCGGTGAGGTAGCACCTTAAGGGTGGGTACCCACTTAGGTTCGCGAACCTCCGCGCTCCGCGAACCTGTACCAAAAAATCTGTTTATCCTGTGTTGCAACAGTGCGCCAAAGTGTGCACGTGTGCGAACACGTATGCGAACCTGGTTCAAACACGTAAACACTATAGCCAAAGTGAAAATAAAATGTTTGCTAGGACGCACTGTTCCAGGTTCGCGGAGCGCGGAGGTTCGCGAACCTAAGTGAGTACCCACCCTAATACAAGTGATATTTAACAATGTATGTACAATTAAAAAAATGTTGTGTTCCGGCAGCTAGATGTAAGATAAGCAGTTCCTCGGTGGTGAGGATTCCGGGTGTAGTACGCTTCCACCTTCGGCCTTATCGTCACTTAACATCAGGTGAGATGAAGGCCAAGCACTATCCTTTTGTGCATAAAAAAGGTATGGAATACATATTATACAACAATCGTGAAAAAAAAATGCAGCTGTTTCATACATTTTGATATTTTCGTTATTAATTTTTGTATTAAACAACAAATTTTTTTTCACGATTTCAGAATTGGTCCTATAGTAAAAGTTGATCAGTTTGATGGTCCCTATCTACCATATTCGGCATTAGGGGTATTTTTGTAATACATTGTATACAGTGGTGGACGGATAATAACACCAGTCGATTTTCATACAAACGAGGTAACTTTAAAATCTTTGTTCTCCGCCAGGGATTGTTCGGACTATGATCTGATGATGGCTATCCAGGGAGTGAATAGAGAAGTTCCAGATCACTATGCCACCCAACTGATCTGCCCCCCTACTCAAATGGCCACTTTTCTATTCGTTCGACGTAACTTAAAAATTAAAAATATGCCAAGCCTACGTAAGACACATAATTTTAGAGTTTATTTAAAACTCTAAAATTACGTGTCGTAGGCTTGTCAATTCCATAAAATATAGCAATATCTGTGATTTCCATAAACTTGCGACGTGTGACTTGATCGTCTAATTGCTTATTTTTAAGCTTTAAGTTAGCGAATGAATAGAAAATTGACCATTTGAGTCCTTTAGACGCATAATACCACATACGCAAAATACCACTTTTACGCAATACGCCATAAACGTAAAATATCACTTACGCAAAATACCAACTTAGCAAAACATCAACTTTGATTTACGCAAAATCCTAACTTTGATTTACCTACGCAAAATACCAACTACGCATAACACCAACTTTTTCGTAATTGACTGATTGAAAAAAAATACTTTCTGTACTTGTTTCTTATTTGCTACCAGTAAAGTCGAAGCCACCAGTAGTAAGGACTCCCGTTGACGGCTGCGGGGAATATGCTGACCGAAACTGATGAACAAGTAGATAAGACCTCCTTTACATTCATGCTAGCCTGGTACTTTTCAATAGACTGATTGCCCTGTTAGACCAACTCTCCAGCAGTTAGCACCTGCGTTGAGAGCTGTGGGGAAAATGCTGACCGGATCTGATGAACAGGTACTTTGATTAGCTCCTTTACATTCCTGATAGCCTGGTACTTTTAATTTTAAGCATAGTCACAGAATAGATATAACCTAGCTAGGATAGCTAAGTATTATGCGTCTAAAGGGCTTGAGTAACCTTAGCGAAATAGTTTCTTCTGCCACTTCAGTGACAAAATAATTCTAAGTCCCAGGTGGTGTTTTGCGTTTATGGGATTATACGTAGTTAGTATTTTACGTATTTTTTTCTACAAATCCGCAAAACACCACAAAATCTCGAGTTGGTATTTTGCGTTTGTGGTATTATGCGACTAAGGATTTGAGTAGCTGGCCATCTGATAAGCATTGTATCACTAATTTCTTGTAATTAAAAAATGGAATGAAGATTTTTCTAAAATTATCTGTCATGTATCTGTCAACTGGAATGTATTCATAAACTGTGGCACAAGTCTTTTTTTTAACCGACTTCAAAAAAGGAGGAGGTTCTCAAGTCGTCGGTATTTTTTTTATGTATGTTTTACCATAACTTCGTCAGTTGTTAACCGATTTATACAATTCTTTTTATATATTAAAGAAGATAGTTCGTGTGTGGTCCCATAAAAAAATTACAGAGATCTGGCTAGTAGTTTTTTCATAATCCTGAAAAATGTCAATTATTTAGCTTGCCATCACACGTGTTACGGATTTTCGAACATAACATCTTTGTTTATGTACCGATTTAGATGATTCTTTTTTTGTTTGAAAGGGTATACTTCAAGAGTGTTCACATTTTAATTTCATCGGTATTGGACTTTGAACTTCGAAGATACACAAGGGAACTCCTCAAATTCAAATAGTATATGTAAAGTGATTTGGATTTTGGTAGGTTTATGACAATCCAAAACAAACCAAACCATGGTCTGCAATGCAAGATTCTGGACTAGACTCGGACTACGAAGACACAATGGAACTCCTCAAAAACAAACAGCGTAAATTGGGAATTTGAGTTGTGGTCATTTTACCATTGAAAATATTTTATAAAGTTAAAAAATATTTACATGCTTACATACCTGCCACTAAAAAGTTGAAAATAAAAAACTTTTTTAACAAAAAAGAAAAACCTCCTTCAAAAAACCTGAAACAAAAACAGCTTCAAAATTAAATACCTCTAAAAAAGCGAGAAATAATATTCAAATCATTAGTTACGCATAACATTATTAATAAAACACGTCTAATGAAGTCGGGTGGGGCTTTCAGAAATATAAAAAAAAATTACTTGTCTTCCAGCCCCACCCGACTTCATTAGACGTGTTTTATTAATAATGTTATGCGTAACTAATGATTTGAATATTATTTCTCGCTTTTTTAGAGGTATTTAATTTTGAAGCTGTTTTTGTTTCAGGTTTTTTGAAGGAGGTTTTTCTTTTTTGTTAAAAAAGTTTTCTAAAAAAAAATGCAGTAATAGTTTGTTACTCAATCACGCAAAAACGGCTCAACGGATTTCGATGATATTTAGCACATAAATAGTTTATAGCCTGATGTATAGCAATAGTATTTTTATCCCTGTCAAAGGTTCCCTATAGATTTTCAAAATGGTCCACGCGGACGAAGTCGCGGGCAGAAGCTAGTTAAGAATAAAATTAATCACACTTACCCTATAAAACAACCCCAAAGCAACCGTCTTTCTACACAGAGGCGACACTACAGGCGGGTTGTCTTCCGGCACTAACTCCTCACTCAACTTCATCAGCGCCCTCTTCAGCGTTCCCTCGCTAAACAAACACTCGCCTACTAGGGCTCTCTCCGTCTCGCTCGCACGTACAAACGAAGGCGAGACGGTGCCATACACGATGCGAGCTTGTTCTATTTTGTCGTTGGAGTCTAGCCTGAAGAAGAAACCTGCGTTTGCTATGGCCAAAGCGTTTTGGGCCCTAGGCATTATCTAAAAATAAATGAGAAATGATTTGACTTGGAATACCTATTTCAGTAAGTATTAATAAATTGTATGGTATAGTATGAATCACGAATGATGACCACAAATGGCGCCAAACTTGGCATCATAACTCATGAAATTCAAAAATTCAATTCAAAATAATTTATTCAGTCTAGGCTGTTACAAGCACTTGTGAATGTCATAGATGCTACGCCATCGGTTCGCAAACCCTAAGCGGGAGACATTGTAACGAGAAGAACCGGCAAGAAACTCGTCAAGGGCTGCTTTTTTCTCCCTGTATATTTCATACAGAGTCGTCAACATTGAAAAATGAGCTCCACGTTTAAAGTGAGGTCATTTTCCATCACAATAATTAACAAAAGTTTGCACACAATGGGTAGGTAGGTTAAAATTAAATATATCTGTTACCGGCAATGTATGAAATGCAGGCATTGTATACAATGCCTAGGCATTGTATACAATGCCTGGCCCTTTTAGGCAATGTATGAAATATAATGAATATTGATATCTATTTCACACATTACCTAGGCAGTGTATACAATGACTAGGCATTGTATAGAATGCCTGCTGGTCCACCGGCAATGTGTATAATAAAAAGATTTTCGAGAATAGATTCGAGGGGGGATCGAGGGGGGCTTGGGGAAAGCTCGAGGGGGGGGCTTGAGGAAAGCTCGAGGGGGGGGCTCGGGGAAAGCTCGAGGAGGGTTCGATGGGGGGCTCGAGGGGAGCTTGAGGGGGGCTCGAGGGGGCTCGAGGGGGGCTCGAGTGGGCTCGAGGGGGCTCGAGGGGGGCTCGAGGGGGGCTCGAGGGGGGCTCGAGGGGGGCTCGAGGGGGGCTCGAGGGGGGCTCTTTGGAATCGAACCTGTTTTACTCCTGTAGGGCCCGCGTATAGGTTAGAAATTTAAGGCGAGCGCGGAGCGCAGCGGAGCGTGAGCCTTAAATTTCGAGGTTATTTTTTTATAACAGACAACAGAAATTTGAGTTTGGAATCGAACCTGCTTCACTCCTGTAGGTCCCGCGTATAGGTTAGAAATTTAAGACGAGCGCGAAGCGCAGCGGAGCGTGAGCCTTAAATTTCGAGGTTATTTTTTTATAACAGACAACAGAAATATACTTATTTTACACATTGCCGGTGGACCAGCAGGCATTGTATACAATGCCTAGGCAAAGTATAAAATGAATTATATTTCATACATTGCCTGATCGTTTTAGGCATTGTATACAATGCCTAGGCATTGTATACAATGCCGGATTATACACATTGCCGGTAACATATCTACTACATTCAGATAGGTAAATGTGAGAGTAAATAACTTTCAACTAGTTGAGAATTTGAGAAATCACTCTGTCTGCTACTCGAACCAAAAAACACTTGATGCAAGACATAAAAAGTAAAAACGCAATTCTTACAATTCAATATGCGTTAAGATAGGTACTCAGAAGCAGACCCATTCCCACTGGCAGCACCCGTTCACGAGCATGACGCATGGACCAGCCATCGCTTCGCTCAACCATATTTGAGGGAACGTAACGATAACGATAAAGAAAAGAGTTATTATGATAAAATAATATTTCATATACATATACTGGGTGTTTGGTGAAAGCCTTATAAAGCCGAATATGGTAGATAGGGACCGTCAAACTGAACAACTTTTACTACAGGAACAACTCTGAAATCGCGAAAAAAACAGCTGTTTCATACATTTTAATATTTTCGTTATTAAGTTTCGGTCCCATAGTAAAAGTTGTTCAGTTTGATGGTCCCTATTTACCATATTCCGCTTTATAAGGCTTTCACCAAACACCTTGTAGATATTATGTATTTTATAAATATATATAATATATTATTTTGTCCTTATTATTTTCTGCATGAGTTATGATGCGAAGATGGGCGCCATTTGTAGTCATCTTTCGTGATTCGTATTTCGTTCATTCGTACTGTTTAAGACTTGATGACTTGGTATACAAGGTGGAATTAATAATTCAATTGGTGGTATTGCAAATTACGTTGATTCATGTTTAACTGGACCTGTTTCGTTTGCTAAGAGAAACAAATCACAATTAAAATGCACTATAATAATTTTGTAATGAGTGTGACAGAAAAAAATCCTATATTCTTTGCTTGTTACTACAGAGTGTTAATAATAGGTTTACCTATGAAATTGCCGATTTGTATGGAGATTTTTCAAGAAGTTGCATTTTTCATAATAGCATTTTCTTTGTTCATTTAACAACCATGAACACTCATGTAACAAAACTTTTATGTACTAATGTTTGAACACTATGCTAACTTATTTCCATTAAGGATAAGCGAAAAAATAAGTTTTGGTTAAGTTACAACCCCTTCGGTCACCCTTTTTTTTGCTCACAAAAAAAGAGTCACTTTCAAGATCTTTTTTTTAATGTCACGAAAGCTAAAATATGGACTTTATTTTTACTGATAGTTAACTACCATGATCATAATTCGATGTAATATTCACGATTTTGTTAAAATTTTAAATTATAGAAGTTATTATTTTCTCTGTATGTGACAAAATATCGGCAATTTCATAGGTAAAGACCTAATATAAGGCTATTACCAAACACCCGGTATAAAGTCGTGTAACTAAATAGTGACGCAAGCTTGTGTTAATCCTGGAATGCCAAACCTTGTTTTCCTGTATGAGTCATACCTTGTAACTCCTTGTCAAACAGCGAGCAGACAGCGGCGGTAGTTTGACATTAGTTATCAGTTTGTCTTTCAGGTCTGTTTTCAGAAAGTCTTGCATACTTAACGTGGTTTCTTTTGAATCATGATTAACTGGAATAAAAGATTAATGGAGTAAAAACTTGGATTTTTATAAACAGTAGAACAGTCAACGCCAAAATTATATGAGCATTCAAACATACCAAAACACCTGAGAATTCGACAAAAATCAACCTTATCTCAAGACATTAAGGTGCACTTTCGTTTGTTTTCAAACAATTTGAATGCTCAGATTATTTTAAAAGGAGAAACGGCACACGCCTTACAAAAAAATTCTTTAAAATAAACCCGACAATATTTGCTATATTGATCAAATTCTGAACTATTTATAGCGCACGTAGAAAAATGTTATTTAATTATGAATATTTTTTGATTTGGAAACTACAGAAACAAAGAGACATTGAAAAACGTTCCGATAGCCACATTCAATATTCAAATGGCAGAAAAGTCACTATAAAATGTGAAAGCGTGACTGCATAAAGCATAATTCTTTCCCTTTTTTCGAAATTAAGAAAACGATATGTCAATTTGACTTAAAATTTGACATTGATGTGTCATTTGGTTGACAGATACTACAAACTATTTTAATAAGTGAAAAATCGCAACAGATTATGAATCACAGATTATAAAATAAAAAAGTTACATAACAATTATAACATAAAAGGCCGGATTTCCTTTAGATTATTCTTACCTACTGTGACCATAGCTCCAACAGTTTCTAGCAATAAGAAAATATCTGAAGGAAACTCGTGGTGCGCATTCTTCATAGCCAAATTACCTCCGATGGTACCAATCTGAAAATACGACACAAAATAAGATTTGTTAATTATTCTAAAGTAATAGTCACATTTTCACTTATAATTATAGTATTTCTAATATTACATATTTTAATTATATGTTAGTACCAGTCTAGTCTCTTTAATTACAAATTTTAATTATGGTCCTTCGAGCCGGATAGCAAAAATATTAAAATTGATTTAAGTGTAGCTCCTTTAATTAATTAAAAAATAGAAATAAAACGTGCTTACTGGACAAACAAGGTCACAGTTAATAAATAAATAACTTTTTCACCAAGGTGTTTCCAGTAAGTCCAAAAAATACTAGGTAAATATGCCTGAAACCTGCCACCAAATTGTCTAACTCAAAATCAATTCGGCAATCATTCAGGCAATGCTACGTCCATTGCTGTGGCATTACAAGGCACTGTAACAGACTATCTTTGAGACCCAGTGATGGACGTACACGATTGCCAAAAAAGCGATCGTGATAGATTTTGGGTTAAGCAATAAAGCCCTTATTGTATTAAAATACAAAATTGACACTTACATTTCTAACAGGTACATGTGCTACCAAATCCAGATGGTCATAAAAACCCTCCAAATACTTGAAGTCATTATCTTTTCTTCTAGTCTTGCAAATCTTCATGAAATCAGTGAGTGATGTTCCCGCACCAATCACCAGGTTTACATCCACTAAGGAATCCTTGAGACTTTCTATAGACGAAATGTCTATGAACACTTTTGGTGGTGGAGACCAAAATGCGTTGAACACCGCTGAAATTTTGAATGTGTCAAATGAAAATAATCTTTAATTGTTCAGAAATAAAGTTGTAACTAATTTCTTAAAAGTATAAAGCTATGGAATATGCTATAAGTTTTTTATATCAATGTGATGATGGGAAGAAGACAGTCTGTTTAACTACTTGTCCTATTTAGTAAACAGATTTTGGTAGTTGTCATACGTATTTTAAATTTAAATAGTTATTAAAAATGTGTTTTCTTATTAAATCAAATTGTCAGTAATAACACAATATAGAGAGAGTACAGTAGTTGAGCTTAGCACTTGCGCGCTCGAGCAACGCACACATAGACATCTCTCACCGACACTGTATAACTGCAATCTCAAACAACTCTCAAAACAGTTCGAGTACGTGACGCAACGGCGAGAGCTGTCTTTGTGTTTGTGCGATGCTCGAGCGCCCGTGGTACTAAGCTAAACTTCTGTATGTCTCTCTATTTTGTGGTAATAATTAGTAATTTCTTTCATAATCTATGTGTGGAAAAATATTTTATGATTGTTTACCAAATAAGACAAGTAAAGATAGACTATGCCGGGTGTAACAAGACCCTAAACTAAGCCGAGGTCCACGTATTCTACCCATCATCAGGATTATTTCTGTTCAAAATTAATGCTGTGAAACAATTTTAATTTATGGTGTTAAAAAAGAATTGCATACATTACCACGCAATGTAACGCGTACAACGGACTGCGGCGCGCCTGCGAGTGTATGCTACACAGCTGCGTGCGTCCGATTTGAAAGGCAGCGTTTATGTGCGTGCTCATGAGATACATGAGTGATGACGTTTTTAAGCGATTGTTACGCTAAGCCACGAAATACTTAAAATTTTGATAATGTTTCCACAAAATAGAGAGAATAACAGAAAATTAGCTTAGTACTACGGGCGCTCGAGCATAGCACACACACAAAGACAGCTCTCGCCGCTGCGTCACGTACTCGAACTGTTTTGAGAGTGGTTTGAGATTGCAGTTATACAGTGTCGATGAGAGATGTCTATGTGTGCGTTGCTCGAGCGCGCAAGTGCTAAGCTCAACTACTGTACTCTCTCTATATTGTGATTTTTCTTTGGACAAAAATTGAGAAATAACGAATAAAATAAGATATCATAAAAATATTAAAAAAAAAATTGCATTGACCTTCAATACCTTCTTATCTATTGGTTTCCCAGGTATAGTCTAAAAGGCAAAAATGATCCTGATGATGGGCGGAATGCGTGGACTTTGACTTCGTTGAGGGTCTTTTTACAACCGTTATATAAAGATGGATAGACTGTGCCTGATTCTAAAATAAATATACAAGATGATGGTCGAATCAGAATAATGAATGATTTTGCGCCAAGCCCCAATAAATAAAGTCAAACAGAAGAAGATGCTGGTTGAGTTACTTAATAGTATGTTTTTATACAGGGTCATTCTAAACTTACCATTCAGATTTCAAGGATGTGTTCAGTCCACGAAACTGAACAACTTTCTCTAAGGAACACAAGGCCAAATATGTAAAAAAAAACGACTATCCATACAAATCAAAGAGATCATTGATCAATTAAGTATGACCATCAGTCATTTTTAGTGTCCCCACTGCTGGGGCACAGGCCTTTTTTATAGGCGAATAAGGAGAATGGGCCAATTGGGCCATAAGCTACCACGCGGGCCCAATGCGGATTGATGGGTGTTAACGACTGCAATTGCTCCCGGGACTAACGGCTTAACATGCCTTCCGAAGCACGGAGGAGCTTAAGATAATACATTTTTGATCACCCATCCCATGACCGACCCTTGCGAAAGTTGCTTAACTTCCGCAATCACTGGGCCAGGCGCTAAACCACTGCGCCATCGAGCTCCTCGATTTTCATTTAGTATGGGATGACCAAAATTTTCTGGCGAAATTCGACACGTTTCTTGAAGAAAGTTGTTCAGTTTCATGGACTGGACACATCCTTAAAATTTGGATGGTAAATTTAGAATGACCCTGTATAGTTGTATGATGCGTTTCAATCTTATTGACAGCTGTGAAGTTAGCCAGTATGCGCGTAGCCGAGCCCCACCACTCTTCTCTCTCACCCACTTACATTAAAATTGTGTTCTACACCCGTAGTAGGATACGAACGTCAAATCGAGAAAAAAACCGTCGGGAAAGTACTATAGGGTAATTATCTATGGAACATTTTATTTCGCTTTTCGGCGGTAGACGGCGCTGTAAAAATTATACAAAATTACAGTACGAGGTAACATCTTGAAATTGGTTGGGGAACGCGTATTTTGGGTATGCGTAGCGGTGAGGTACGGACGGTGGGAGAGGGGCGCGCGCTATTGGTCGCTCGCAAGCGCGAACTTATCCCCACTCCGTCGAAAAAAATGTCAAGATGTTTGCCTCGTACTCTATGTACTCTATCGGTTTTTTATTACGCGCCTTTACTTCTCGATAGATATTCATGCTCCGGTCACTGCAAATCATGTCACATGTTCCGAGCCGCCAATAAAAATTGAAACGTAGTGAAAAGCAAGCTATCCATAATATTTTGAGAAATCTGAATTACCTACTCCAGTGTTGCCAGCTACTAGTTTATAGTTATCCAATCCTTCTTTACTTAAGACCTACAAATGCATTGATTAAAAAAAAACATTAAAGAAAAAACTGCACTAAAAATATAACAATATTAAACATTACAAATATAAATTTGAACTGTATTTGGATTAAATAAGATCGATTTTTAAAAGCCATGATAAAGTGCTTCTCTGATATTTCTACTCTTACGTACGACAGAATATACAGGGTCATTTTATATTCACCATCCAAATTTTAAGGATGTGTTTAGTCCATGAAACTGAACAACTGAGCTTTCTCTAAGGAACACATGGTCAAATATGTAAAATAAAAATCGACTTTCCATACAAATCAAAGAGAACACGTGATCAATTTAGTATGGGATGACCAAAATTTTTTGGCGAAATTTGACACATGTTTCTTAAAGAAAGTTGTTTAGTTTCATGGACTGGACACATCCTTAAAATTTGGATGGTAAGTTCAAAATGACCCGATATAGTACTAAACGTACAGAAACCCATCCGCGCGAGGACAATTAAATAATAAGCTACTCTCGCTGCACGGCAATAAAGTATAATTTCACAGCGCTGCGTGCCTATCTCTTTCTGTCACGTAGCTCTGTCTCAACCTACACATGACACCCCTCGTTCGCTGGCTCGACTGAGTCAGCCCCGAGCAGTAGGCTAATATAAAAGTTTAAGCGCGGAGTGAGACCCCCTTACTCTTACCCTAGCTTAATGCATTATTCTATCATTGACAATACCTTAAAAACGTCATCCACAGTGAAGGCTTTATACCAGCGGCTAGTTTTTCCGCCCACTTGTAGTAAACTGTCCTGTTTGTTATGTAAAACGCACCAATCTTCGTCCATACTACAACGTCTTTCGCACTTTTTCAAACATTTCACTTTGTGTAGATCTTCTACGTCCTACGAAAGTGATAACAGAAGTAAGAAAAATAGATATCTATAGACCTACAAATAGAAGAGTTGTAAAACAATTTACAATTTAAACAAACGTAAGTAACCCACTTCGCCAACAACTACAGTAGTTGGCGAAGCTCTTGAACGCGTCCAATATCGGCCTGTATCCCGCCAATCCGATTACCCTCCTGGGGCCGTACCGGCTAACGAATCGATTATCGAAAAATCTGAATCGGTTTCAACTTAGAACTGAAAAATCAAAGTAAGGAATTTCGTCTTGTACTTTCTGTTGACGTAATTTGGAAGATAACGATGTTCGTGTGACATCATGGAATGGGGTTTGCCATTTTCGCCCAATTGGGGCTCGATTTATCTGTTTTAATTTGAAACCCGGCAGACTTCGGAAAATTTGCCGAGTTTCAAATTAAAAAAGATAAATTGAAGTAAGGAATTTCGTGAAGTTATTTGGAAGATATGGATGTTTGTTTGACCTCATGAATTAGGGTTCGCCATTTTCGCCCAATTGGGGCTCGATTTATCTGTCTTAATTTGACACCCGGCAGACTTTTCGAAGTTCGATTCGTTAGCGGGTGCGGCCCCTGGTCTATCCATCCGGATAATCCACGTTAAAACTAGAAATCATCCGGGTGTATCCACCTGCCTAATCCTATTTAGGACATGACCATCAGCCATTTGTAATGTCCTCACTGATGGGGCACAGGCCTTCCTTATGGGTGGATAAGTAGGATGGGCCATAACCCACCACGCGGGCCCAATGCGGACTGGTGGGTGTTAACGACTGCAAATGCAGCCAGGACCCTCTTAAACGTGCCTTCCGAAGCACGGAGCTCGAAAAAAAATATTTTTTTGGTCACTATGACCGACCTTTGCGAAAGATGCTTTACCTTCGTAATCGCTGGGCCAGGCACTATACCACAGAATAACTAATAGTACAAGTACAAAAGCAGCACTCCGCAAAGTCATTTAAATAAATAGCAACTTTTGCTCGAACACAATAAACTGCAACTCAGGTCGCGCAGCGCTAATAATAGTTGCCTCTCTTTCTATCGCGTGCTCTTACCTTTTCTGACGACGCAACGTTAGGGTCGTCTTCCTTTAAATGAACTGCGTAGCATATATCATAATGTGAAAAACGACAATTGTTTATTGGTTTTTTGATTTTGACATCCGTACACGGCATAGTAATGGCGATTCGACATTGTTACTATTATAAAGAGACAATACCTACTTGTGCATTAAGATGCCGCGTGACTACACGGGCGGTCGTTTGGCGGCCCTCTGCTCACTTGTGCCTCCGTAGGCACGGCTAGCGGCAGGTGCTTATCGCGCGACCTTGTGCGAGTGAAGGAGGCCTGACTATACTACTGGGCACTCAGATCCTCTATGCTATTTATGACATACCTGTAGTTTATTCTTCAGCTCCGGACCAGCGTCGTTGGCGAAGCTCTTGAAAGCGTCTAAAATCGGCCTGTACCCGGTGCAGCGGCAAAGGTTCCCACCAAACGATCTCTCGACTTCTTGCATCGTTAACTTCGATTTTGAGTTCTCTTTTAGACTAAAATATAAAAAATTTAAAGAGAAATAATATTTATTAGAGACAATAAATACAAAATAAAAAAAAACCATAGAATATTGTCTCAAAACGGTCCCGATTCAGCATAATGCATGGTCTGCGACCAGCGCTGGTCTTCCGTTGGGACCGATTTGTTGACGCTGCGATGATGACACAAAAAGTCATAATTTAAATAAAAATAACAAAAATACTTAACACGAATAAAACCTAGGTACCTACTTAATAGGAAAACATGATTTGCGCGGGCCATATTTTTATATAGAAAACGTAAAGTTGTAGCCACAAAAAAATACATACGACAAGCTAAAGAGATTATCTAGTAGCTACAAGTATTAAATTGCGTATAAACCTCACAGATTGTAAAAAAACGGAATATCATCAAAAGCGCTTGTTGGGGGGCCATATTTTTGGAGTAAATAATAGCGGAAACGTATTGAATTCTACATAAAAAAGTACACTTTAACGTACTGGGGGTCAAGTCTGCTAATGTTTTCGTCAAAGTCGTAGTTCAATGGTGTTCTAATGACACAGTTCTTGTTTCCGTATTGGGTTTAAGAAACACAATGTGTTTCAGTTTTGGGTTTAAGAAACAAGAACTGCGTCAAAAAGCATTACCATTCAAACACCATTGAACTACGATTTTGACGAAAACATTAGCAGTCTTGAACCCCTGTGCAGTTGCTCCAATAACTATTTAAAAAAAAGATAATTGTGCTAAAGATAATGAAAAATAACGAAAAACATCGGAAAAGTGCAGAAGTGAGGTAATTTTCCATACTCTTTACACGTAAAGAAAAAGACAGAGACAAATGATTTCGCATAATGGAGCCTTAAACAATACGATGCTTTTGCCATAGCCTCCTCTATTGGTGCCAAGCCTGTTACTGTCAGTTCGTGGTCATGTCGCTGTCAGTCTCCATACTAAATGTATGGGAATATTTCAATTTTAAGAGGTCGATATTTTTATGCGTTGTAATCGTGGGGTTTAAAATGTGAAAATAATTTAGTTATTTTTGACCCCCGACGCAAAAAGAGAGGGGTGTCATAAGTTTAACGTGTCTTCCTGGGGCCGTATCGGCTAACGAATCGAACTTCGAAAAGTCTGCCGTATTTCAAATTAATACAGATAAATCGGGCCCCAATTGAGACAAAATGGCGAACCCTAATTCATGAGGTCACACAAACATCCATATGTTCCAAATAACTTCAACAAATAGTACAATACGTAATTACTTACTTCGATTAATCTGTTATAATTTTAAACCCGGCAAACTTTTCGAAGTTCGATTCGTTAGCCGGTACGGCCCCGGCCCCTGTGTATCTGTCTGTGGTATCGTAGCTCCTAAACGGATGAACCGATTTTTTTTTTTTTTTTTTTGTGTCATAGATAATTTTATCCCGAGTGTTCTTAGCCACATTTCATGAAAATCTGTTCAGCCGTTTGAAGATCATCATCTCTTTTCTAGTTGATGAGGGGATCTGACTAACTTCCTTATGTCCGATAGATTCCAAATTTGGTGTGTTACTTCAACAATATTAGAAGTATATGGTAGGGTAATCATGACCTGATCAGCCGTTTGAAGATCATCAGCTCTTTAATAGTTGATGAGGGGATCTGACTAGCTTCCATAATGTCCTATCGGTGGTTGTGATGGTGTCGGGGGTTTTTTAAGTTTAATTTACGTTTAATTAAACTTAAATCGTAGCAGGTGGCGATCCATAGTCTCTGCCTACCCCCATGGGAAACAGGCGTGAGTGTATGTATGTATGTATGTAATTTAAGTTTTATATTATTTTTATTTATAAAAGATTTAAGGCACCGGTGTAGATAAAACAACAACTGATAAAATGAAAAAAAAAATGTTTGTTTATTTTCCCATCACAAATAAAGGACTTAATTGGTAATTAGAAGCTACGCATGGAAGGTTACTAAAGTGAGGGACAGACAATAGTTTTACCGTATGCATAATGTAACTTAATATTTACACCTAGTATAAGACGGTAAACAAAAGTAAATTATAATTACAGGCAGCGAACTAAAATCTATGGAATAAGCATTCTGCTCAAAAAATGGCACCACACGAAAAGTACAACTTAGTAGATAGAGATAACAATGCTGGCATTTAATTATGCAGTACAAAGCATCTGAACACTAATTGCTTATTAGCGACCATTATTTGTATACTCATAGATATTTTCTATACTTAAACGAAAAAATGCCAAGTGGACTACAGGTATATCGAGGTGTTGAGGTATTTATACAAAAATGCCACCATGTCGGTCCGAGTACAGAACCAGAGAACAAATCCTATCCAACTGCAGCGAGGTGTGAGACAGGGAGATGTTATTTCTCCGAAACTGTTCACAGCTGCGTTGGAGGATATCTTTAAACTCTTAGACTGGAAAGGACTCGGCATCAACATTAATGGCCAATACCTAACACACCTTCGTTTTGCCGATGATATAGTTCTAATGGCTGAGACGTTGGAGGACCTGAACACAATACTCGAAGATCTCCGTAGTGCTTCCCAAAGAGTGGGTCTTAAAATGAACATGGATAAGACGAAAATCATGTCGAATGCCCATGTTGTGCCCGCTCCAGTTCATGTTGGGAACACTACACTTGAAGCTGTTGACCATTATGTATACCTATGACAGGCAGTCCAGTTAGGTAGGTAGGTCCAACTTTGAGAAGGAGATTTCTCGTCGAATCCAACTCGGATGGGCAGCATTCGGGAAGCTCCGAAAAATCTTCGTGTCCGATTTACCTCAGTGTCTCAAGACGAAAGTCTATGACCAGTGTGTGTTGCCAGTGATGACTTACGGCAGTGAAACGTGGTCGCTAACTATGGGTCTCATAAGGAGGCTCAAGGTCACCCAGCGTGCAATGGAGAGAGCCATGCTCGGCGTTTCCCTGCGTGATCGAATCAGAAATGAGGAGATCCGCAGGCGAACTAAAGTAACCGACATCGCTCGAAGGATTGCTCAGCTAAAGTGGCAGTGGGCTGGACACATAGCGAGAAGAACCGATGGCCGTTGGGGCGGAAAGGTTCTGGAATGGCGACCGCGCACCGGACGACGCTCCGTGGGTAGGCCCCCGACAAGGTGGACCGACGATCTGGTGAAGATTGCCGGAAGCCACTGGATGTGGGAAGCGCAGGACCGATCGTCGTGGAAATCCTTGGGGGAGGCCTATACCCAGCAGTGGGTGTCGTGCGGCTGATATGATGATGATGATGATGAAACGAAAAAATAAGATACGTTTTTTCTGCATCTTTTTACTGCCTTCTTTGCATCATTTACACCATTTGACTATAAAGGACGTCATTTCTAATAAACTCTCTTTTTCTATTTTTTCTCTACAATACAAATTGCAATTTATTGAAAAGAACACTAACGTCAGTCACCGGGTGCGTGGCTGGCCCGACTAAAGCTGAGCGGGTTGTACTTTTTCGGCCCCGTGGTGCCATTTTTTAAGCAATATTTGTTTGCAATTACACTTCCATAGATTTTAGTTCGCTGATTACAGGTATGAAACTTGAATAAAACAATGTAAACTAATAGATACCCCAATCCAAAGCTAAGATGTAAATGTGTGAGTGAAAGAATGTGTGTGTTGGTATTCACCTACACACACATTCTTGTGTTTGTATGGTGTGTGCATGTGTCTGATACTAACTAACCTGTACATATTCATGACCCATCCGGGCGTGCAGTACCCACATTGCGTACCGTTGAAGGCGGCCAGGCGACTCTGTATGGCGTGGTAGCCATCCTTGCGGTTCCCTACCCCTTCCACCGTGGTTATGTCCCATTGGTGGCACGACAGCACGTGGACTAAGCACTGTGGAAGACAATTACCACTATTCACCAAGCAAATATTAACGGGTAGTATTTAATCGGGTAACAAAAAATTCCCATTTGGGTATCAAAAATACTGAATACAGCGTACTGAAATACTAAGTGGGCGACGGAGCGAGGGCGACTACAAATATTGAAAATTTACTTTACTTTAGTGATTTAGTCGCCCAAAAAATAAACAACAACTGAAACATCGCACAAGTGCGGTTGCTAGTTGGATTGGAGCGTACCTACAATAATGTCATACTTACCGAGTTGACAGCAAATGTTTGCTTTTTCTTAGTGACGGGGTAGCTTTGAGTAACCGCTACAATACACGCGCCACAACCACCTTCTCGATACATCGCACAAGGGCGATTGCTAGTTGGAGCGTAACTACAGTAACGTCTTACCGAGTTAACAGCAAATATTTGCTTCTCCTTAGTGGCGGAGTGGGTTTGAGTAACCGATACTATACACGCGCCACAACCACCTTCGCGACACATCGCACAAGTGCGATTGCTAGTTGTAGCGTACATACAGTAAGGTCATACTGACTGAGTTCACAGCAAATGTTTGCTTCTCCTTAGTGGCCGGGTGGGTTTGAGTAATCGATACGATACACGCGCTACAACCATCTTCACGACACATCGCACAAGGGCGATTGCTAGTTGGAGCGTAACTAGCAGTAACATCATACAAACTTACTGAGTTGACAGCAAATGTTTGCTTCTCAGTTCTCCTTAGCGAATCTGTCCTAAAGCGAACAAAGGGCTAGTTGGAGAATACCTACAGTAACGTCATACTTACTGAGTTGACAGCAAATGTTTGCTTCTCTTTGGTGGCGGGGTGAGTTTGCGTAACCGATACGATACACGCGCCACAACCACCTTCACGACACATCGCCTTGGTGCCGTGTAACTGGAGATAGTTACGAAGGTAGTCGTTTAGTGTCGTCATCGGGCTGACTTCGGAACCCGCTAAAAGAAATAGCAGATAATATGAATAAGTATTTATCACATGAGGGTGATATCCTTCTTATCGAATGGGAAATATTGGCCACCTCTGGTGTTATAGTTTATTAAGCCGCCTGTAAGGCCTCTAACTTGGCTTAACGACTGGTATCAGATGACAACAGCCGGGACCGACGGTTTAACGTGCCCTCCGAAGCACGGAAGCGCTCAGTTGTAATGCCACTTAACGGTCACCCATCCGACACCAAGCCGGACTGAGCGTTGCTTCACAAACGTGATCGAGTACGATCAGTCTGTCAAGTTCCGCCATGAAGCGCTCATGGCGGAACTTGACAGACTGGTCAACTTGACAGAGGGTGATTAAGAACACAGATTCGGATATATCCTAATTTTTATCTTTTTATGCCTATGAAAGATCCGGGGCCCTATTTTTGAATCGCTCGGCAGGCGTCGAGCGCTCTTTTCGACTGATTTTCGTTCGACATATGACTGAAAACAATGAGATGTCGAACGAAAATCAGTAGAAACGAGCGCTCGACTGGAGTCGAGCGATTCAAAAATAGGGCCCCTACGGCTACATACCCTCGAGATCACAAGTAATAAGCTAGTGATAGATAAATAAAAAGTTAAGTAAAATAGTGACAGTGATGTAAGAAAACAAATCTAGGCATTTAAAAGTTATGTGCGAATAAATAAACTAACATAAATACAAACATACATGAACCCTGAACACAATACCCTCTTCTTTTTTGGGCAGTCGTGTAAAAATGGGATTAGTAAGAGAATAGTGATGATGAATGATGCATAAACTTACATATCGTAAAATGTTCTCCATTTACAGTGAAATTAATTTTATCCATCTTGGAAACAACTTTGAATCCACGACCCAATAATGCAGAAAATCTGAAACAAGTTAATTTATTTATTAAGTAATCACATCTGCTTTAATTTAGCTGTCGTAAACCTACTAATTATGCTAACCGCGAGGCTTAGCATATCATTGCAATTATTAATAAAAAGATGCAACAGTTACATTATTATTATTATAATACGGTAGAAAAATATTTTCGCCTTTTTTACTTACTTCTTTCCCAAATTCTGCTACATTAATGCTACAAACGAAAAAACCGTGTATTTAAACACCTGTGTGAATATAAATTGGTAAACATTGGTGCACTCTACCTACCTACTGGATGAGTTGGAACTACGCATAAATTCGCATTATCGAAATAAATTCGTACTAGTTCCGTCATAAAGCGGCTGATTCCGATTCCCCCCACTCTATGGGAAAACCAGTTTTATTAAGTATTGAATTTTCAGGTTTTAGGCATTCACAATGCTGTTTTTATATCAAGATAAATAATTTAATAGAAGAATCGACTCACCCGTAGCAGCTCTGACGGGCTTCGAACCCGCACCCTTGGGATTCCGGCTCAATGCACTAACCAATTATGCTACCGAATCGCTAGTGGGAGCGGCGAAATTTTCTAGTACTTTTTACGTTTTCGCTGTAAGGCTGAACGATAACACAGGACCCGACCTCAACCCGAACTCAACTCAAACTCACCTCAACCGCAGCCCACGTTGAAATACATCGCTTACAATTTTGAGTCTTATGACACATTAATAAGCTCTTGTGTAATGTTCAGGTGAGTTTGAGGTGAGTTCCAGTTGAGTTTGAGTTGAGTTCGGATTGTGTTCGGGTTGAGTTTGAGTTGAGTTCGGGTTGAGGGCGAGGCGTGTGCAGTTGCATCGACAAAATATAACGGAGCTTATTAATGTGTTATAAAACTCAAAATTGTAAGCGCTGTATTTCAAGGAGTGGGCTCCGGTTGAGTTGAGTTCGAGTTGAGTTTGAGTTGAGTTCGGGTTGAGGGCGAGTCGTGCGTTATCGTTTGAACGCAGCCTAAGCCAGCGTTATTTCATTGATGTGAAGAATTACCCTCAACATTCGAATACAACATCTTTACAGATGCCAGACAATGATTAAGATAAAATAGCTAAGATAATTATTGAATTTTTAAATTTAATTTAATTTTCATTGGGCCGGAATTCCAAGGGTGCGGGTTCGAATCCCGTCTGGGCTGGTATGGGTGAGTCGATTTTTTCTATTAAATTATTTATCTTAATAGTGGGTTTATTTTACAATGTGATATAAAATTACGACATCTTTCTTGAATAGCTCCATCCATGGCCGTAGCGAGGTACGGCCAGGGAGGGGCAGCTTCCACCCCTTAGAAGAGCAGACGTTGGCTGGTAAACTGTAATTACCTGATGAAGACCTAAGAAAGCTTGAAGGCTGGCTTGTAAAATCCAACAATACGGGATATCATCTCTATAAGTACTATAATCTATGATTTTCTTTGTCTGCCCCCCCTATATACAATCCTGGCTACGCCCTTGACTCCATCTAGGCAGAGAATAAATAAGAGTACTAGCGATCTAGGTACGATCGGCAACTCAAGTTTGCAGAACCCATAGACATAGAAAAATTTTCGCTGCGCTCACATTCTATTTCTATGGCAGAAAGAACCACTTTGCAGAAAATTACGTAGGCTACGCACATCGCCTCTGCACGAACTTTTTTAGCACATAATCATAGGAGTGGTAAAGCGAAGGCGTTGTTTGTTGATAGTACATAAGCATCTTTGATTCTTTCTACCAATGATTAGCAAAGGCTGCATCCAGTAAGATTTATTTATCTATCATAGTCTCTAGAGAGCAAGTAAGTATTTTTCCATTACAGTGGCTGTAAAATCTGGATATCTCATTTTTTAGCATGAAGTGAAGAGTATAGGTAGCTTTCTACTAGTGAAAGAATATTTTTATTTTATCACTCTGACTGGGAACCCTAAAACAGCAGTTTATTAAACAAACAATAAAATGTATGTCAATCTACCTACGTCATAGGTACAAATAAAATATTAACAACTCTATTAAACCAATGTCTGTGGGATTTTTTTGAAAGTATACTTCGACACTATCCTTACTAATATTATAAATGCGAAAGTCCGTTTGTTTGTTTATTTATTTGTTTTTTCCACCTTCACATCTTAACTACTCAACCGATCATTGTGAAATTTTGCATATACATTGTCAGGGGTACAGAAAAGGACATAAGAGTACCTCTGCCGTGTCACACCAATCTCACCTATCTAAAAAAGACTACTTTTGGGAAAATGGAGTAGAACAATTGTTCCTAGTTTCTTTCATATTTGATGAAATTAACAGACTTTTGTATTTTTTTATGATAAAGTCGTTGTTAATATTCATCTCTACAAAAGGCTTTTTTGTTAATGTCACATTAATTTTATCTTATTTATAACCTGTTTTAGTTTTCGTGCGGCTCAGAATCCCATACAAATTCTGTAACGCATAGCGCGTATCTTGACATAAGTGAGCCTGCCCGTTACTAGCTGCATAGAAGGCAAATAATTTATTGTATGTAACGGCTATCTCTTGTATGTATCTTTAAATACGGGAAATTGGCTTTACTAAACAGACTAGTAGAGACTTGCTATGTTGTTTTTAAATATATATAGTAGTTTTTACTTAATTTCAGATACCTAGTGATTATCAAAGTATTAAATGTAGGTACTTCTAATTTGTAAATAGAAATAAAATACTATTTATAAAAAAAACAATCAACTTTTATCATAAAAATACTGTTACTAAATTTTTTGATTAGGAAACATTGTTAAGTCAGTACTTAAGGGGCCGTACAACACTGAAAGCAACTTTTAATTTAGTTTTTATTAATTAAAAACGATAAAACTGACAATAATTCCGATATTTTTAGCAAAAAAATTATTATAGTTATAAAATATAAAATTGATAAAAATCGGAATTATTGTCAATTTTATCGTTTTTAATAATTAATAACTACTAAACTATTTCCTATTTTGGAAAACTGTTAATCACAAACAAGAGAGCGCGTTAAGGTTTATTTTGATTATAGTTTCAAAATTATAGGTTTATTATTGGTTAGCACATCAGTGAAAAACTACAAACTTGGGGGTCATTTTACGATTTTTTCCTATCGCGAAAAGTTTTAGCTATCGTGTTTCGGTCAATTACAAAACTGAGAACTATAATTTGCTTTCTGTATTATTTTTTTGGAACTGATCAATCAAGTAATACTGTGTGAAATCTTTGTTTAAAAATGTGTATTTGGTGTTGTATGGCCTCTTAATACAGTTTATTAAGGCTTTCTACGAAAAAAATCATCATAAACAAGAACAGACTATTAGTAGACAATGTCATAGATCAAATTAAAAATCGCCATAGAAATGTAATAATGCCTATCTCTCGTAACTAAAGTTGCGAGAGATGTATGTTTGCAGAAAGTTGATTGTTTGTAATGCCAATCTATTTTATCTAAAGGTAACGCAAGCCGCCGTTACAAAACACTCAAAAATATGAGTTACGTGTATATGCCATAATCAATATTAATATGAAAAAATATAGATTATAGTGTACCATATAAATTTCGATTTAGCTTTGTTACGCGTAACTCACTTGAGATAGCTTAAGATAAGGTATCCTACAATGGATGATATGCTTTTGTTATGCTAACTATATTTTATACAGTTTGAATCTAACCCAAGTAGTTTAGGTCCATTGTTTGCGAAGACACAGCTTGTCAAAAATAGGCATTTTTTCACGAAATAAAAAGGGTGTCCCTTTCGTTCAGAAGCCTTTTTCAGGTTTTTTGTTTATGTTTCTGTAAAGTTAAATAAATTTTCTACAATTTGAGCTTAATTTGAGTAGTCTAGGTCTTTTGGTTGCAGAGACATAGCTGGTTAAAAATGGGCCTTTTATTGAAATTAATTTTATAAAATCTTATCTTTGACTTACTGTGTCTCTGCAACTAGTAGACCTAGACTCACTCAAATTAGGCTCAAATTGTAGAAAATTAAATGAACTTTACAGAAATATAAACAAAAAAACTGAAAAATGCTTCCGAACGAAACGAAAACCCCTTTTATTTCGTGAAAATATGCCTATTTTTGACTAGCTGTGTCTCCGCAAACAATGGACCTAAACTACTTAAGTTAGGTTCAAACTGTATAAAATATAGGTAGCATAACAAAAGCATATAATAAATTAGGCTGAAAAACGTTTTTTAAGGTACTTTTTTTGAAAATACTGAAACAAGTGCCAATACCTAAAATAAAAAAATGAAGTTTAAAAATGTTGGTTATTGTGTAATTTTTCAGAAACTGCGTAATAAATTGCATCTTTTTATATATTTTCTGATATAAATTCTAAGAAATAAATTCTACGTTATTGGTTTATCCGAAAATGATACCACATTAGACCTATTAGTTAAACCTGAATTGTTATTGTTTTTAGAATGAAGCCGTGAAAAGTGCGCTATTCAACCCGCCGCCGTATGGAACTGTATGTAAGGATAGTTTGGCCCAGCTCAATATTAGTTAGGAACAGCCTAAAGGTCAGTTTCGTGACCGTCAGAATGGCTGAACAAAACGAGATATGCACGTGAGACCATGTGCACTGTTTACTACCTATTTGCTACTATTTACTACCTTTAATGAAGGATTTGCTACCTTAACGTTAAGACATTTATCAAAGAAACCAAATGGTCAGCCATTATGACGTCAGGTTGGCTGACCACTTCTGAGTTATCATAGTTGTACTATTGTATTAACCGCTTCGTTAATGTAGATATTTACTACCTATTTGCTACTTTAACATATATATTTTACAAAATTTTGAGAAGCTTAATTAAAAAGTTATCAAAACGCCCATTAAAATGCCTGCACATAATTCTTTATTTTCTTCTTCTCAGAATAATTGCTAATAAAGTTTTCTTAGGCTCTTAGGTTTTATTTGGTTATTTTTCGACGTAACTTTAGGAAAATGACCAATAAAATAAAACTAATAAAAACAACGTATAGTATGTAATGATTAATGTGCGATTTATTTATAAAATATAATATTGTTCTCTTTTTTGATGAATAGTTTTTAAAATATTTCTTGTGATCAACTTTACTAAAGTGAACTGTGAAATAGTACAACTATGATAACTCAGAAGTGGTCAGCCAACCTAACGTCAGAATGCTGACCACTTGGTTTCTTTGATAAATGTCTTAACGTTAAGGTAGCAAATCTTTCATTAAAGGTAGTAAATAGTAGCAAATAGGTAGTAAACAGTGCACATGGTCTCACGTGCATATCTCGTTTTGTCCAGCCATTCTGACGGTCACATCAGTTTCCACCATGTGGCCGAACTTTATCACGACTTGTAACTCCCAACTTTTTTTTGTATAGAGGTTCATACCTACTATACGTAGTATTCGCAGCTAGATGGTGCTTCCAATTTTGATCATTATTAAAATGGGTGAATATTTTTTTTTATAAATTTGGAAAAATTGGCTTGACTAAACAGTTATATAAGGTCCCTCTTAAACAGTGCACATAATTTTAAGGGGTCAATGCACTTATGTATACAAACAACTTTTACTATGGTACCAACATTGTAATCGTGAAAAAAAATCAGCTGTTCCATAGAAAATTTTAAATCGAATAGATCATAACATAATGTATGGAACAGCTGATTTTTTTTTTCGCGATTTCAATGTTGGTCCCATAGTAAAAGTTGTTTGTATGCATGAGTACATTGACCCCATAAAATTATGTGCACTATTTAAGAAGGACCTTATACATATTAATTATCGAACCTACTCTATCCTACTAAATTTGAATCGGTTGGGAAATGCGACCTGTAGAGGAGATCAAACAGCCGGAAAGCTGGACTAAAATATGTTTTTTACACCATCTCTGCCATTTAAAAAACAATTGAAAAACTGGCTTGACAAAAAAATCTATACAATTTTACAAAATTTCACGAGAATCGGTTGAGAAATGCGACCTGTAGAGAAAAACAGACAGCATTGGAAAGCCGGACTGAAATATGTATTTTTAACATTTCTCCGTCATTTTGAAAAATTTCAAAAAACTGGCTTGACAAAAAATTCTATATAATTTTTGAACCTGCTCACAAAATTTCACAAGAATCGGTTGAGAAATGCGACCTCTAGGCTGGAACAGCCAGCCGGACATACGAAAGAATTTTTGCCCAAGCTGAAGCAGAGACGCTTTGCTCGCACTTCGTGCTCGCTCGGTCAATTATTATTAAACAGGCAAGCAGTTGTTCAACTGATAGTGCCTATATCCTGTGGCCATATCTTTGCTTTTATTACTTTATGTTTAGTTGGTGTTTGTCTAATCAATTTTTAAATTAGTTTAAGTTGTTGGCTGAGACTATTTGTTCTGGCAAATTGTTCCACTCTTTGACCATTCTGTTGCTCAAAAAGTGCCTGTGAGGGTTGTTGTTAGATATTGTTCTTACAAGTTTAAAGCTGGTCTTCTTAAATAAGTGTTACTTTTCTGTGTCAACATCTTGTCAAAGTTTGGAATATCATAATGGCCATTTAGTATCTTAAACGTCTCAATCAGGTCTCTTCTCTCTCTACGATCCTTCAAGCTGGTAAGATATAGATATTTCAACCACGTCTCATAGTCTAGGTTCTTCAGTTGTCTCGGTATTTTTGTAACCTTTCTTTGAGCACATTCAAGTCTATGTCTTTTGCAAAATAGGGGTTCCAAACTTGTATTTTATTTTACATATACCTACCTACTTTGCAGTTAGTTAGGATTTAAATAAACAAAGAGAAAAATAAAAAAAAAAACTTGTTTACTTACCTACAAAACAGTCTTCTGTAATGCCTTTGAAATCCAATAGCAGTAACTTAGTGATCACTCTTATAATATAGTTTATCAAGATCATGGATTACGGTCCAGTGAGTGGTAATCTTGAAATAAAAGTAAATAATCAACGTATCCATCCAGCATCGACAAAATAACGGCAATCTACTGTATAGAACTGACTTGCTTGACGACTTGCTTGTAGTTGTTTGGATATGATGATTGTACAACATGGGAAAATATCTTGTCTTCTCTTCCGCTATCTACAAGGCCATTGACACTTACAAATATCTCGAGATTATATTGTCAACTACATTAATTTTACTAACCAGATTTAGCAAACTAACTTAAATATTTAAAATCCCAAAAAGTTTCACTGATTTCGGTCGGTCACTGAACTTCGCGTTTAGTTCGCGCTGAAATGAAAAATGAAAAGAAAAACAAAAATAAAATGTCAAAAACTAACCAATCAAAACGTTTAAAGTTTTTTTTTAATAATTTATGAGTGGTGTGAGGTGTTTAACCAAGGAGTGAGCGCTGTAAAAAAAAAATCTCACTATTCATATAAAACAAATTCAACTTTATTTATTTTAATTTGAGTTTAAATTCTATCGAGGACATTGACTGAAAGTACTACTGTGTGAATGAAACAACACCACGTGGAGGTGGAGGGAGGACAGGGAGGTGTCTCGTTCGCACAATTGCCATTACATACTAAACAATAATACCACGATAGTAGGACAAGAAAAATGTACGTTACCAATCATGTAGTTTGGGAAAATACATTTTGGGAAATGTACATTACGGGAAATGTGTTTTTTGGGAAATATACATTTTGAGAAAGGTTCTTTTTGGAAAGTGGATATTTCGGGAAGTGTACCTTTTGAACCTGAAGGACCCTCACCACAGTGATCCAAGAAGAATATGTTTGGAAACATAAATTATACCTACCTACCACAGGATCAACTTCGCGGCACATTTGAATCTCCTGAGATGTCAAAATGTATTTTGGATCGTAAATAAAGGATGTAGGATGTTTGTTTAGTCTACTTTAAAAAAAAAACACCTGGGTCTGAATGCCATCCTTATTTCGATACCTTAATCCGCAAACCAGCCAACTCCATTTTATGCAAAATACTTTTTTGATGCAGTCTTCGGCCTATATTCCTGACGGATGATTTGAAAAAGCAACAACTCCATTTTTATCCCTACTTTTTAAATAAATTGTTATGCGACTACCAGCTAACTCCACGCGTAACGAAACGACACGGATTTTGACAAGCCAACTCCCGGAGATCGGCCATCTTGTATGGCGTCACAGAGAACCATATGCGTGCTGCTCCGGTTTTTCGAAGATAAAACAAAAACAAACGTCGCGAAGATATCAAATGCTATTTAATTAGTTCTCTATTTATTCATGGTATGTTTATTTTTCATTTGTTTAGCATAAAATCCAGTTTTTCGAAGGTATTATTGGGATGCTATGGAGTTAGCCATTTTTCTTAAAAACTTTAACGTAACTTTTATTGACCATACTTTTATTTCCTACTAAGGAAAAGCGGATAACTCAAAAAAGCGTCTATATTTTAGTAACGATAATATTTTAAATAAAACAAATAATGAAATTTATTAGCTGCTAACATAATGCACCAACGGGGTTTTATTTTTTTTTTAATTTCTTATTATTATTTAAATTAGAAAGTTTTAACTGTCTCCTGTAAAATTTTGATATTTGGATTTGGCTGGTTTGCGGGTTAAGGTATCGATTTGTGATTATTTCCTCTAAGTCCTTATTTAATACTTTAAAAGGGGCTATTGGTTCTTATGAGGTTATAAAGGGTAATTATTGGACCCCTTTTCAAGTTGTCAGGTTATTTTAGAACAGCAGTATACAATAAACATTTTTTTTGCATTATTACCTCAAACTTTTTCCTACACAAATTGAAATTACTATTATTGTGGTCACTTGCCTTTCCCCGCTCGCGTCCCGTGCGCGAGGGTGAGCGTGCGTGCCTAGATTTTTAGGATATAAAAAAGTGGCGGGAAACTGTGAATTTATAAAGAATTAAGTAATTCATAATAATTATCACACCAAATTTTTTTATTACTTCCTTGAACTTATATTTGAATTTATAAGGGGTCGCAAAATTACCCTGTATTATATATTTTACCAGTATTTACACCCTCTTACGGCCGATTTCAATAACCTGTCCTCTGTAAGAGGCTTAACTAAAGATTTGTATCCTAGTATTTCTGCTAAGAAGGGAAATAACAACAGTTGCCTAAAATTAGATTAGAATTAGAAGATAGATAGATACCTAGGTACCTACCTACCTACCTACTAGGGTCTTACTTACTTACTTACTGCTGTGGCTCAGGGACCCGAAGTGGATCTTGGCCTCCGACAATAGAGCACGCCATTCCTTCCTATTTAGTGCCAGCTCTGACCAATCTGTGGCTTCTAACTCGGCGAGATCTTTGGTGACCTGATCTGCCCAGCGATATCTGGGTCTATTCACTTCTCAAGCTTACACGCTCACTAGACATGAAATAAAACATTTTTTAACGGATACTAGCGCGGTTTTATTGAAAGCACTTTGGTAATTAGTTGGTATTTGGTTTGATTTTTGGTTTTCCCGACGTTTCGGCAACTTTGCAGCTGCCGTGGTCACGGGGGACTGAAGCTACCCGTGAGTCTACCCTCAAGCGATGAATTTTTTTGGACGTTCAGAAATTAAAATTTTAACAAAATTTTTAAATGTTTTATGTTGATTTATAATTTAATTTTATGAATTATTTAGTGCTAAAAAGAGAGAGAATCTACTGAAGCTACCACCATTTCATAAAATTGGGAGGTCCCTCCAAAAAAGAAATGGCGAAAGAAAACTTGGAGAGGAAAACCGACCTCCGTCTTTTATATTTATTTATTTATTTATTTATTTATTTATTTATTTATTTATTTATTTATCTATTTATTTATTTATTTATTTATTTATTATTTATTTGCAAATAAATAAATAAATATAAAAGACGGAGGTCGGTTTTCCTCTCCAAGTTTTCTTTCGCCATTTCTTTCTTGGAGGGACCTCCCAATTTTATGAAATGGTGGTAGCTTCAGTAGATTCTCTCTCTTTTTAGCACTAAATAATTCATAAAATTAAATTATAAATCAACATAAAACATTTAAAAATTTTGTTAAAATTTTAATTTCTGAACGTCTAAAAAAATTCATCGCTTGAGGGTAGACTCACGGGTAGCTTCAGTCCCCCGTGACCACGGCAGCTGCAAAGTTGTCGAAACGTCGGGAAAACCAAAAATCAAACCAAATACCAACTAATTACCAAAGTGCTTTCAATAAAACCGCGCTAGTATCCGTTAAAAATTGTTTTATTTGATATCTGGGTCTGCCTATCGGGCGGCGCCCCGTGGGGACTCCCATGTACGCTCTTTTCACCGCTAGATCCGTTCCCATTCGAATGACGTGCCCCAGCCAGCGTAGTAGTCGCTCTGATTTTATTTCTCCCAAGATATTAGGAGCGGATACTAGGTCTTCTATTTCTTTGTTTTTCCTCACGCGCCAGGTCCCATCGTTCATTTTAGTAGGTCCTAGAATCTTCCGAAAGATCTTTCTCTCTGCCACTAACAGCATGTTTCCAAGCCTCACATCCGTACATTAAGATTGGTCTGATGATTGTCTTATAGACACGAATCTTAGTTTGCCTGCTTATGAGTTTGGACGCTAGGACCTTATGTAGAGCCGCTGAGCATCTTAAGGCGTTTTATATTCGGATGTTTATCTCCTCTTCGCGTTGGTTAGAGTCCGTTATAGTGCAACCAAGGTATTTGATTTTGTCAACACCTTTGTACGTGATGCCGTTGACAGTTAGGTTACATCTGCTTTCATTCTTGTTCCTGAATCGCTTCATTAAGAGAGATTCCGTTTTTTGTCGGTTGATTCTTAGTCCCACTAGTCTGCCTTCTGTTTCTAATATCTCTACCATAGCCCTGACATCGTCCTCTTGGTGACCCAGTATGGCTAAATCGTCGGCATATCCTATTATTTTGTGTCTGCCATTCAATTCCACTCCACCATCATAAGCCAGAACTTTTCGTATGACGTGTTCGAGCACTAAATTGAATAACATGGGGGATAAAGCATCGCCTTGTTTAAGACCTGTCACCACTTTACACTAATACACTGCTGTGTTAGGCTTCCGCCAACCCTTACGCAGATTTTGCTTTCTTCTGTGGCGACTTTTATCACTTGGACTAGCTTTTCTGGTATTTCGAGACTTATTACTAGGGTCTTGGTAGGTAATAAATAACAATATATTAAAACTAGATAAAACAAATAATTAAGTAATATTAAAATATAAAATTCATAACAATTTATTAAATTATTTACCACCTAGGTACATACTTAGTTATATAAGGTATATTTGGGTAATAATATAGGATAGGGTAAAGATCGGATAATTCAAATAACTCAACATTTACAACATAATTTAAGACGTCATTTTATTCTGCCCCTCCTGTCAGTTGACGGTTGTCACTACAATGGTATTTCTTCAATTTTTGTTATGCGTCATGCGTGGCGTGGCAAGGTCGAACTAAAATATAAAAAACCGGTCAAGAGCGAGTCGGACTCGCGCACCGAGGGTTCCGTACAATCATAAATATATTTGGATATGTTACTTTAGTACAGTCTTTAAAAAAGTAGGATAAACGGCAGACAGGTGGAAGGGCGAACAGGCGGACAGTTAATTTACAAATCTTAACCACAGTTGCTTATGGTGACTGAAAAACGTTTCAGCCGCTCCACATTGCAAACTGTTTATATTACTAAGTAGGAACTTATTCTTCGTTTATTCGTACGGCAAATAGTAGGTAATTTATATAAGAACCAGTCATCAATTATTACTGTAGTATTAGGTTGCGCCATCTCTTGACCGATAGTGGAACTATTTTAATTCGCAAGTCAGCATTCTTAGGTCACCGCCATCTGTTGACGGGTAGTGAAACTAAAGAATTCTTGTTTGTTTTTTGAATTTCTAAAAAAGTGTGTTATATTGAGACCTCGTTTTATTTTTCCTGTAATCTTTACGTAAACTACTATCACATAGAATTATTTCAGATTTTTCTCTTTGCAAACTTCGGAGATAAGGGGGGGGGGGGGAACGGTATTTTTTTTTACATTTTTCATCATAAGTCGAAAACTATGCGGCCTAAGAAAAAAGAAAAAATGTTTTAAAATGTGCAAACAACGCTCTTTCATATGATACCCCACATGCCCTAATCACCTCACTTAAAATTTTTAAGACCCCTTTTCAGTCCCTGTTGTAAAAAAAATATTAATTTTATTATTTCTTTCTTATTTGCAAAATAGTTAGGCAAATGTCATCTAAAACTATTCCAAATTTCAAGTTGATACCATTAGTAGTTCTCGAGATATTTAGCTGTGACAGACAGACAGACAGACAGACAGACAGACAGACTGAGTCACACCATAAGAATTCCTTTGTTACCATTTTGGTACGGAACCCTAAAAATGTGATTGCTTTACCTAAACTACTTATTTTATTAGAATTTCCTTACGTACATTCATAATACTAGAAAAACGAATATTTATCTGAATTTAACTTTAAATTTTGAGCCACACAGTAGCTTTTAGAAAGGAAGTCCGAACTTACCCCGCTATGGTCCGGTCTTTACCTTATTTTTGGAAATCAAACCTAATCTTCACAAACGTAGGTATAACTTTGCAGCCACTTAAGCAGGTAGGTAATAGAAAGTAAAAAATATTGATTGACAGTAAATTTATTCTTCAACATTTATATTATTCAAAGGAAATCAATCTTTTATAGGAAATGAGGAGAAAAACATTTGCTGCAACCTCGTCAACTAATTTGTAAAACAGTCCAACCTTACCCCAACGTACCTTAGTAGTTTGAGATAGATTTTAATAGGTATTAGGATTAAGTAAGTAGGTACACACGACGGCACCTCAGACTATACATGTTTGTTGACCTTGAGACCGCCTTTAGTAATGCCCTACCTAACCCTATGTAATAAATAAGCTATTTTCGCACCTGACGTGCTGTCGTGTGTACATATATTGCAAACTATGGCCTATTAGGATAAATTAGCCCACAATCAGTGCTGCCAGATACTTATTTATAAATTAAATATGTATCATGTCATGAGCATGGCTTCAAAAAATCTGTATAAATGTATTATTTCTATGGCAATTATAAAATAAAAAGAGTAGTATTTAATCGGGTAACAATAAAATCCCATTTTGGGTATCAAAAATACTCAATATAGCGTACTGAAATACTAAGTGGGTGACGGACTGACGGCAACTACGAACGTTTAAAATGGGTGACTTTAAAATACAAATTGAGTAATTAGTTATTCAGAACAGGCGATCAAATTACTATTTGGGCGAAAACCTTAGGGCACACAAAACATTTAAAATTTGGCATATAAGTATTTTATTTAAAAAAGGTGACTATTATCCTAATCGATATGACAAAAATACCTAGGTACCATGTTGAACAGCTTAAATTAGTTATAAAGTTACCTACTTGGTATAATAGTTGCACACTCAGTATTTTTGTCACTCATTCAGAATTTTCACTGCTAACATAAATTATTTATCTTCCACGTGACGTAGGTAGGTAGTCGCCCGTTTTACGTATTTTTTGTAATCCACAGTTTGTCGCCCATTCAGTTATTTTGTCGCCCAAAAAATTAACTGTTGCCAGGTTTAGTATTTAAGTACCCCATTAACAGTCGCCTTTAATTATTTTCAGTCACCCAATTAATTATAATTCCCAAATAAAAATCTGTAGGTACTTATTCTTATAAAAGTTAAAATTTGTATGAAAATTAGTTCATATCGATATGTAGGTTATATTTTAATGAAAATCTGTACCAATAGGGACATGTAGGTACCTAAATATTTATATAAAATATATGTATAAATTTGTGATAAATATGGCAGCACTGCCCACATTTTTTTTTGTGACAGACAGAATACATAACCATTGGTAACTACAGTTTTATTGTCTTTAATCTGGATACTTGGCCTGAAAACATCTCCGACTTATTATTTATAATCTTCACGTGTGTTCAGCTGTTTATAGAAGCTGTAAGCACACAGTATTGCGTAGACGTTGAGTGCTGAAAAAAGAAAAAGAAAATCAATTTTAGTGAATACTGAATAACCAAATTCTGATAAGATAAGCCTTCCTATTTTTTTTGTCTACCTAGGTAGGTAAGTACCTACAAGTTCTAAAATAAAAAATAATTACATTCATTTTATTGAGATTTTACTTTCTTTTTTCTTAAATCTATTTGTAAAGATCTATATAAATAATAAAATATATCAAAATGTATGGAACAGCTGATTTTTTTTTGCGCTTTCAATGTTGGTCCCATAGTAAAAGTTGTTTGTATGCATGAGTACATTGACCCCTTAAAATTTTGTGCACTATTTAAGAAGGACCTTATATATACCCAGCGGGGGTTAATTGACGTTAATTACCCCCCCGTGGGGTAATTACGTCAAATAACATTTTAATTTCTCAATTCCGGAAAGAAGTCGAGTAGAATCAGTTTTTTCTACGTAGGTACCCCTTATTGGTGGGGATAAGTTCGCACATGTGCTCATGTGAGCGACCAATAGCCCGCGCCCCTCACCGCACCCCACGCCCAAAATACGCGTTCCGCGCAATCCCAACCCGATTTCCAGATATTTGCTACGTACTGTACTTATATCTGTTCCTACCCCTTGATACTAACTTCGCGTACCACAGGAAGCAGGATAACCAGCTATCGTATTAAGGGCAATATATTCGAGCGTCGTAGGCATTTAGCGCTACCTCCCTCCCTCCGGAGCGAGCCGCGCGAACGCATATTCAAGTGAACTCTCCGACCCCACGGACCAAACCACAGAATAGATATTTACTACGTACATAAAGGACACTCCCCGCCCGCGATTTCATGTGCCGAATCGAGTGCTCTGTCAACTCTCATGCAAAACGTGAACGCGCGATATTTATTTCGACGCGGCGAGCGTTTTATTATATATTAATGTTTAAATAAACATAAAGACATTTTTTGAAAAAGTAACCATTGAATATTCTTCTTTATTTCATTACCTTTTTTTCTATATATTATTTGTGCGTAAGAGATTAATAATCTTTAAGTACAATCCAAAAAACAATGAAATTTTTCAATGTCTTTGCATATTTTTATAGTCGAGTGAAAATAAAAAATCGAGTTTTTAACCGTAAATTAATCAAGTTCGTTTATAAAACTACAACATATATTTTTATCTGCTTAAAATAAACAATGTTTCATTGTTTACCATTGAATCAAAAATAAGTTAATTCCAGATATACTGGCCTTAACGATGATATTATTTAAAATAAACTCACCCATATAAAATAATTGTGTGATTATGGTGTAGGCGCTGAAGTCCAGAATATGGAGGAAGAATAAGAAGCCCGACAGCAAGAAGAACGTTACCCATAAGATCAGATAGCCCTTGACCACGTTTGCTTTGCCCTAGAAATAAAACAAAGAAAACTTTAATGATAGGTCGGGGAAATAGTCCACCAGGCTTCCATTAATGATCAAATATTACAGGCGAGCGCGAGAGAAAACGAGCCCAAACTCGTATGGGTTGCATGGTTTTATTACAGAGTTCGTGTGGCCTTCTTCCGGCTCCATCATCAGATCACCTCAATGACACCTCAAAATATCTATAAATTAGAAAGAATAATCTAGTTTCTTTCTTAGGCAAGATCGAAGTAAAGGCCCGAAGTTACGAAAAAACTCCTAAAGTCGAATAAGGTAGATAGGACCCTGTATACAACCCCGGATTATGAGCCCTGAAAACCTCCGACGGATGCGGACGCACGTCGATGGATGCGCGCACGTGCTGTGCTGACGCATACGTGCCCATCCGCTGTAACGCGGCTTGACTGGCGCCCCGGTTAGTTTGATTCGGGACTCACTGGATTTAAATCGTAGTACCACCATAATAATTCTGTGGTAACACCGTCGCTTTATTCCATACCCAATTTGATCAATTTTAGCAAAGACAACACACTTTGTCTTCGGTCTATTTTCGTCAATTCGCGAGTAAGCAGTGTGGACACTAACCGTCTGTACAGCGTACACGAACATGAGGTCCCCCAGGAGTTTCACCAGGTACAAGAGCACCAGGATGATGCAGATGACGTACATGCCAGAAACGGTCGCCTCCGCGTCAGGGTCTGCCTCCACCGCCTCGTTGCTCTGCAGGCTGCCAATCATGGCCGCCACCACGATCAGCACTATGGTCATTATGAACGACAGAATCTGGAAAGAAAGTTGCAAGCAAAGTTTTGCTGAATGATCTAACAGGATCAAAAATAAAAGGAGAATTAAAAGGAATGAAATCCTTAGGATCAACTAAGTTAGGAATTTAACCAGAACTTTGTGAAACAGTTTAGAACTAATTTTATTGAGTGAGTAAGTAGCTGTACCTACATAATAGGTACCTTTGTCTAGGATCTATCTCCAATATTGTAGGTATACCTATTAAGTTTGGGGTTAAGTATGCGGCTAATTCCACTAAAACCCAAAGCCATTGTTCTCGAAACTTTATAGTTCATAATCATTCCACGTACGAACAAAAATGAATAAATAAGTTTTGGTAGAGTCAACAGCAAAATTGCAGGATGAATAAATAAGACGCTTGAGGATTAGTAGCTTCTAACACACGTATAACCATTAGTATAAAACAACAAATCACTATATACAAAAAAAGATGATTTAATCCTTCCTAGAATAACGTCTTGGGGTTAAAGTGGAATGATTTTTGGGGTTAAGTGGAATAAGCCAAGTATGCTCTTTCCCGTCATCGATGCTCTGCAATTCAATCAAAAGTTTTTTTGGGGTTGTGTTTAAAAAAAAACTATATTTGAGAAACTTTGATAAAACTGAATGAATAACGTTTTACCATCACTAGCAACGTACACAGCTGAGGCGCGGATTCGAGCCCCAATCGCTTTAGCTCGTACGCGCCGGGTATCAACGTGTAACCCGCATCGCCTCAGTGGATAAGAAACTTACCGCGTTTACAGCTCCTAGTATGGTATTTCCAGTTTTTAGGTCGAAGAAGAAACAACATGTTGTTAACTCAGGAAGACCCATCTTTACCTGGACGAAAACAAATCACGAAGTAAGTATTTATATTAGTATTAATAATTAACAATGGCGTTTCGACAGATGGTCAACATTACTGTACCTATTAAGTAGTTTTAATACTTATCTCAACAGTAGTGTTTTAAACACCATTATTGTTTTTTATTAATTTTACAAGGTTAAATCAAAATCATAGGCAAACATTTAAACTAAGAATCTAACCACGTCATTGATAGGACAACATGAATCAAAGTGATCAACATTCAAGGTGAAATAAACATTAAAAACACAAGGAGTGTTTTTACTAATTAGTGATAAAAATATGAAAGTATTTCTTATTTGGTAATTTCACTAATTATTAAAATAAGAAAAATCGTAAGTTTCATGTTTTTAGCATCATCAGTAATATTTTACTTATGAATTCTTGTGTTTTTAGGGTTCCGTACCTTAAAAGAAAAATACGGAACCCATTAAAGGTTCACTTTATTGTCCGTATGTCTGTCTGTCTGTTAAGACCCTTTATATCAGGAACGCTTGGAGGTATTAAGTTGAAATTAAAACCATAATATTACTCAAATCTATAATCCACTGAAGCTGTGAAAAAATCAAGCTTCTAATGTAAGTAGGTACCTACGTTAAAAAAAAGATACAGCCGTTTATGCCGCAAAAAAATGCATATTTTTCAACATTCTCAATGAAATCAAAATTCATATAGTACCTACTTCCCGTTGACCTAGAACTGTCAAAGGCAAGAAATATCGTCTTTTGCTACAAGTACAGGGAAAAATCCGAAAACTATACATTTGTAAATAAACCATGAAAATATACCTAGGTAAGTAGTCTTTATTTAAATACCAACTTTGTACGGAACCCTCTGTGGGCGAGTCCGACTCGGACTTGTCCGGTTTTATATATTTATTTCACCTTGAATTTTAATCACTTTGATTTAAGTGTCCTAAAGTTATCAATATCGCGGTTGGATTCCAATGAAGAATTTTACCCCGTAAAGAAAGTGATCCAATTCTTAATTATTAAGGACAAAAACTTACCTCGTTAAGTTGCTTTTCTACTTCCTTAAAGAGTTGATGTGTGCACGAATATACTGATGATTTGATCAACGCACTATCTCTGAGTTGGTCAAAGATTAAACAAAGTGTGAGGATCCTACTATTTTACCTATCTGCAACGTTTTACAAAAATAAGAATGATGCCGAATAATTATGGTAAATATCAAACTGAACAACTTTTACAAAGTGAGTAATTTTGCAACAGTGAAAAAGAACTGCTGTTTCATACATTTTGATATTTTCGTTAGGTATTTAATTTTTTTATGAAACAGCTGATTTTTTTCGTAATTTTAAAGTTGATCCCGTAGTAAAAGTTGTTCAGTTTGATGGTCCCTATCCACCATATTCGGCATTACTCGTATTTTTGTAACAAGTTGAATAGAGTAAGTTTGAGAAATGTATCAACAAGTTAACCACTAGACTAGGCTTAAAATGGATATCCCCTACTAATATTATAAACCAGCCTCCGCTTGCGACCTCGTCCGCGTGGACAGTGAGGTACGTTGGGGTAAGAATGGATCGGGGATAGATCAGATAATTCAAATACTCCCAAACGCGGCAATATTTTTGAATGCTGGCAATATAATCATAGACTCTATTTTATTCTGCACCTCTCTTCAGTCTGCGGTAGTCACTGCAATAAGATATGGTGTTTATTAGGCAAGAAAATGAAACACTATCTTTTCGTGTCACCACCAAAGATCCGACCTTCCCCCAGACTATTTTTTTTTTCAATTTTATGGTATTGTTCGTTTTCTATCATATTTTGAGTGTGAAATCGTTTTATAACATGTAGCAGTTACTTTAAACTGATAACTGCCATCGTAAGATGGCTGTAAACTGAGATCCAGACTTGACCCGTGTGGTCGAAGATCGGATTAGTATCATCCGAACTTTCCCAGTTGTAAAAAAGACACAGTCACTTTTAGATAGTAGTCCGAACTTAGGTACCCTGCTATGGCCCGATCTTTACCTGGTATTTGGATTGGCAAACCTAATCTGTACAAAAGTAAACAATAAGTAACTTGGCAACCTATTAAGTAAAGAAACTACAAAAATACTGATTAATAGTAAATTTATTCCTAAGCAACGAAAGCTCAATTAAATTATTCCCTTGCGTACCCAGCCGCTGCGGCAGCCATCTTTGCAACTCTAGTGCGCGATGTCAGACGAAGATTGAGTGAATGGACTAATTTTTTCGCACTAATTCAATTAGTTTTTTTTAAATATCGTTATTCATTATTTAAAAACAAAATAAAACACCACTTAATACCGGTAGTACCGGTACTATTTGTAAACAAATATAACTGCGTCCCGCTCTGCGTAGGTACGCAGCCTCAGCCTGTTTGTCTCATGGGAGTGATGGGAGCTGCAATGCGTAGGGTTAGGTTACGCATTGGTCTACGTGCACGCGTACGTTACGCAAGCGGTCGGTGTGCCATGTCTCATAAAGTTTCAGACATTACAACGTCATGGTACGTCTACGCGTACGAGCACGCTTACGCTTACGCATCCGGTGTGTTTCGCTTCTTAACAATCCAAAAATTAATTCTCCATAGATGTACCTAAGTATATTGAAGTTGTAATTAAAACCAAAATAATAATAATAATAATAGGTATAAGTACGAGGCACGTATCTTGAAATTTTTTCGACGGAGTGGGGATAAGTTCGCGTATGTGCTCTTGTTAGCGACCAATAGCGCGCGCCCATCTCCCGCCGCCCGCGCCCCTCACCGCTACGCATACCCAAAATTCGCGTTTCGCGCAATCCCCACCCGATTTCAAGATATGTGCCTCGTACTGTAAGTCTGTAATGATCAATAAAAAAAAAACGCCTGTCATATCCCAAGAGCAACGTTTTATACCTACGACTCATTTCTCTGATCTTTGGCGACTCGGCGCGGCAGGCGCGCGGCGGCGCTGGATACAAGGAAATCGATACTGTCGTCCTTGCTGTCGTCATAAAGAGGACCTATTACAAATAATAATCAGGATAATCGGACGATATTCGTTGATCGATTTACTTTATTTTGAACCTTATACATGAGTTAATAATGTCACGGAGTGAGAAGAATATCGTACGCTTATCGTGATGTTTTTTTGCTTCGATCAAGAATACCCTAGATGTCCTGTTTGAGTCTCAAAAATGACACCTCAAAATAGCGTCCCACTTACAAACCGGACGCTTATTTTGAGGTACCGTTTTTGCATGCTGTTTTAGTTCGTGAAGCGTTATCTAAGATTCTTGATCGAAGCTTTTTAGGGTTCCGTACCCAAAGGGTAAAAACGGGACCCTATTACTAAGACTCCGCTGTCCGTCTGTCTGTCCGTCTGTCTGTCTGTCTGTCTGTCTGTCTGTCTGTCTGTCTGTCTGTCACCAGGCTGTATCTCATGAACCGTGATACCTAGCTAGAAAGTTGAAATTTTCACAGATGATGTATTTACGTGCCGGACTACAGCTGCGCCACAAAAAAAAGTTGGAAATCTGACTTTTTGACTATGCCATGATGAAGTCTATAGTTTGTCGGAGTTTGTCGCCAAAAACCAGAGTTTGTCGGTCTTCCGTTTAGGAGATACATGTGGCTCAGCTGTAGAGACGTCTCTACAGCTGCGCCACACAGATCTCGAAAACGGAAGGTCGTAGCGAAAATCTGATTACTTGTATGTATAGCCGTTAGTTTGTCGGAGTTTGTCGCACAAAAACCAGAGTTTGTCGGTCTTCCGTTTAGGAGATACGTGTGGCGCAGCTGTAGGAGACGTCTCTACAGCTGAGCCACACAGATCTCGAAAACGGAAGGTCGTAACAGAAATCTGATTACTCGTGTGTGTAGCCGGTAGTTTGTCGGAGTTTGTCACCAAGAACCAGAGTTTGTCGGTCTTGCGTTTAGGAGATATGTGAGGATACGCTGTGGAGACCTTTCTACCTGGATCTTGAGAACGGAAGGTCGTAGCAAAAATCTGATAACTCGAGTGTGTAGCCATTAGTTTGTCGGAGTTTGTCACCAAAAATCAGAGTTTGTCAATCTTACGTTTAGAAGATATGTGGGGATATGCTATAGAGATATTTCTACCTGGATCTCGAGAACGGAAGGTCGTAGCGAAAATCTCACATATCTCCTAAACGCAAGACCGACAAACTCTGATATTTGGTGACAAACTTGGTCGAACTACCGACTATAGATATAACTAATCGGATTATCGCTACGACCTTCCGTTCTCAAGATCCAGGTAGAAAGGTCTCCACAGCGTATCCTCACATATCTCCTAAACGCAAGACCGACAAACTCTGGTTCTTGGTGACAAACTCCGACAAACTACCGGCTACACACACAAGTAATCAGATTTCTGTTACGACCTTCCGTTTTCGAGATCTGTGTGGCTCAGCTGTAGAGACGTCTCTACAGCTGCGCCACACGTATCTCCTAAACGCAAGACCGACAAACTCTGGTTTTTGTGCGACAAACTCCGACAAACTAACGGCTATACATACAAGTAATCAGATTTTCGCTACGACCTTCCGTTTTCGAGATCTGTGTGGCGCAGCTGTAGAGACGTCTCTACAGCTGAGCCACATGTATCTCCTAAACGGAAGACCGACAAACTCTGGTTTTTGGCGACAAACTCCGACAAACTATAGACTTCATCATAGCATAGTCAAAAAGTCAGATTTCGAACTTTTTTTTTTGTGGCGCAGCTGTAGTCCGGCACGTGATGTATTTCTGTTGCCGCTATAACAACAAATACTAAAAACAGAATAAAATTAATATTTAAGGAGGGCTGCCATACAACAAACATGATTTTTTTGCCATTTTTTGCTCTATATTAATAACGACAACAGGTAGACACTAGAAATTTTCACAGATGATGTATTTTTTTGGAATAGGCCACGTCTCGTTGAACGGCTGTTACTGCTGTGAAATGAGATGGCTAACTAAAATGAACGTCAATTAAATTAGTTATCATAACAGACTGTCATAATTAACGAACTGTCATACAACTACAGGTTTCTGAAAAGACGTTTACCACATATTCGTCGGGATGGCCACGGCCACCCTTGCTGAAATCAAACAACTTCATTCAGTCATTCATGTTAAATGTTTTGTTTTGATCTAGCACTTTCTCTACCTTTTGAACTTTACAGCTCTTGGTAGGTAGCCACAAAAGATTTTAAAACCAGCGTTGCTGTTTTGTACAGAATTACACATTTTGTGTGTAATCAAGGCCTCTCGTGTGTAATCCGTGTGTAATAGGAATATGTGTGTAATTGTGTACTACCTATTACAATCTTGGTCGTAATTTACAAAATACATTTTTGACAATATTGTTTGATAGGGACGACAGCGTCACATTTAAACATTGTCCAAGTTATACAGGTGTTTAAAAATCTTTTGTAATAACACGACATTTTGTTTAAACGTGATACTGTCACTTTTAACAATATTGTTTAAAAGAGACAGCACCACATTTAAGCAGTGTCTAAATAAAACAGTGTTTTAAAAACTTTTGTTTTAAGTTTTAGGGCTCAGTTGAGCTTGAGCCCCACTTGGTAGCACGGAACGGAATAGCACCTGTTGCACGGAATCGTGACGGAACGCAATGTTCTAATCTAAGTTCTATAATGCGCGGAAAAGTTGCGGCGGCGGGCGGAAGCAAGTTCCGTATTTTTTGGAGATAACCACCACTGTAGCAAGTCAAATAATTAAGTAGGTACCCTGATTGTTTTAATAATAAAAGGCAAGATTGTCCAATATAATAATATTTTATTAATTTGTTTAGATTTTTTTACAATAAAATTATCAATAAATTATAATAGTAATACTTAGGCGTAACAATAATAGTTTTAAGATTCGTAACAGGTTCATTAATTTATTTACTTACCTATAAGTGTTACAAAATAGCCCCTAATGTCGAATATGGTTGATGGGGACCAACTAACTGAACAACTTTTACTATGGGACCAGCTCTAAAATCGCAAAAAAAGTCATTAGCGTATAGTTGGCAGCCTCACCATGGAATTAGAAGGTTTTGACTAGGTCAAAAAATTGTTAGTAAATAGTTATAAATAGTGAACTATAGCATATAAATAGTGATACTATGGTTCAAAAGATATTTGAGTATCTTGGTGAGGCTGCTATCTTGACGTCAAGCTAGCAGACACCTTAAGAAATACAGTTCGTATCAATGTGATTTATATGCCAAAAAATTGTTAGGAAATAGTGAATCGTATACGCAAAATTTCAATAATATTGCTTCAGTACAAGCCGAGATATTACGATCTCAAAGTGGGCTGCTAACTTGACGTTTCTGGCAATGGCGATTCCAGAGAAACGGGTACAAGTTATAAACAAATAAATATATCAAAAAATTGTTAGTGAAATTGTGATTCTTACTATATAAATAAAAAAAGAATTCTTCATTGCTATTTTCTAAAAATCGAATGTTAACTTCTACATAGTACTCTGAATATAGGCTGTCGATCAATATTGAACTTTGCTCCACAGTAATAAGGTTTAAACTTGATTGCAATCATGAGGTGAGTACTATCAAGCAAAGACACCTTAAGAAATACAGTTCGTATCAATGTGATTTATATGCCAAAAAATTGTTAGGAAATAGTGAATCGTATACGCAAAATTTCAATAATATTGCTTCAGTACAAGCCGAGATATTACGATCTCAAAGTGGGCTGCTAACTTGACGTTTCTGGCAATGGCGATTCCAGAGAAACGGGTACAAGTTATAAACAAATACATATATCAAAAAATTGTTAGTGAAATTGTGATTCTTACGATATAAATAAAAAAAGAATTCTTCATTGCTATTTTCTAAAATTCGAATGTTAACTTCTACATAGTACTCTGAATATAGGCTGTCGATCAATATTGAACTTTGCTCCACAGTAATAAGGTTTAAACTTGATTGCAATCATGAGGTGAGTACTATCAAGCAAAAAAGTGAAATTTATATCTTTTGACTGTGTCAATAGTCATATCCTCGGTGCAAGGCTATTGATTTGGTATAAGTAAATAAATATTTTTCTACTTACTTTTTTAATTTGTTTTTTATTAAATCTCATCAAAAAAAATTTGATTGTGTAATACTACTCTAATAATAATTAATACTACTACTCTAATCATCGGTAATACCACAGCCTAGAGAGTATTCTTCTTACAGTCGGACATCGCCCTTTGTGTTGGCGCAAAAGCCGCCGTTCGTCTAGACCAGGGGTCTCCAAACTACGGCCCGCGGGCCAGCTCCGGCCCGCGAGCACCAACAATCCGGCCCGCGAAAGCAGGCCGGATCGTACCAACAATACTGTAATTTACAGTAAGTTGTTACGATGAGCTAGCTACATCCTGGCCCTTGGGACTTGGTGGAGGAGTTAGACTGGCCCTTATGCTAAAAAGTTTGGAGACCCATGGTCTAGACAGTTGACGCAACGACTAAAAGTGTAAGGGTTGGCACGATGTAATTTGCCTTTTCGAATTTTAAAAATATATAGGAAATTAAGATAGACACTTCAAAATTCTTGTTTTATTCTTTGAATTATTTATTGTCATTTTTTTCTAGAAGGTAAGAATATTTTTTTCAAATTTGTCTCTTTTCCTTCTTTTAATGCTCTTAAAATAAGGAAAAGAAAAAGTTTTTCTTAGTATTTTCTCTTTTTTTCTTCTTCTTGCATCATAAGTGCGAGGAATTATAGGAATTATGGAAAGGATGTATGATAATCATAATTTTAATTGTAAATCATTACTAATTTAGGGCTAAATAAGTATAAAATAAATCTTAAATTAGTACTCAATTAGGAAATAATAATGAAAAAATAAGTTCCAAGATGGCGGCTGACAACTTTTTTGTTTATGGGCCGATATCGATGAAACTCGGTTTTTGGTACCATTTTGACACAAAAATAACAACGCAAGGTAACGCAATGTGAAAATATTAAAAAATTCAAGATGGCGGCCAAATTTTTTGTTTGCGGGCCGATTTCGATGAAACTCGGTTTTTGGTAGTATTTTGACAAGAAAACAGCAACACAATGTTAAAAATGTAAAAAATTCAAGATGGCGGCCAACTTTTTTGTTTGCGGACCGATTTCGATGAAACTCGGTTTTTGGTAGTACTTTGGCAAGAAAACAGCAACGCAATGTTAAAAAAAATAAAAATTCAAGATGGCGCTCAACTTTTTTGTTTGCGGACCGATTTCGATGAAACTCGGTTTTTGGTCGTATTTTGGCAAGAAAACAGCAACGCAATGTTAAAAAAAAATAAAAATTCAAGATGGCGGCCAACTTTTTTGTTTGCGGACCAATTTCGATGAAACTCGGTTTTTGGTCGTATTTTGGCAATAAAACAGCAACGCAATGTTAAAAAAAATAAAAATTCAAGATGGCGGCCAACTTTTTTGTTTGCGGACCAATTTCGATGAAACTCGGTTTTTGGTAGTATTTTGACAAGAAAACAGCAACGCAATGTTAAAATGTAAAAAAAATTCAAGATGGCGGCCAACTTTTTTGTTTGCGGACCGATTTCGATGAAACTCGGTTTTCGGTAGTATTTTGACAAGAAAACAGCAACGCAATGTTAAAATGTAAAAAATTCAAGATGGCAGCCAACTTTTTTGTTTGCGGGCCGATTTCGATGAAACTCGGTTTTTGGTAGTATTTTGGCAAGAAAACAGCAACGCAATGTTAAAAAACCGGCCAAGTGCGAGTCGGACTCGCGCACGAAGGGTTACGTACCAAAAAACGGCAAAAAAAAATACGTTTGTTGTATGAGAGCCCCCCTTAAATATTAATTTTATTCTGTTTTTAGTATTTGTTGTTATAGCGGCAACAAAAATACATCATCTGTGAAAATTTCAACTGTCTACCTGTTGCTGTTATAAATATCGAGCAAAACAACAGCAAAAAAATTACGTTTGTTGTATAGGAAGGAGCCCCCCTTAAATGTTAATTTTATTCTGTTTTTAGTATTTGTTGTTAAAGCGGCAACAGAAATACATCATCTGTGAAAATTTCAACTTTCTAGCTATCACGGTTCATGAGATACAGCCTGGTGACAGACAGACAGACTGACAGACGGACAGAATAGGGTCCCGTATTTACCCTTTGGGTACGGAACCCTAAAAATGAATAAAATTCAAGGTGGCGGCCAACTTTTTTGTTTGCGGACCGATTTCGATGAAACTCGGTTTTTGGTAATATTTTGACAAGAAAACAGCAACGCAATGTTAAAAAAAAATAAAAATTCAAGATGGCGGCCAATTTTTTTGTTTGCGGACTGATTTCGATGAAACTCGGTTTTTCGTAGTATTTTGGTAAGAAAACAGCAACGCAATGTTAAAAATGTAAAAAATTCAAGATGGCGGCCAACTTTTTTGTTTGCGGGCCGATTTCGATGAAACGCGGCTTTTCGTAGTATTTTGGCAAGAAAACAGCAACGCAATGTTAAAAATAAAAAAATACAAGATGGCGGCCAACTTTTTTGTTTGCGGGCCGATTTCGATGAAACTCGGTTTTTCGTAGTTTTTGGCAAGAAAACAGCAACGCAATGTTAAAAATGAAAAAAATTCAAGATGGCGGCCAACTTTTTTGTTTGCGGGCCGATTTCGATGAAACTCGGTTTTTCGTAGTATTTTGGCAAGAAAACAGCAAAGCAATGTTAAAAATGTAAAAAATTCAAGATGACAGCCAACTTTTTTGTTTGCGGACCGATTTCGATGAAACTTGGTTTTTGGTACCTAGTATTTTGGCAAGAAAACAGCAACGCAATGTTAAAAAAAATAAAAATTCAAGATGGCGGTATTTTTTTTGTTTGCGGGCCGATTTCGATGAAACTCAGTTTTTGGTAGTATTTTGACAAGAAAACAGCAACTCAATGTTAAAAATGTAAAAAATTCAAGATGGCGGCCAATTTTTTTGTTTGCGGACCGATTTCGATGAAACTCAGTTTTGGGAACTATTTCGACAACAAAACAGCAACGCAATATTAAAAACATAAAAATCCAAGATGGCGGCCAACTTTTTGTTTGTGGGCCAATTTAGATAAAACTCGATTTTGGATACTATTTTAACAACAAAACAGCAACGCAATGTTAAAAATATGAAAAATCCAAGATGGCGGCCAACTTTTTTGTTTGTGGGCTGATTTAGAAGAAATTCGGTTTTGGGTACTATTTCGACAACAAAACAGCAACGCAATGTTGAAAATATGAACTATCCAAGATGGCGGCCAACTTTTTTGTTTGTGGGCCGATTTAGAAGAAACTCGGTTTTGGGTACTATTTCGACAACAAAACAGCAACGCAATGTTAAAAATATAAAAAATTTAAGATGGCGGCCAACTTTTTTGTTTGTGGGCCGATTTAGATAAAACTCGGTTTTGGGTACTATTTCGACAACAAAACAGCAACGCAATGCTAAAAATATAAAAAAATCCAAGATGGCGGCCAGCTTTTTTGTTTGTGGGCCGATTAAGATGAAACTCGGTTTTGGGTACTATTTTGACAACAAAACAGCAACGCAATGTTAAAATATAAAAAACCCAAGATGGCGGCCAACTTTTTTGTTTGTGGGCCGATTTAGATGAAACTCGGTTTTGGGTACTATTTCGACAACAAAACAGCAATGCAATGTTAAAAATATGAAAAATCCAAGATGGCGGCCAACTTTTTTTGTTTGTGGGCCGATTTAGATAAAACTCGGCTTTGGGTACTATTTCGACAACAAAACAGCAACGCAATGTTTAAAATATAAAAAATCCAAGATGTCGGCCAACTTTTTTGTTTGTGGGCCGATTTAGATGAAACTCGGTTTTGGGTACTATTTCGACAACAAAACAGCAATGCAATGTTAAAAATATAAAAAAATCCAAGATGGCGGCCAACTTTTTTGTTTGTGGGCCGATTTAGATGAAACTCGGATGCGGGTACTATTTCGACAACAAAACAACAACGCAATGTTAAAAATAGAAAAAAATCCAAGATGGCGGCCAACTTTTTTGTTTGGTGGCCGATTTAAACGAAACTCGGTTTTGGGAACTATTTCGACAACAAAACAGCAACGCAATGTAAAAAATATAAAAAAATCCAAGATGGCGGCCAACTTTTTGTTTATGGGCCGATTTAGATAAAACTCGGTTATGGGTACTATTTCGACAACAAAACAGCAACGCAATGTTAAAAATAGGAAAATTCCAAAATGGCGGCCAACTTTTTTGTTTGTGGGCCGATTTAGAAGAAACTCGGTTTTGGGTACTATTTCGACAACAAAACAGCAACGCAATATTAAAAATATAAAAATCCAAGATGGCGGCCAACTTTTTAGTTTGTGGGCCAATTTAGATAAAACTCGGTTTTGGGTACTATTTCGACAACAAAACAGCAACGCAATGTTAAAAATATAATAAAATCCAAGATGGCGGCCAACTTTTTGTTTATGAGCCGATTTAGATAAAACTCGTTTATGGGTACTATTTCGACAACAAAACAGCAACGCAATGTTAAAAATAGGAAAAATCCAAGATGGATTTAGATGAAACTCGGTTTTGGGTAGGGTGTAGTGTGGTACAATGAAACACCAAAAGTTCTGAGTCTCATATTTCTCTCATTTTTGTAGATATGAATTCCATTTTTTACAGGAACGGAGTCTAATCAATTAGGTATAGTATGGCATTTATAGTTTTATTAATAAATAGATACATAACCAATAACAAGACTTTTAAAAGAAAATGGGAATTGTTTCAATGTGTACACCTAGGTGGAAGAAACACCCCGTGTCCAACAATGAAACACTGTTATTAATTTTGCCTTTTTATATAAAGTTGAACAAGTAAATTACAAAATCTGTTGAATTACAATCAATGAAGGTTTTTTCAGAGTATTCCACAATTATTCAGACTTTAAAAGTACCTCTAGGTTTGTCTCCGGTACAATTATTTAGTGACTTAAAGATTAACGAGTCCTAATTTTTTAAATCTTAGTAAGGCACCTTTTTTTAGGCAAAAACTATTTAAAATCAACAGTTACTCATAATAGGCATTAATATCTTAAGTAAAGTTTGAGCGTGGGCGGGGACTTTTATTGTCCATTTTAGCAAGTCTAGCGCTAAAATGAATGTTGCCTTCGTTGATTGATAGGACACTTTATAACCTTAGAAAGCTGCAGAACTGTATTAACCAAATTTTTCTGCTTGTTTTCTGGGACGCATTGTATTTCAATATTTGTTGAACGTGTCTGTAACTCAAGCTGTGCCAGTCTAGAAGAAAGGTTTTGATTAGCTGAACGTAGCGACTCATTTTCCTTGCAGACATCATTCAAAGTGGCCAACTGGGCGGCGTGTTGCGTTTTTATGCTATCCAGATCCTGGCTGAATGCCGAGAGAGATGATTCAAAGCCAACTATCATATTTTGCAAGGCAACAATTTTTGGATTAATAACATCCTCGAAAGCATTCTAAATCTCCTCTCTAATAATGTCCCTTAAATCATCGGCCGAAGGGCAGGAACAACTCGTTGGCGCAGGAAAACTTGACTTCAAGCGCTGGGTAACGAAGCTATCATTGGAGGCAGTGGGTAATTTAGCTCTCGTTGGTGTAATCGTGTTATTACCCTTTTTGGGCTCGCGAATGTGGCAGAAATCACAAATTCAGGCGTTTTTAGTATCAGCTGTCATCGCATTCTAATCTGCGAGTAAATATGCAGTGCACTGCAAATGATAATTGTCTTTGCAACGTTTACATTGCATGAATATTGCTCCATCCATGATATTAGGACATCCCGCACACTCAGATGATCCTTTAGTCGACATTTTTTATTCTTATACAATTTCAATAATCTTATACCTTACTACGGCTTTGAAGAATGAAGATGTTTTAGTAAATCAAAATTAATTGAAAAGTAATGTCCAAAAATATCTTCAATACAAATTAAAAAAAATATATCTTTAAAAATAAATAAAATGTCTCTAAAAAAAATTTGGGAGAAAAAGTCTTTATAAGCGAGGATCGATCTTCGGGCCACTCACAGCTGAATTCAGTATGCAGCACTCAGTGTGCTAACGTATGCGCCAAAGCGACTTAAAGCGTTCAAAGTATTGATCAGTTCAGTAGGGTTTGAAACTTGATGTATGAGTTGGTTTGAGTATGAGGTCAAGACGAAAATAATAATTATTGTACTACCTCAACACTGATAATATCACTGATGATAATATTTAGTTTTAACACTGGAGATGAGATTTATTACGCAAACTAAAGCGCAGTTTTATCACTTTTCTGAGGATAATGCTCAGACTATATTCAGCAGTTTTTAATAATCCACTGATTAAAAAAGGCACTGAATATTTTTTGAGCACAAATACACACTTTTAAACCATAGGTATAGTTCTACAAACGATATCACTGGTTAATCACTAGACAAATTATTGATTTAACTTGATTCCAAATGTTAGAATTGTGATTTAAAATTATTCGGCAATATTTAACGTAGAGACTATGTTTACTACAAAGCGCCATCTGGCGGATTTAGATGAAACTCCGTACTATTTCTAACATTGCGTTGCTGTTTTGTTGTCAAAATAGTACCGAAAACCGAGTTTCATCTAAATCGGCCCACAAACAAAAAAGTTGGCCGCCATCTTGGGTTTTTTATATTTTAAACATTGTGTTGCTGTTTTATTGTCAAAATAGTACCCAAAACCGAGTTTTATCTAAATCGGCCCATAAACAAAAAAGATGGCCGCCATCTTGGATTTTTTATATTTTTAACATTGCGTTGCTGTTTTGTTGTCGAAATAGTACCCAAAACCGAGTTTTATCTGAATCGGCCCACAAACAAAAAAGTTGGTAGCATCTTGGGATTTTTTTATTTTTAACATTGCGTTGCTGTTTTGTTGTCAAAATAGTACTCAAAACCGAGTTTCATTTAAATTGGCCCACAAACAAAAAAGTTGGCCGCCATCTTGGATTTTTTTATATTTTTAACATTACTTTGCTGTTTTGTTGTCGAAATAGTACCCAAAACAGAGTTTCATCTAAATCGGCCCACAAACAAAAAAGTTGGTCGCCATCTTGGATTTTTTTATATTTTTAACATTGCGTTGCTGTTTTGTTGTCAAAATAGTACCTAAAACCGAGTTTCATCTAAATCGGCCCATAAACAAAAATTTGGCCGCCATCTTAGATTTTTTATATTTTTAACTTTGCGTTGCTGTTTTGTTGTCGAAATAGTACCCAAAACCGAGTTTCATCGAAATCGGCCCCCAAACATAAAATTTGGCTGCTATCTTTTAGATTTATTTATTTATTATTAGTTTAGATTTATTACTAAAATTGTAATAATAGGCACGATCTGGCAACATTACCATGTGGTAAATACTGAGCCTGTAGGCGAGCGTTTTCATTCCATCGTTGGAATTGGAATTATCAGTATTTACCACAGTTGGACCACAGTAAATACTGTGTGTGTAGCCGTCGCCTTATACGTAATTATAGTGCGACTATCTTGAATTAATATTTATCTTGTTAATACAGTCGCACTAAAACGTAACAGTACCATCAACATTTCAAAAACGGTAATCAAGCATAAATCCCAAGTTTGTTCTTTTTCAAAACAGACTCTACTGATCTTTGCTTCTGAACGAAATATAGACTTAATCCGGGAAATTCCTTGAACATCAATGTTTGCGAGGACTTAACACCGTAGTTACCATAACTTTATAACCAAAATATAGCGAAAATACTTACTTCCGCTAATATACCTACAAAAATACTGATGTTCGGTAAAGTCGATAAAATATACTGAAAAAGTATTAAAATACTGAATCTGGTCACACTGGCGCTCCGCGCTCCGTGTTCGCGTGTTCGCATCGGATCCCAAATATGGAGCGCGCTCCGAGGTTCGCGGAGCACGGAGCGCGGAGGTTCGCAAACCTGAGTGGGGACACACCCCGTTAAAGTTTCAGTTACTAAAAAAAAATACAAAATATTCATTTTCAAAAAATTACAGGTTAGGGTATTTTCATTAGACTCCTCCCTTTAAGTTATAGTTTTAACGTTAGGTACCTAATTGGTAGTAAAATATTTGTAGTTTTTCCTAAACTAAATAAATGAACTGAGAGTAGAGTATTAAACGACCAAATTTTTTTTGATGAGATTAATTCAAAAATTTTTTGATTGTGTCAATACTCTAAAAAATAAAAAAGTGGGTAGAAAAATATTTGTTTACTAATACCAAATCAATAGCCTTGAACCGAGGACATGACTATTGACACAGTCAAAAAATTTAAATTTCACTTTTTTGCTTGATAGTACTCACCTCATGATTGCAATCAAGTTTAAACCTTATTACTGTGGAGCAAAGTTCAATATTGATCGACAGCCTATATTCAGATTACTATGTAGAAGTTAACATTCGATTTTTAGAAAATAGCAATGAAGAATTCTTTTTTTATTTAAATCGTAAGAATCACAATTTCACTAACAATTTTTTGATATATTTATTTGTTTATAACTTGTACCCGTTTCTCTGGAATCGCCATTGCCAGAAACGTCAAGTTAGCAGCCCACTTTGAGATCGTAATATCTCGGCTTGTACTGAAGCAATATTATTGAAATTTTGCGTATACGATTCACTATTTCCTAACAATTTTTTGGCATATAAATCACATTGATACGAACTGTATTTCTTAAGGTGTCTGCTAGCTTGACGTCAAGATAGCAGCCTCACCAAGATACTCAAATATCTTTTGAACCATAGTATCACTATTTATATGCTATAGTTCACTATTTATAACTATTTACTAACAATTTTTTGACCTAGTCAAAACCTTCTAATTCCATGGTGAGGCTGCCAACTATACGCTAATAAAAAGTCAGCTGTTTCATACTATTAACATTTTGATATTTTCGTTATTAATTTTTGTATGAAACAGCTAGTTTTTTTTCGCGATTTCAGATTTGGTTCCATACAAGTCTTGGTTCCATAATAAAAGTTCTTCTTCTACTTATTTTTGTTTTGGCAATCTACTTTCCTCTTGGAAGTAATTTTTGCCAGTGTCAAGTGTTGAATAGTTCAGTGGCAGATTGTTTCAGTATACATTAAAATGCGGGTACATCGCATTCCAATGCTGCTTGGAGCATTTGGCACCAAGTATAACAAGACAGTTTACTCGGTAAGGTCAGCCGAGGTAGCTACCTGTACCACAAAACTGCACCAATTTTAAGACACAATATCTAATATGAATCAATTTGCGAATAATTAAAATAGTCACCAAACCGAATCCGACAAAATGGCGCCAAAAACTCCATACTTCACCAAAGTTGTTCAGTTTGATGGTCCCTATCTACCATATTCGGCATTAGGGGTTATTTTGTAATACGTTGTATAATTTATTAGTAGTAGGTACCTTGATACCTAACCTAAGTCGTTTATGTAGTTTAATCATAATTGCAAACAATGTCACTTTTCATCACTGAATTATTAATAAGTAATTCAGTGCTTTTTATTAAGGTACCTATGTTACCTAGTATAAAACTTGTACTACTTATATGTATTCTGTGGTATAAGTCTGTTTATGCTTGCTTGTCTTATTTGGTAAATAATCTACCCAACTCTTTGCTGAAAAAATATTTTATTAAATAAATAGGTAAGTATGTACGTAAGTACCTACGTACCTACTACAAATGATTTTCCACACATAAGTAGATTTCGGAAGAAAATTGGGAACTATAATAAAATAATAATAATATGATAAAGATACTAACTTATTTTTTAAGAACGATTTAAGAAGTACCTACTCTATAAAAGACAAGTTAGTATGACAACTGTCAAAAACTGTTTACTAAAATATAAGTCAACGTTATGTAATGTAACCAGACAAGGTTGGTAGGCAGAAGTAAATATCATGTTTTGTGACCACTTCTTGTTCTGTGTTTATAACTAGGTATGTTTTGTAGGACTTGATCTCAAAAAACCTCCAATTAAAATAATTATTTAGTTAGTTACAACTCTTCACGTGTGTTCAGCTGTTTATAGAAGCTGTAAGCCAACAGTATTGCGTAGACGTTGAGAGCTGAAAATATAAAAAGAAAACAATTAATTAATAGCCAAATTCTGAGAAACTTCTTCAAGAATTCTTTTGATCGATATGTCTATCGAGCTTTACTTGGCTATATCGTGAGCTAATTGTAGGTGATTGCAACAAATTTTGTAACTTTGTTGCAATCAACTCTGACAGTAATCGCAGTTACATTGCTACTTTAGTGATAACCAATGTAACAACTATCTTACTTAAAGCAGCAATGTAACTGCGGTTTTTAACCGATTTCAATAGAGAATTGTTAGCAAAAGAGTTACTTAATCAGCCCCCATTCCCCTACCTACGTAATTCAGTTGCTAACAATTCTCGATTGAAATCCACTACATGGTATTAAAAAAAAGTTTCAACCAAAAATGTCAAAACTTTTTTTCGTAAATTTGTGAAGTAAAGAGACTTTATTTTTTTTTTATTTTCACGCATCCGAAAATTCTGAACCTTTTTTCTATTACTAAAGGAGCTTTTTCCTCCCTATAAAAAATATTCAGCTGATTTGATTTTTCCGGTCATTCCCAATTGCGTGAGACACTTCTCACTGAGGTATAAATAGTAAAATTTCAGATACGTACCCATGTAAGCTAATTGCGTGACTATTGTGTAGGCGCTGAAGTCCAGAATATGTAGGAAGAACAGGAAGCCCGACAGCAAGAAGAACGCGAGCCATAAGATCAGGTATCCCTTGATCATGCCCGCTTTGTCCTAGAAATAAAACAAAAATAAAGCAGCCTTTGTTTATAGGGTAATTTTTCGACCTCTTTTAGAATTTTGTCAGGTCATTCTATAACAGCACAGTAACAATCAATTATATAGTAAAAAAAAATTTAAACATATATTTCAGTTTCGAATTGCTGAAAAGTTACGTTTTTGCCAGTTCAAATAACTGTTAATGCAACGCTTTTTAACACCAAAAATTAAAATCATTTCAAACAAACAAACAACATTTATTTATTCAACCAACACAGGGTCATACAAAATTAATAGATAAGAATGTACAGAATTAATTAGTAATTAAATTAAATTGAATTTGTAATTAAATTAAATTGAATTGAATTTTACATTTTAGAATAATATTTTAACATAAATAAAAATATTAGATTAGAATTTACAAAATTAAAATTAGTAATTAAATTAAATTGAATAGAATTTTATATTTTCACATTTTAGAATAATATTTTAACATTAGTCAGTGCATGAATCCATACTACAGTGATTCAAGTACAGGCAGTCAAATCTTTCTGCAAATGCGCTTAGGATGCCATTGCGGCTGGCCCGCACAGCGCGCACCAGGGATGCAAACCGCTTGCGCATGGTCGCATAAAAGCAGACCAGAGCAGTCATCAGACCGCCTACAGAGGCGCTCAGCAGCACCATGTCGTCCGCATAGCTAATATTATTAAGGCAAACTTCCTCAATATGACAGCCGACATGTGTGCTACTGAGCTCCTCCACCAACGCATTCACATAGAGGTTGAAGAGTTTAGGCGAGGTCAGTCCCCCTGCCTCACCCCGCACTCCAACCTGTATGGACCAGAATAGGACCCCGACCATCGAATAACATTGATCTGATTCTGATACCAATATTTAAAAAGATTTATTAGCTCCTTCGGCATTGACGTTTGCTGTAGTTTTCGCCAGAGAATATCATAGCCAACCAGATCGAACGCCTTCGACAGGTCGAGGAAACAGGCAAAGACTGGGGTACTTCTGTCAGTATAATAATATGGCCGTTTCTGTGGAGTGACCAGACTTAAAACCAAACTGATTATCGTGTATATGTAGGTATTCATCTAGCTGAGTGTTAAGCAGACCATCAAGCACCTTTGCGATTACAGTGGCCAGCGAAATAGGCCGATAATTGTTACTGGCACGTTTCCTAGCAATAATTTTAAGCAGAAATGGTCCTGATGAAACTATAAGAACGAGGGACCTAAAGGGTTTTGCGAAAGACAGTATAGAAATAGGTAGGCCTGAAGGCCTGAAATTAAGTACCAATGTGATTAGGCTCACCGGTTTTGAGTATACCACAATGATCAATTTTAGCAAAAATAGACTCCCAATTTTTATTCCTACTTACACAAAAGAAGGAATGAAGTCATCTTTATACACATTCATCTACGTTCTTCTCTGAGCAAGTTCTTGTAATAAGCTTAAAAGCTTTGAACATAGTCAGAAGGTTAAGCTTAACGGTTTTTAGGGTTCCGTAGCCTAAATGGCAAAAAACGGAACCCTTATAGATTCGTCATGTCTGTCTGTCTGTCTGTCCGTATGTCAAAGCCACTTTATTCCCAAAGTATTAAGACTACACAGTTAAAACTTAGTAGGTAGATGTATTCTGTTAACTGCTTAACGAAGTTAATACAAAAATAAGAAAAATAAAAGATTAAGGGAGGGCTCCCCAAACATGGAACTGAAACTGAAAAAAAATTTTTTCTTCAAACCAACACGTGTTGGGTGTTTATAGATAGGTCTTTAAAAATGACATTAAGGTTTCTATGACAACTTTTTCTCAAAGTCAACCGTTTGAAAGATATACACCGCCAAAGTGGTAAAATGTGTGTTCCCCCCCTTTAACTTTTGAATTAAGAGAGTGAAAAATCTAAAAAAATAATATATGCTGTAAACCTTAATAAACACTTTCAACGAAAATTGGTTTGAATGAGATATATTAATTAGTTTTTGAGATATAACACATTTTCCAAAACACCAAATATAACTTTGTCATTCATACCAACACTGTGAAAAACAAAGTTATTTTTGCAGACGAAAAATGATAGGTGGTATTAAATATGGTATGGTATAAGGTAACTACGGAACCCTACGGCGCGTGGCCCGACACGTACTTGGCCGGTTTTTTTATCGGTAACATTTCGGCGAGTCAGCGGAATTGCACAACCTAATTTCGCCATCTCCCTTCTTTCATCGGACAACCAGACGAAACAGAGCCACCATGGGCGTAGCCACGGTGGGGCAGGCTGGGGTAGGGCACTTGCCCCACCATGGCTCTGACCTGTAAGGTACTGATTACTTACCGGGAAGTCTCGATGTAAAATTATTTTAATCAATTTCAGTAATAAAGCATTTTTTTACTTTACATTTAAAAAAAGTTCGCGAGTAGTGTGACACTAACCGTCTGTACAGCGTACACGAACATGAGGTCTGCGAGGAGCTTCACCAGGTACATGAGCACCAGGATGATGCAGATGACGTACATGCCGGTGACGGCCGCTTCCGCATCAGGGTCCGCCTCCACCGCCTCGTTGCTCTGCAGGCTGCCCACCATGGCCGCCACCACGATCAGCACTATGAACATTATGAACGACAGGATCTGGAAACAAAGGTGCAAACTCTTTGATAAAAGTTCTAGAACAGAATAAATGTTTTAGTTAAATTATATAACCTTTTCTTGTCTATAAGCGACAACTTTTGGTTTTTTTGACCGAGTGAGCGCGAAACGCGAGCGAAGCGTCTCTGATAGCAAAAATTCTTTTGTATGTCTGGATTCCGGCTGTCCATTTGTTCTCCTCTACAGGTTCCATTTCTCAGCCAATTCTCGTGAAATGTAAACAGGTTCGATAAATATATAGATTTTTTTTAAGTCGAGCCAGTTTTTCGAAATTTATAAAAAAACACATTTCGAAAAAATAATAAATAACTGTAAACTTGGGAAAAAAACTTACCGCGTTTATTACTCCCAGTATAGTATTTCCCGTTTTTAGGTCGAAGACGAAACAACATGTCGTTAATTGAGGAAGACCCATCTTTACCTGGAAGAAAAGAAAACATTTTTACTGTTTCTTGTTAGGTAAGTTTAAATACCTACAATGGCGTTTCGTTCGATAGATGGTCAACTTTGATAATACATCAAAATTTATTTTTGTTATAAACAGCAAACTTAGCAAAAAAATTTTTGTTAAAAACTTGCGGCGGTATAACAATAGTTATTTGTTATACAAATAATCAAAATCAATTTGTGCTGCGAGTGCTGACTTTAAATCACGAACTTGCGAAGTAGTCTAGAATTGAATCACGAGCGTAGCATGTGATTCTAATATAGACTACTGAGCACAGTGAGTGATTTAAAGTCACGTGGCAGAACAAAATTTTGGTCTCGTGTAAAACATACAACTTTTCACCTCTACCAGTGAGAAAATTTTTACGTGAGTTTCCTAGTAAAAAGCTAAATTTCAGCATTAGAAACTTGTCCACTCAATTCTTTTGGAGTTAGACAACTATCTTCATCGTTGGACGCACTCATTTTTTGTACACAAAAATAGTTCGATCAAACCTATGCTGAAAAATTTTATTCATAAAGTAGATTCTCGCCGTTTTGTTTTACATTATTACGTTGTGCTTTTCTCTTATTCATTAATACCCCATCTTATTTATTTATTTATAATCATAAAACACTAATTTGTTAATAAATTTCATTAATTTTTCTTATTTTTTTTTATATTTATTTCATACAGCGATCTCATTTCGTCCATACTTTTTATTTCGAATTATCAACCTTCTTTTTTAACAATCCTTATTAAAAACTCCTTGGTATATCCGTGCATTTTATTTTTTTACTTTTTAATCCATGTATGACACCATAAAGCACTCTATCTATCCTTTTCTCACATATCAATTTTACAAATCTCATCCTTGTTACTTTATTTCTTTTTTTTAATAGTTTAAAAGTTGGTATTAGAAATTAAAAAAGCGCTTTGCCTCACGCTCGCCTTTTTACGCGCCAAAACCACCCTTTTCGTGCTGGAGAGGTGAAAAATATTTTAAACTCTTAGACACTATGAGGTGCTCTTTCAAACAATTTATCAAAAAAAAAGCGACAGCATCACATTTAAACAGAGTCTAAGTTAGACAGAGTTTCAATTAAAAGGGTATTAAATCATAAGTGTGTGTTTAAAAACCGAGCCGTAGGCGAGGTTTTCAATAGTATCACACGAGTGTTTTAATACCTAGTTATGTGCAGTTTCTTACACTACTTTATCTACTCTCACACCTGTGGATTGGACCTACTAAATAAAAGATCAATGTTAGAAGAGAGAGAGAGAGAGAGTACCTACCTAATACTTCGCTTGAATTAGGTACCTTGTCATGAGTCATTTTCGTCACTGCATCTAAATTATCGGGTGGATTCTTATTTTCTTCACATGTACCGCTCTCAGACATTTTAAAGCAAGAATAAAAAAAATCCTAGATGAAATACAGTGCAACAAAAAGTGAAAATTGAAATTAAAACTATTTTATTGCGTTAGAAATGGCGCGCCCTGCACCACAAACCATACTACATGAGCCCATACGGGCCAATAAATTAAAGAGTAAAAGTGTGCTATAAAAATTAAAAAATATTTTATGATGCAGCAGATTGCTGCACTGTAATGGCTTTTTTATTTTACCTATCCACGAACAAAAAGTACGTTTTTATAGAATATTTTTTGAATTAATATTTGGAACTTTACGTTGTGAGTGTAGATAAGAGTTATTTGTTAATTTTGTTATACAAGTGACTAAAGTCAATTTGTGCTGCAAGTGCCGACTTTAAATCACAAACTAGCGTAGTAGTCTAGAATTGAATCACGACCGTAGCGAGTGATTCTAATATAGACTACTGAGCACAGTGAGTGATTTAAAGCTTATTTAAAGGCACGAGGCAGAACAAATCTTTAGTCTCTTATTAAACATTTACAACTTTTCATCTCTACCAGCAAGAAAAGTTTTCATAGGTAAGAACAGTTATTTTCACGTGATTTTCCTGGTAAAAAGTTAAATTCAGCATTAGAAACTTGTACCTTCAACACTATTGGAGAGCTACAGCTACCGTCAAAGCTGGACGCACTCATTTTTTGTAATATTATCACAAAAACAGTTTGATCCAACCTATGCTGAAAAAAAATTATTCATAGAGTAAAGTAGATTTCAGTCGTTTTGTTTTACATTATATTGTGCTTTTCTTCTCTTATATATTAATATCCCATCTTATTTATTTATTTGCAAACATAGAACACATTTTCTTATTATATTTAATTTTTGAAGTGAAAACTTCTTTAGCGGCGTTGTACGCTTTTTGTAATGGGGAAAAAAATCTAAACTCGCGTCAGTAAGAATCACGCTGATCGAAAATGCGTAAGACGGATGGAGAGTAGACAGCTGGCGGTGGAAGTATCCCCCTCTCTTTTTACGGGGCGCGTTGAAAATGGCGCCGCGTTATTTTAATACGTAAACACTTGTGTCACCAGCAACGCGCTAATTTTGAAATTGGCACTAATAGCAGCGATATCTTCGGTGAAATCAAAGACTTATTTATACTCTGTGACTTTAAGTTTAAATCGTAGAATGCGTGCATGTAGAAATTAAAAGGCCACTGGCGCGAAATTTTTAGAATTTTTCTCTAATTACAAACTGATTGAATTGTGTGACTGTATAGTAATAGAAAAGAAATAATTTTAATCCTTTGTCGCTAATTTCAAAAATCAAAAATGCACAACGTTAATATTCAAGTTTTCACTTCTGCCGGCACTCCCGGAGTGCCAACCGATTATGTTTCTTATTTTATATTTATTTCATAGATGCGACCTCATTTCGTCCATACTCTTTATTTCGAATTATCAATCTCCTTTTTCAGCAATCCTTGTTGTATTTTATTTTTCACTTTTTAATCCATGTTCGACAACAAAAAGCTATCTATCTATTCTTTTCGCACCCATCAATTTTACAAGTCTCATCCTTGTCACTCTATTTCTTTTTTTATAATTATTTCAAAAGGTAGTATTAGAAATAATTAAAAAGCACTGTCTCACGCTCGCAGCAAAAATCGTTATTGCTGCAAGTTTTTACGCGCCAAAAGCGCCCTTTTCGTGCTGGAGAGGTGAAAAATCTTTTATCTACTCTCATATCGTAAAATTCGAATTATGAATTTCAAAGTGAATTTATATTGATTGATATTGATTATTATACACGTAATACCGAAAAAATAATTAAAAAGTTATTTTATAACATACTTTCGCTAACTGAAGTATGCTACAAAATAACTTTTTTTCTCATTACGATACAGGGCAAATCCAAGAAGGCAGTGCCGCGATATTTAAAAAAACAATGTTATTCCACATACGTTCCACATACTTTCCATGATTAAAATGTACTCTATGGTGATCGATGACTTAGCGTAACGATTAGTCTGCTGGAATGCACTACCTCATAATAATAGAATACGCGCCATGTTTTGATTAGAATTTTTACTTTTGCTTAAAAATGACTGATAGTAGTGAGTGTGGACTCCATCCGATATTTTAAATGCGGCGACGGAAAAACGTCTTATTTAACCTGAGTCAGTAAGTAGTAAGTACATAATACTACCCACCTAGTCGTAGAAAGTCGAGAAACTACTTACCTACTCTTTTTATCATTGTTAAATTATTTTGTAGGTTCAATCACAAATTGTATGAGAGTAGATAAAGTAGTGTATGAAACTATACATAACTAGGTATTATGCATCAGTTTCATAAACTACTATTATCTACACCCAAGCTTTTTAATCCTCTGTAAAGCGTTCTGAAACGGTTAGCTTACTGCCAACATTACGATATCCGAGCGAGAGGAGGTCGCGCTGCGCCGCGCGCCCACGCGCGATATGTTACATTATGAAATTCAGTACAAGATTATAACACTCGTTCGGATGATTATAATGACGAGGAAGAGGAGAAAAGTCAACGTAAAAGACAAAGTCAAATTCAAAACCCTTTATAGAGGATACATTATCATTGGTGTAGATAAATATCATGGGTGTTTTTAATCCATATCTATGTATTAAAATATTTATTTGTTTCCCAAATAAAAAAATTGGTGTAGATAATAATAATAATATAAGATTTATTTCAGATATTACATCCATATTTGTTAGTATTTACTTAGGGGTATGCATTACAATGTCGAAAATTCATAATACATACGACCGAAATATCGACGCATAAAACACCTATTTTGAAAATACCGAACATACTAAATGTCGAAATCCGGTAGACCGAACCTGGAAAGACTGATTATCAAATGACCGAAAGTTCGGAATCCCGAAAGTTCGAAATCCCGAAAGTTTAAAACCCCCAAAGTTAAAATGTCGAGACTTATAACCATAGAAATAGAATGTCAAAGAACAACAATGTCAATAAACAGGTGATCCGAAAACGAATGCATACATTTTATATGAGATACGTAAAATATGACATGGATTCAAAAAATATGACTATATACGGCAAAGGAAATTAATAAACTATGTTTCATACTGTTTTCTTTGTCGATAAACGAATAAATGTAGAGAAACTTGGTTTTAGAGAAATGCGTGGCAATATCTTTTTTACCTGTGAAAAGTGTGATTACTTGGATTATTTCTTTTTGTCTCATCACAATTACTTAGAACACAAGACACCGTAGCTCCACGATACCTTTATTTTAAATTATAATTAAGATTAACAATTATTTTAAACAAACTGTGATTGCTCATTTGCTAAGCGGGACGCTAGGGGCTCTTACTGTAAAAAATGTTGGCACATGTCACTTGATCCTTTGTCTCTTTTTTACATAGACCGTGTCCGTATGATGTTAACTTCTCTTTTCCACGCTTTGTTGGTCTTCTTGAGCGCAGCAAAAATTTTTCTATGTCTATGCTTATAACTTACTCTACCTACACAAACGCACACATATTTAATGAAAGTAGGCGTTGCGGTTAATTTGTATTACTCAAAAATGATTTTAAAATGGTCATTATTTTGACTAAATCTACCAATTGAGTTTGAAATAGTTTTTTTTCTGGCGCTTCGCCGGCCGCTGCCGCGACACGCTCGCTTCGCTCGCACGGCTTGCGCGCTGGGTTCATGCAAGGGTTCAACCTAACATGCTTGTCGCTACGCTGCTCCTCGCACCTATCTCGTGACCTGTCTACGGTTTCTAAGTCCCAGTAGACTAGTTTAGACTCATTTCCGGCGCTAAATTTGCTATAAAGCATTTCAGACGAAGCCCAAAGACACCTCTACAGCCAATTCGGTATTAAGTATTTGTTTATTTGTTTATTATTATTAGGGAAACATACAATATTTTATAAGACTTATGTTAACTAAACTTAAATTTTAACACATATATCAGCAAAGTTTCCACTGTTACATAACACATACAAAGTACCTAAAATTTATCAAATAACGGGCACAAAGGGACAAAATTAAAGCAATTAATTGAGCTAAAATAGGTAAGAAAACAAAAAAACTAAGTTAATTTTAAGAAAGTTAATGTTAAACTATAGAAATGAACTACCTACCCACCGCTATTACTATTATCGCTGTTTATCAGCTCATGGATGTATTTTTTCCATTGAGGAGGAGTACAATTAAATATGTCCACTGACGTAAAATTCTTGTTATGAACATCACATGACCTGTGCAGAAAAGTATTTCCAGCATACTTAGTTCTAGTAGTGGGCAAACTAAACACACTTTTAAGACGCGAGCTTGACCGAGGACATCTCAGATCTATATTTTCCAGAAGATAGGGAGAGTCAATAATATTTCTTAAAATTTTATAAAGAAATAATTGATCTCTCTCTATACGGCGATCTACCAATGAAGGGATATTTGGAACAGGTACGTTAGCTTAGCTTAGCTTTAGCGGTGTGCTCTGTAGTTCAGATGTTTATAAAATTTATTATTTATTCTTTCAATTGAATTTATGTGTACATTAAATTGCGGGTTCCATACTGTGGATTAGAAGGCAGAAGTAGTTCGGGGTATAGAACTTAGGGATATTTCCTTCGGTTTTTTAAGCTTCGGGATTTAGTATTTTCGGTAAAATTTCCATTCTTTCTTGATTTTAAACGTACGGCCAAACAACTATTCGATCTTTTGATTTTCGGTCTTTCGTCAATAGGTCTTGTAAAATTCGGTCTTTTCTACTTCGGCATTGAAATGCATACCCATTACTCAGACTATGTTAGTAACTTGAAAACAAAACGAATGACAATTAATTTTAATTTCCATTAATTTAATTTAAATATTTACGTGACCCGTACATGTGTATCTGGGCAGCTGCTTAGCAATAGGGCAGTCTGATCAATCCTTTATTGCAATCAGGATGCTGTTAGAGATTCCCCGAACCGTGTGCCACATAGAGGCAATACGCTTGCGAATAATGGCGAAAAAGTCATCAATTCGGGCCTCCGCAAACATACCTGATGCACTACAGTATCGGGGAAGACGAAGACCCATCAAATTGTATCATACAAGACTTTATCTACATCCATTTTTTTCACAAGTACAATCAAGTTGTATGCAACTAGGTAAATAATTACAATTAGGTATTAAAACACGAATGTGATACTATTATCACAGGAGGCGAATTCGTATTTTAATACACCTCATTATATTACAGTTGCATAAGTAATTATTGTAATAACACGGATAAATTTTAACACGCCGTAATTGAGTTGGAACGGTGTACCTATTGGTACAAATCTTAGAGAATAGGGATGTTGACTTATGAATAAAATAACGAAATACTAATAAAAATCGTAAACATATCAAACTTTTGGAGTAGCTTGTATACCTCTTGGTTTTATATATTGCGTATTATTTGTTTTATGACCCTTCAAAGTTGGGTGGACAAGTCCATTTAAAAAGTATAAAATTTGTTAAAATAAATAATAATTTAATAACATTTAATTAGTCCGTAAAATTTATAGCAAATTTGTCAAAGAAACCATTTTGATAAACACAATATTTAATATAGCTGCCGAACAAATTTCCTATGCGTTGCATACAACGTAGGAAGGCGTGACGTCATAACTTGGTAGCCGTTAGTATGGAGCGTTTTCGGGTGAGTCCAATTTTGTGCATTTCAAACTGTGATATCTCGGGCAGTTTTCATGCTAGCGAAATAATTATTATACAAATGTTTCTTTTTTTTGAGAGGTAATTTATGCAACATAAAATAAAAAAATAGTCAACATGCCTATTATATGAAAAACTTACCCGTTATGATGCCTTTTTACTACTCAATTATAGTTTTATGTAAGAATTCGGTAACCCTCTGAAATCCAGTAAGTACCCACTTCTATTATAAAAAATAATAATAATGGCAGATGTGTACACGACTAAACTGATTCCAACCAACTGGTTTAGTAAGGAGTAAGGGATGCTGGATCGACGCTTCGGTCGGTCAAAGAATAAACAAAGCATGAAGAAAGCTACCTGCCATTCTACCTACCAGTGGCGAGGGGTGAAATTATGGCGAAGGTATGCCATTCTATAAAAATGTTATGATCTGCATAGTGGATCGGTGTGGTGGGATTTCTAAAAGGTAAGCTGATGGGAATCGGCTTATACGGAACCTTCACGAGAAATTACACGACTGCCAAAAAAAAAAGAATGTTTTGTGTTGTTGTAAAACACAAAACATTCTTTTTTTGGGCATTACATACATGAGTATGTAATGTAGCTATGCGAGTTTATTTTATTCTACCATAACTAGGGCATCCAATCTCGGTATACCGAGATCTCGAAATACCGAGATCCCGCGTCATTTTCCAGTCCCGCAAGGAGCGAGATTACTAGCGCGGGATCCGCGGGATTAGCGGGATTGGAAAATAGCATAGAAACGTCATTTCGCAAGCCTTATTTATTAAAATTCTTTTAACTAAATGCTGTTTGATAAGAAAATACTTCAATTGAATAGTTAAAATAATTAAAAGGAATAAATTGATGATTTCAGATTTTTATTTTAAGGTGGTTCGATGAGCTCAGTAGCGTTACGAACTGAAATAAATCAATTAAGTTTTATCAAGGACTTGGATTAAAAGTTTTGATAATTTTGCACAAATAAAAGAGTAAAATGCATTTTCTAAATAGAATTTCAAGAACTCAAACTTAAGCAATAAGTCGTACATCTCAATAGTGCCAAAAAGTGGCCACATTTAGCAATATCGAAATAATAACTTATTGCTTATATTTAAAGCCATGAAAAACTATTTAAAAATTGCACTTTAATCTTCTATTTGCGCAAAATAACCAAAACATTTATTCTAAGCCCTTGATAAAACGTAAATGATTTATTTCCATTGGTGGCGCTACTGAGCTCATCGAACCACCTTAACATATAAATACCTCTTTCATCTTACACCTGCGGGATCCCGCAAATTCCGAGATCTCGCGGGATCGTAAATCATCGGTCCCGCTAATACCGAGATCACAAATAACATGCGGGATTGGATGCCCTAACCATAACTTCAAATGCCTGACTGAACAGATTTGGATGTGTGAGGTACTGTTGGAATCACAGAACAAATTAGAATCTTTACTTACGTAGAGTTTAAAAAAAAACAAAAAAAAAAACACGACTGTCCTGCCAAAAACGAACTAAAAAGTTAAATAACAAGTGTCATTGCAGTCGGAGGTCCCCCGACTGCAATGACACTTGTCATTTTTATTTAACCTTTTAGTTCGTTTTTGGCAGGGCAGTCATGTTTTTAACATTTTTAAAATTTATTTACTTTTATTTCACACATTTTAGTAACAAATTAAACATTTTTGAAATGTGCTCATTAAGGCCTTTCATTTGATGCCCATATTGTTATAATTGAACATAACATATGATTTTTCACATTTGAAAATGGCGTCGTACTGTCCCTATACAGACTTATTTAAAAAAAATAGCCAGTGTCACTCGGAACGATATAAGGATTCTAACGATACCCTGTACGTCCAAATGCGTTGAGCCATTTAGAAGTTATGGTGGAATAAAGAAACTCACATACCCACAAACATACATGAACCCTGAACACATAGACACTCCTTTTTGTTGGGCAGTCGTGTAAAAAATGCTCAAATCGGCACACTTTATAATACACGGTTGTTTTTAAATTTATAAAACAATTTTAAAAGGGCAAAAAAACTAATAAACTTATTTTAAATAGGTGAAACTAAGTATATTGAAGTCGTAACAAAATGACATACTTTTGATCAATCAAAATACCTTAATTAAGAAGGAAAATAATTGCCTTAATTTTCCGAAGATCAAAGTTTTGTACCTGCGACTCGTTTCTGTATTTTCATAGTGTTTGGCGACTCGTAGGCGCCGAAAAGTCTGTTACAAGAAAATCGATATCTGTCGACGCACGTCACTAGACATACACCAGTTGCTATGTTGCTGTAAGATGGCTATAAGGAAGAAGGTTTGATAAGTTTTTTTTTTATAATTTTTATATTTCTAATCTTAAACAGAAACTCCTCCTTAGGAATCTTTACACTATTTTTTTTTCAAATTCGGCAAATGATTATTACTTTTCGAAACAAAAAGCTCACACGACTTCTAACTTTTCTTATGACCCTGTCGGCTCTCTCGGCGGCACTCATGATATCAAAACTCATGGAATGAAGATGCGAATCCTTCCTATTCTCTAGATTTAGCCCACTGAGATTTTTCTCCTATCAAACATGAATAAATGTCTTGGCGGGTAAAGATTTCCATCAAGCCAAAAGGTGGTGTCTGAAATGGGTCCTCATTTCAGTTACCAGTCTTTAGGCGATGTAAGAAAAAAATAATGGGTTAAAGAAATACTCGTAGGCACGTTGGACTGAATACACAGATCTACGAAAAGATTATCTAGAGAAATAAAAGATAACATGTCGAAAAAAAGTGTTTTTTCTTTACAAAGTCATGGACTTATCAAACCACCCTCGTACTTACATTACTTTAATAGTGGCCCAGTAGAACTGTAGACCTCGCGATTGTGACATTTTTGAAATGGCTGAAATATGATTAATCCCCATATCTCCGCACTTTTGAAAAAATCTAAAAACTGAATCGACAAAAACAACAATTACTTTTAAGTAAGTACACCGTTAATTTTTAAGTATACCTATCTAAACATTAAATGGGGATATCAGAGTACCCTTAGCACGAACAGCTATCGAGAAATCTTACGCGCGTCAAAAAATACTACTCGATAACGTACTCGATACGAAAGCTAGCAAAATCGGCAGCACCAATTTTACAGAGCTGGCTAACGTGAGCTCGATAGTAGTAGCGATAAATAAAGCTAACGTGCATGAAGCAAGGTGCGTTCAAAAACCATGTTACAATCTATGTAAATCATAAATATGTAAATTAAAATTCAATCAAGTTGTTTATCATCATAATTTTACATTTATTATTCTTATTATTATTAATAAAATTGATAACAATATTAATTTCATTTAATAACTTAAATTAATTTGCAAATTTAAAAATAATTTTTCAATAAGTGCATGATTTTGTCCATGCTTTTGAACGGTCATTGCACCTTGCCCGTGATTGGTTTGAAAAAGAAGAGTGTCTCTATTCTTTCTCTCTTTCTTTCGCATCCTGTGATTTAATAAAAAATATAACCTAAAATAATAAAAAGCCGTGAAGCCATTACTTTATTTTGTTTTTGTCTAAAATGATTTATCTGTGTCGGCTAACAAATAATACAATCGTGAGGAAATAATATTATGACCTAAGAGTTAACTACAATGTGTCATAATTTCATCAAATTGTTCTACTTAATTGAAGATTTTTTATGAACTTGAAGAATAACAATGGATTATCGTCAAATAACAAGAAATTGTTTGCAATTATACAATGAAATCTTTGGACGTGCTATGAAAATATGTGAATTTCATCGGAATTAGTGCCTGCCTATAGTGTTTGAAGATTCGATAAACTTTATTAAGTTTGGATTGTTATATTTAGTTAGTGTTTTCGTCATAGTTTTAAGGTCTTATTGTTTTAATACCTAAATTAAATAGGATTAATTAACTGTATGCAAACTGTGTGATTTTGTGACTGAAAACAAATATTATAAGTATAACACCGTATCCTCTAGTTTTATTTGAGTTTTGTAGGTAAGTTTTAAAATATTGCTAAATAATAGGTATGGTGGATGTGGGGGACACCGTGGATAGGCTAAAATGACGAGATTTTTATTTTGCAAATTTCTATGTTTAATGAGAACAATTTAAGTAATATCGCCTGTGGATAATTCAGTGGACATGTCATAGTTCTCAAATTTAATTTTTGTTACTACATACATGCTTTTAGAATTTAATAATAAATAATACAAATTTGCTCGAAAAGTCTCTCACTGAAAAAATGTCAGTGAGTAAGTTGTCGATAGCCAGCTTGCGAGTGTCTCGATACCGTATGTCAAAAGTGGGTTCGTGCTACCGATTTCCATACAAGTTGTAACTTTACTATTCGATCTCGATTCGAAGGCTGCTCGATACCTTATGTCAAAATTTTTCGTGCTTCCAAATCTTAGTTCCGTTTACGGACGTAGTGGCGCTGTACTAATGTCCATACAAAATTATGAGATTCGAGTAATTTTACGCGCGTTATTTTTCTCGATAGCTGTTCGTGCTAAGGGTACAGACCACATTTCTGAATATGAACGTGCAGTTAAAAACTAATAGTTTAAAAATATCGGAAAAAAACTTGATAAATCGGCAAACTCACAAAAATAGCAAGACAAGTACGTAGATTTATTCTTTTCATTATTTACGTAGGTAATCAAGACAGTCTCTTTTGATTACGCGCGTGTAATTCTGTGAATGAGCTCTAAATCCAGGAATAAATAAAATGGGACATACTTACTTAAGGCTGCGCAGCACTGACATGAAAAAAATTTTCTGCGCAGTCAGCACACTAGCACCGCCATTAGAAAAAAAAATCATAGTGCTTAAATAAAAACAAATTTGTAAATTATCTCTCTGGAGTGCACTCCGAACAAGCTTTGTGGTACTTTTTATCACTTAAGCAATATTTTCTAGCCTGTCGTTTAGTTATATGGACTTTTATTGCGAAAAGTGGCCACTTTTAACAATAAAAGTCCATTAAACCCAGAGAGATAATTCATAATTTCTTTTTTATTTAAACACTATCATTTTATTTCCAATGGCGGCGCTAGTGTGCAGACTGCACGCTCCTCAATATCTTGACCAATCAAATAATGACACTTTTAACTGTACATACGCGATTAGAATATGGAAGAGATACACTCATTTCATTTTTAGGTATACTTACTTAAAAATTAACCGTGTAGAACCTGCTCACAAAATTTTTCAAGAATCGGTTGAGAAATGCGACATGTAGCGGAACACACGGAGAGACGGACAACCGGACGGACATACGAAGAGTCATAATAAATTATATTGATGAGAACTTCATTTTTCTTTACACTCATCGTGGTCCGACGATCGTGTTTGATTTTTAATACGACTGTTTAAAAAAACGTTCTTTTGAAAAAATAAATATATGTAGCTTACTTCCGCAAACAATATAATATGCAGGATGCACCGCCCGCCCGCCCGTAAAAATATGCACATGCACACCACAAAATATCAGTGCACAATACCTGCATTTAGCAAGACAGCAACACACCTTGCACCTTCACCAATTAGGCTACGAACTAACTCCTGAGGATGCTCCGGTTTGGGGCGAAACACGTGTAGAGTAGCCTAATTGCTGAAGGTGCAGGGTGTGTTGCTGTCTTGCTAAATGCAGGTTTGTGCACTGAAATATTGTGGTGTGCATGTGCATATTTTTGCGGGCGGGCGGGCGGTGCATCTTGCATATATTGTTTGTGAAAGTAAGCTACATATATTTCTTTTTTCAAAATGGTTTGGGACTTCCGCCAAGGGACGCCTGATTCAATCAAATAAAAAAACGTTTACACCTAACCCTAACCTACTATTGGAGATCCTACCTAACTGAACCTTAAGTCTATAGGGATAGGGATCGGGACTTAAAGTTTAATGAATATAATTTTATAATTATTTACAGTAAGTACTTAGGTATTTAGGTAATATTTGGTCGGGTACGGCGACACTGTGACGATACGTTTTTTTTTTACATTGAACTGATTGAAGTAAGTAATCATTAATGGTTCCCGCAGCTTTTATCTTGGCTACGGTGAAAGATAACGTGTCATTTTTAAAAAGAAACTATTATTCTGAGGTTAAAGGGTCATAAGATAAGAAAAGCGCCTGATTGGCACTGACTGTACCAGCGAACTAAAATCTATGGAACAAGTATTCCGCTCAAAAAATGGCACCACACTAAAATTACAAGTGGATGGAGCTAAAAATGCTGGTAGGTATTTAATATTATGCAGCATAAAACGTCTGAACACTGGTTGCTTATTAGCGACCATAATTTGTATACTCATAGATATTTTCCATTCTTAAACGAATAAAAATAAGATACGTTACGAGTATTTCTGCATCTTTTTACTGCCTTTTTTGCGTCTTTTACACCATTTGACTGCACAGGATGTCATTTCTAATAAACTGTTTCTTTCTATCTTTTCCTTACAATAAAAATGGAATTATTATAAAGAACTCTAACACCAGTCACGGCACGGTGCGTGGCTGGCACGACAGCTGTGCAAGTTGTAATTTTTTGACCCCGCGGTGCCATTATTTTTAAATATATTATGATTGCAATTACACTTCTATAGATTTTAGTTCGCTGGATTGTTCACATCCCGTGCATCACTTCCTTTCCATAAATAATATACTTAAATTATTTGTATGGGTAGGTACATTTAATGAAACATACAGATTAGTTACGTAGAATTCAGAACAATCGGTTAGGTATTACTACATACAAATCTTTATTTCCGTAAAAAGTCATAGAGTAATACATATTTTTGGCCTCCACACTACGCGTAGCCTGTCCTGTGGGGAAAGTAGACGTTTTACAATTTGAACCATTACTTACGGCAAAACAGGATAAACAAGAACAAAACAAGAAAAATAAAATTAAAAAAAGACCATAATGTTGAGTACCTATAGTTTGATAGATAAAATTAAAGTAGGTCTACTTTAATTTTATTTATCTATCAAACTATTTATCGTCATTTTGTAAGTGCTTTTTATATGACTAATAGGTGGAATATGAAGTGCATTTTCCAATGATTCTCAGTGAGGGGGAATACCTGTAAGACAGATAGGTACCTAATAGCAAGCACTAACTAGTACATTTAACTTGCTGTTATCTAAATGTCATTCTATTCTAGGTATTGTTACATTATCTGTGGTATTTCTTTAGTAAAACTTGTAGGTATAACATTTAAGTTATGAAATTTCTAAATTTTTTGTTCCGTTGTTTTTTTCGTTATTTAGAAATTACTGATGAAAACAATTAAGAGATACGTATTTATTTCTTTTCCAAAAATTTTAAGTCATCAAAATATTAATTGAAAACTTATTCACTCTAAAAGAGCGTATTACCTAAGTGCAGTTTGAAGGATTTCTGGCGGACATTCCTTGGACCATATGGATAAAAAAAAAGATAAAAAAAATACACTTTGACGTCAACCTAATCTATGGACGATAGTGACGTTTGTTTGTTTATATTTTGCTCGAGGTTGTTTTCTTTTATTGTCTGTCACTATTTTTACCTTATTTTCAACACTGACATGATTTTTTTTATTTAACTGGCCTGGCTGTCTGTATGATTTGACAGCTAAGTTTTTGTGCCTATTTGAAACGCCACTAGCGTGCGTCTAAAGAACTACTTTTGACGTACAATATGAAAATAGTTGCCGTGATGGACTCTCCAGACTTCAAACTTTAGTACATACCATGTCCCTCACGCTATGCTCACGCTACGTCCTACAGCGCCAAAATGGCGGAAATCAAATAGGCACAAAAACAGTTTGCCTTAAGCCTGTCCAGTTTAAATATAATGCAGGTCAGTGATTTTCAACAATAATAGATAAAGATATTCGTAAATTTAGATTCCATAATCTCATGTGTAGTTCCTGCCTGCAAAAATACTGTGATGAATGAAACACTGTTTCACGTGCCAAATCAAAGTCTACACGTTAACAGTGGTGTGTTGCTTTAAAGTTTTATGTAAATTGAAATTAATGCACTCCAAATCAAACTAGATTTATTAAACCAATTCAAAAGTAAACAATATCTTTTTTTTTAAATAAATGTTTCGCAGAAGACTTTCAGCTTCAGCAGCATGATGAAGTCCACTTTGGTAAGGTTGCGACTGTCTGCCATTAAAAATCTGTCAGAAAACTTAATATTATATTTCACAGACCATACAACAAGTAGGTACTTACTTATATTTCGAGAGATGTTAAAATTGATTTATCTAAATTACTAATTCAAGTTAAAAATATAATTAAAACATTCAAAACAAAACCAGCAAACGTGAAAAATATTTTGAAACTTGACATACACTTACTTATACTTTGACAGTTCTTACGATTTATATCAAAGTTCGCAAGTTGACTACAGCTTTCGAATAATATCAAATTCAACAGTTGAATTATTAAATAAAACTTGGCAAAGTTAGCTTTGTTTGTTTGTTTGTTACGCTTTCACGTCGTAACTACTGAACCGATTATCATGAAACTTTGCATACACGTTGTCAGGGGTACAGAGAAGGACATTGGGTACCTTTCATCCCGAAAAAACGTTCAGTTCCCGAGGGATAGCAAAAAAACTGTCCACGCAGACGAAGTCGCGGGCGGCCGCTAGTAATATTATATACAGAAAATCAAAACTCAAACTACCTACTTATCGATTTTCATTTCAAAGAAGATCATGAGCATATTTTTATCTGTCTTCCAAGCAATAGGCAGAAAGTATTTTAACATTTATTTATTTATTTATCTTGATGTTTTTAATGATCGTCAACAAAACAAAAAAAACCGGCCAAGTGCGAGTCGGACTCGCGCGAGCAGGGTTCCGTACCAAAAAAACGGCAAAGAGTTTGTTGTATGGGAGCCCCCATTAAATATGTATTTTATAATGTTTTTAATATTTGTTGTTATAGCGGCATCACACCATCATCTGTGAAAATTTCAACTGTCTAGCTATCACGGTTCATGAGATACAGCCTGGTGAGGTGACAGACAGACAGACAGACAGCGGAGTCTTAGTAAAAGGGTCCCGTTTTTAGGGTTCCGTGGCCTAAATGGCAAAAAACGGAACCTTATAGATTTGTCATGTCTGTCTGTCTGTTTGTCTGTCTGTCCGTATGTCACAGCCACTTTATTCCGAAAGTATTAAGACTACACAGTTAACACTTGGTAGGTAGATGTATTCTGTTAACCGCTTAACGAATTTAATACAAAAATAATAAAAATAAAAGATTAAGGAGGGGCTCTCCATACATGGAACTGAAACTAAAAATAAATGTTTTCTTCAAACCAACACGTGTTGGGTGTTTATAGATAGGTCTTTAAAAATTACATTGAGGGTTTCTAAGACAACTTTTTCTCAAAGTCAACCGTTTAAAAGATATACACCGCCAAAGTGGTAAAATGTGTGTCCCCCCTCCTTTAACTTTTAAAATAAGAGAGTGAAAAATCTAAAAAAAAGTTTTTGAGATATAGCACATTTTCCAAAACCTCAAATATAACTTTGTCATTCACACCAACACTGTGAAAAACAAAGTAATTTTTGCAGACGAAAAGTGATAGGTGGTATTAAATATGGTATGGTATAAGGTAACTACGGAACCCTACAGCGCGTGGCCCGACACGCACTTGGCCGGTTTTTTTATCGGTAACATTTCGGCGAGTCAGCGGAATTGCACAACCTAATTTCGCCATCTCCCTTCTTTCATCGGACAACCAGACGAAACAGAGCCACCATGGGCGTAGCCACGGTGGGGCAGGCTGGGGTAGGGCACTTGCCCCACCCTGGTTCTGACCTGTAAGTTACTGATTACTTACCGGGAAGTCTCGATGTAAAATAATTATTTTAACCAATTTCAGTAATAAAGCTATTTTTTTTTACTTTACATTTAAAAAAAGTACTTTACCTTTGGGTACTGAACCCTAAAAAGAGTGGATGTTCAGTTTTTCCTGGAGAAGTTCCAGGAAATGTTTACATTTTTCCTTACAAGAAAGTATAAAAAAACCTAAGTAATGGGGGGATATCAGAAAATTTATCCCGCTTGGTGGCGCTACTGCTGCTGGAGACCTTTATAATTGGGCATTTACTCCCGATGTATTTTAAATTATATCTAAAAATGTTTGATATAAATAAATAATTATTATGAACGTCGGATAGAATTAAAGATTGAAGAAAACCAAAATATTATGGTAAAAAAATTGATATATTCGAAAATTCGCTTCCAACATCCAAAACTTGATAGCAAACACATAAAAACCGGCCAAGTGCGAGTCGGACTCGCGCACGAAGGGTTCCGTACCAAAAAACGGAAAAAACACGTTTGTTGTATGAGGGCCCCCCTTAAGTATTTGTTGTTATAGCAGCAACAGAAATACATCATCAGTGAAAATTTCAACTGTCTAACTGTTGTCGTTATTAATATCGAGCAAAAAACGGCAAAAAATCATGTTTGTTGTATGAGAGACCCCCTTAAGTATTTATTTTATTCTGTTTTTAGTATTTGTTGTTATAGCGGCAACAGAAATATATCATCTGTGAAAATTTCAACTGTCTAGCTATCACGGTTCCTGAGATACAGCCTGGTGACAGACAGACAGACGGACAGCGGAGTCTTAGTAATAGGGTCCCGTTTTTACCCTTTGGGTACGGAACCCTAAAAACACCAAAATGACAGGTTTACATTTACACTAGCGCCAAGTTGGCTGTAGTGCGAGGACTGGTGGACGACTTGTGAATCAGCAAAATTATCCTGCCATTCCACTGACCTGCATTATTTACACTGGACAGGCTTATGTCAAACTGTTTTTGTGTCTATTTGATTTCCGCCATGTTGGCGCTGTAGGACGTAGCGTGAGCATAGCGCGAGGGACATGGTACTAAAGTTTGAAGTCTGGAGAGACCATCGCACGGCAACTATATTCATATTGTACGTCAAAATTAGTTCTTTAGACGCACGCTAGTGGCGTTTCAAATAGGCACAAAAACTTAGCTGTCAAAACATACAGACAGCCGGTCCAGTTAAAAAAAAAAATTTTTCATGTCTGTGTGCCATTCTGACTATGACAAACATTTTAAAACAAAAATTGGCGAATAGGTCTAGAGTGCGTTTCATCAAATAATACTTCCTTTGCCGTTATGTTGGCAGTACTCTCATTGTAATCTTATTGCGTTCTATTATGGTGCAAAATTAAATAGATTTTCGGAAAACCAACATAACGGCTAAGGAAATATCTGATTAGTGACACACTGTAGATGTTCTCAACTCAATTGACGCGCTTAAAGTCCGTTCGTTCAGATAGTGTCGCCCTTTTATCGCACCGCTTTTGCACGTGCCGCCTCTTGTCAAAAGAAGCCGCCGCATAAACAAAGGATACCGCGTGCGGCGTACACCCGCAAGTGAATTTGGATTTTTGCAGTTTACATGGAAGTGCCGTAGTGAAAGGTTTTGTTTGTTACCGGGGGACCTATTTTTGAATCGCTCGAAGCCAGTCGAGCGCTCGTTTCTACTGATTTTCGTTCGACATCTCATTGTTTTGAGTCATATATCGAACAAAAATCAGTAGAAACGAGCGCTCGACTGGAGTCGATCGATTCAAAAATAGGGCCCCGGCATTCCTGTCTCTGAACACAAGTGCTTGCGGGTGTACCGACACTATCTGAGCGAACGGACTTTACCAATTAGGGATACAAATATCGAAAGCAAGAACATTGATGTATCGATACATCGATGTTTCAGAGTAAATATCGATGTACAAAAAACATCGCCCTAAAACTATCGATGTATCGAAACATCATTTTTTTAAATAATCTATTAAAAAGATAAATTGTAAATTATCTATTATCTAAAACAATATTATCTATTATTATTATTATTCATTTCTTTACCGTGTTATTATTGATGATTGTTACTTGCAAACAACTCGACTCAAACAAAAAGACAACACATTCTAAGATACCGTGTGATAACTTTTTCGCGCACCTTTGATGCCGCCTGGCACTACTTTTCTACCAGCCAAAATGCCTGGGAAAGTTATAATCGATTCAGATACAATATTTGGCTTGCTATTATACCACACCAAATCCAGAGCTCTGTAAAATGTATACCTACCTTCAATCGCTTTTTCAGCATTATACAATGTATAATGGACGTCAGTGAAACTACCCTACTCATGTAAGACATGAAAACAATTAGTAAGTATGTGAAATAGGTACTTATCCAAAAAATATCTTTGCAGAAGACACCTAATTTTGATATCAAAAATGAGGTACCTCTAAATACCTAACTTCGTTTTTTTTTAAGTATTTGCAAAATTCGTTTTATTTATGCTACTTATCATACTGTAAAGTTTCGTCGATTGGGGATTTCCTTTCCTATACTAAATCTCCAAATGAGTACCCGGGTTGTTATCGTGGTTGATATTGTATTCATAAATAATATGAATATTCAATTCATGCATTGACTCGTTTCATTTATATACCAACTTTATGTATTATAATTTTACAAAATTTTCAAATTTAATAATAGGTAAAATAGTGAGTTCTATTGTTGAGGTTTTTGGGTGCGTGTTCTACCTTCGGTCATTTCTTCATTGCACTATAAATAAACTTATCGTTGTTGTATTGAAAAAAAATTACATAAGTGGTAAAAGCATTTGGACAGTAAAGGTCGCAGGTAGAAGCTACTTTTCTTGATTCATAACGACCAATTCAATTAACTTATATATAAAAAAAAATTGAAAACAGATATAACGTAACTCGTAGGTACCAAACAAATAAGTACTGCCTAAAACTTGTAAAGGATATGTTTATTTATTTTTGATTAAAATCTAAACTTTTACTTTCTGTGTTTTAGTTTTACCCCTTTCAACTTGCCTTTGAGTTTCAATAACTGGAAATGATTTTCGCCGTAAAGTTCCTAGTTCCAGTGTTATTGTTTCGCTTCAATGAGTTTTCGCTCCAGCGTTTAACGCTGATATTTTTTCGTTCTAGCGTATTTCGCTACAGTGCCATTCGCTCCCCAATATAGGTACCTACTACTCCCAACCCAAATTTTTGTGCGTTTAATGACGTCACCATTCACCCGACCTTATTGCCGAAGTTTTTAGTTTGTTCGTGCGTGAGCGTGGCGTCCGTCTGGCGCAGTCTGCTTGTTGCTTCGGTGAGTGTCAAACGCTCCCAGAAAAATTGTGAATTTGTGCATCTGGAAGTCAACTTAAACAAGTGAGTGAAGCATATTTTGATATTAAAAAAAAAGTTTTTTTTAATTGCGTCAAAAAGATGCAATCTTTTTTCTGTCTTTGGGAACGCCCGGCGCTCGGATCAACAGGCGGGTAGAAAAAATGTAATAAATACCGGCGCTTTCCCGCGCACGCAACTTGTACGAAATTAGATTTTTCTACTATAAATATTTTGAAACAGCCATTTGTAAACTCTAACAATGTGTTATAAATTACGTATGGTATGTATTACTTACATATAAGAATCAAGGAGAGTAGGTTTATACACGGTTTGGTAGTGGATTTGATTCTCTGTTCAAGACCTTAGTTCCAAAGACTTATTATAATTGTAATTTAGTTAAAATATAAACAAGATACTAACGTACCTACCTAATGTGATTTACAAAAAATATTTTAAGGTCAAATTGTTTTTCGGAGATAATTTTGTCGTATTCTCGTATTTCTCGTCGCGTCGTCTTCGGCGTGCGTCGGCGGAGACGCCATTTTAATTTTGTTGATTTGATCACCAGCCATGACCTTCCAAACGCTTGTTTTTTTTTTTGCAATTCAAAATCAGAATTGGCATTATGTATGTTGGATGTAGGTAGGTAAGGTAATTAATAATTTGACCAGCAAGCAATATAGTAATAGAGCAAAATAGTGCCACTTGTGATTTTTTCAAATGTTATTTTAATATCTTGAATATCCGGCCAATTTTTTTTAATGATACCAAAGTTCAAAGTAGCTATACCTATACAACAGAAACATAATTTTGAATGTATTGTATTTTATTTATGAAGGTCAATACCTTACACCTACACATTTAAGTAATGTCATTACTTCTTTTAATTTGATAATGTTATGATAAAATCTCTTGCGCTCGTTATTTTTGTAAAAAAAAGAAATGTCAATTTTACCTTATTGTCACTTTGAATTAGTTTGAATATAAATATATAGTGAGCTACTCAGATTAATATTATTTTAATTTGCAGAAAATTTGTTTTTGTTGTTATTTTTAATAGGTAGGGGGCCATCCATAAATTACGTCACACTAATTTCATGATTTTTGACCCCCTCCCCCGTCCTTGTCACAGCTGGTCACATTTGTGAGACCCCCTCCCTAGTGTGACGTCACATATTTTACAATTTGACATCTAGAAATAATTATTAAATCAAAACAGCAGTTCTGAAATTTGTTTTATTTCAATTTTAATGATTTTGAAATGTGACGTCACGAAATTTAGGAACCCTCCCACCCCCTTGTCACACAATGTCACACTTCGCAGACCCCCTCCCTCCCCTTTAACGTATGTGTGTAATTTATGGCTGGCCTCTAGTTTTATAAAAATAACAATAAACTACTCATGAACTCAATTTTAAGACGATGTCTTTGTAAAAATCGTAGGTGAATGCGACATGAATAACCTACAGAATGTTTTCATTATCAACGTTTGTATAGGTACAGTCAACAATGTAATGACCTTAACAGTTTGAAAATAAATCGCTTGGAAGGATGGAACTTAAAGTTCGTCTTTACCTGCCTCCATTGTTTTTATACAAAAGATGCTTTGTGACTTTTGGGTCGTTTGGGTGTGAGTGAATGCAAGACAATACAGACTACGCAATCTAGAAATTAACCTTAAGGTGTTCAACTCATAGCTTTGCTGACCATACTTAAGCAAAATTCTATTGACTCTTTACTCAAGTGACGTAAGGTCATATAAATATGATACAGCTGCCATACAATAAAAACATTTTAATTCTTCTATCATCGCATTAAAGTGCAATTTAGTACTTACCTAATATAGCAAAGCAATGTCATTGAATTAAAAAAGTAAACAAATTGCACGCTTAGGGTAGCTGTAACAACACAAAGACTCAGATATATTTTACTGACTATTCCAGTAATAGGGAATTACACCATTTTTTGAAAACTGTTTTAAATTAATCCTGAGGTCGAAATAGGCCAGCAGAATTTTTAATTTAATTTTATAAAACCATTAAATGCCCTAAAACACGTTTTTAATTTACGATTTTGAATTTTCGCGCGGAAACACTAGCCGCCATGCTGTTTAGGCTCGTGACGTCACTCCGTTAGTAAACAAACAATAGTGCGAAAGACCAAGTATAAAGTAACAAGAATTAATGAGTTATAAAATGTAAATCTTTGGTGTCTTGTGCCTAAATCCAATAATACAAGTGTAAAAACGCCACAAAATTGTGGATTCAAGTGCCAAGTGATAATAAAATGAGAAACACTAAACTGGCAAGAGAGATATAGTATCCAAAATCATTGTCCCCAAAAACTAGACTAGAATGTATTTCTGTGAAGACCACTTTGATGTAAGTACCTATGCGCTAGAAATGGTAAATTAACTATGGAATAAACAAAATAAAACTTCACGTTAGTATTACAAAACAATCGTCATATTTTGTGACCTATGTATTTATAGGTTATGTTTTGCTATTGTGATTTGAAAATTTCATAAATACTTATTAGTTTCTATATTTTAGCTAAAAAAATGATGTGAAGAATTATACACAGTATAAGGTAGTGGTTTCTGCTTAACTCAGATGAAACCAAACTGCGTACCATCCAGATTTGATTGCCAAGCTATAGGAAAAACTAGTCCACAGAGTCCAATCCAAGTGAACATCCGCATGCCTTTATTGAAAGGCAAAGAATGTCTACAATGCAATTAAGGAGATTGAAGAGACCATACAAAATGAAAATTATGGTAAATCAAAGTACCGTCTTGTAATCAAGGTAATTTATTTTTAGTATTTTATGCAGTTGTAATAAATTATTAACATTATCACTAGGCTAGGACAGATATTATACTAATCATATTGTACTATTATTTCTAGATTTTTTGACACCTGAAATTAAGAAGTGTGATGACAGAGCGGTCCAAGTAGTACAAAGCTGAGTGCGGCAGGCGGCAGACGAAACAAATAGCCAGTTTTGTAGAGGGTCATTCGAATATTGAGAGAGTTTGCCATGTTTTAAAGATGCGTTCAGTGATCTGGTGACTTATTTTAAGTAGAAATTGTGTTTCTTTTTGTTGATATTTTTAAATGTGTGTGTGTGTGTGTGTACGCCTGCAAAGTTAGAAACTAGTGATACCTCTATTTGTAATTAACAAGATCCGTTTTTGTAACCTTGTTTCTATCCACAATATAGCACTTACTTACCTACCTCGCTCGGCCTAGACCAGCTATCTACACACAAATTATAGTCAAAATATCAAAACATTGATTTTATAAAATGTAGTTATTATTAATATAGCGGTCAAATAAATATATTAAATATTATGTAGTTTTTTTTATTTCCATTGCGCACTGTATAAAAGATGATGTTGGTGAACACATAGCTGAGTTGATTTAAAGAATTTAATAGAAGTGTATTTATCTCATGTGCATGAGTGCAAAATATGTGAAAAAGTACCTACATAATATGCACTATCTATACTATACATAAGGTAGGGTACGGTAGGATACTCAGAAGCAAAACTCATTTCTTTGATCTGTGGTAGGATAGGAGTAGAGTAGGTAGGCTTAAATAATAAAAAAACAGTTATTTTTATAACATGAAAAGTGTATTTTCAGTAGTTTACAAACTTTAAAGTCGGAAAAATAGTCCTGTGCTTTTTTTCACTAGACGGACACTTAATTTCAAAAGTAGGGTTGTTATTAATTTGTAAATGTTAATGCCTCAGAAATAATATATAGACTGCTTATTTCTATCTTCATTCCATTTTCTTTTCCACTGTTTTCCTGACTTCCTCCAGTTTCTAACCTTTTGATATTGCTGAAGTTCCTGGAACTTTTGCACAAAAATCATAGCGACCCTCTGGTCGCATCTGGTACCATCCACTGTTTTGCACTGGCTCACTAGCATTTCGAGGCTGTGATTCTGCCATAATTTTAGTTATTGCCACAAACAAAAGCCACTTTTGTTGATCTCTAGTTTTAATTTCTAGGAATGATATGGTTTTTTGATTGAAAAGATGGGAGATCTTACTTATAAAACATCAGTCTTCATCATTATTTTAATTATTAGGTGATACAGCGCTAAAGTTGACTCTCTCCGTCCTCCCAGGACCTGATAACAAAAAAAATAGGTTATGTTAGATTGTTATAGATAACACAGGGTATCATCGTGTTGTATTGTTATTGTGCTTATTGTTAGACAAAACTTGATATATGCTAAGTACTTACATTGCTGTTTTAACATTTCTCAACTCTGCAGAACAGAAATCGGGATTGGATTGGACGCAAAAATTTCGCTACCATGAATGAATGTATTTATCCTTGGTAGATTTGTACTTTCTGCTTTAACAAAACTGTATTTCATGATGCTATTTATTAAAATAAAGGATAATAGTCCACAGATGTAGTAATCACTTATAAAATTTCAAAAAAAATCGATGAAAATCTAATTTGTTTATTATCACAATCACAGAGAGAAGAGAGCTGTCATGTTTGTTTACTATCGGAGTGACGTCACATCGTAATCAATATGGCGAAGGGCGTTTTTGACATATGATGAATAGATTAAAAAAGACGATTTTTAAAATTGAATTATAAAATTTATATTGCATTTTTATGAATAAATATCGACGTTTCTCGTTTACTATTTATGAAATCTATCTTAAATATTCATTTTTATACTTTATTTTACATGGTGTAAAATAGCCTATTGTTAGTACTTACTGCTAGTATAGTTTACACGCACAAGTAGATAAATACACAGTGCTTAATTAAACCGTAAATAATTAATAATAACCGGACAAATGACGGATTGTGTTGTTCTTAGTCACATAATTATGTAGCCACCTACACCTAACTAAAGTAGCATTACTAATTTCCCAGCAAAAATGTAAACAAAGAAATGTCGCTGTCAAATTGACAAACTGACCCTGATAGTGATATTTTCAGATATTGAGAACATTTAGTCACTTTTAGAACTTTTTAATTTGTTTATTATATTTTGAGTATAAATATAATGTCATCCAGGCTAATTTTAAAGTAGGATGGTAATTAGAAATTGTATCTTTATAACCTATCATAATTTATGATGTTAAAAGTTCTTGAAACGAACTGATATTGTCCCCCCCCCCCAATACTAAAAGACAAATGTTACTACTACAGCTACTACTCGTAATACTAATTTTTATGAAATTTTATAAAATTACCAAAGGTTGATGTGTACGGTTTGCAGTTGAAGTGTGCACAGCATCATAAAACTGTTTTCTACTATAAAACTTTTTTTTAATTATTAAATTATATAACTGTTTTTGCCGTAAAACTCATGATTTAGAATATTTATCTAATCTATTTTTATTAGGTTTGTGATGAAAAAACATGTAAGTGTGTTTATTTCTTGACTTAGCAATATTACTATTTCTTTTCGTGTTGCTTTATTCTGGTAACATCTTTGTTTACATTTTTGCTGGGAAATTAGTAATGCGTCTTTACCTACTTTATTTCCTTTTACGAATATAGTATTAAATACTTATGACTTCGTATCCTAATCTCATTTTTAAGTACTGCACATAATAAGTACCTAGTGGTGATAGTAATATTTGCATTTTTAACTTAATTTTGTAATAAATTAAATGTAAAATCTGAAATTTATTCATTCAACTACGAGCCATAGAAATATTTTTTATTTATTTTTAGTAATTTTTTTAATTTATTTGAATTCGTATCGTTATAATAAATACCCCAGTTCAAAATAAACAGTCACTAAAACGCTTTGATTTTTTTACCTTACTAATTTATTTACGCACGATTACATGACGTCACGCCCGCATAAAGTTGTTCATATGTATGTATATACTTAGTGGCTAAATATAATTACTACTGATATCTTGTTATTTATGCGTTTTTGTGCATATTGTACATTTTCTTGTCATAAAAAAACTGTGTCGAATTTCTTTATAATATTGGTTTGTTTCTGATAAATACCAGTTTTCCTTATTTCAATGACGTAAAGATCACATTAATATTTATCCCACAAAATAGGTAACTTTTTGAATAAGTAAAAATAACTGTAAGTTGCCTATTTTCCGATGTTGTCAACAATACCGGGTATTCATAAAATGTCATTCATTTTACGGTGATTTCCTTTATAAATAAGGATGCACATAATATATAGTCCGTTTTCCACGACTCAAACATAGTGAACAAAATACTCGCAGCTGATTGGTCAATGCGCACGACTAGATAATAAGCGAAATAATAAAATAAAAAAAATAACTACAACTATAAAAATAAAAACAATTCACCGTCCTCAGAATCTGAACTTGTAAGTGAACCGTCATAAATTATAAACGATTTTATCATATTTTCTACATTTTGATCAGATATTTAATATTTTCTCACTAACTCCCACGTCCGATCAATACTGCGAGAGCTATGAATAGTGTCGCAAAAATTTTTTTTCTAACATGTAAAAAAAACATGAAAAAAACTTGTTTTTTTCTGGAGCTTGTTTTTTTCAAGCGTACAGAAATCAAAATTATTAATGAAGTTTCCGTTAAAGATTAATTCTTATGAGTTATAGTTTTCTATTCATTTTCGAACCTACAATACTTTTTTGGTTGAATAGTAGGTACTATGTTTTCAACAGTTGGCAACATTTATAGATGCGCACGTGAAATCTCCATTCGGTTTAGCTTTTTTGAAGTACCTATGAATTTGTTAGAACAAAGAATAAAAATCTAATTTAAGTTTTGATTTGAAAAAGTAAAACTTTTATTTCCAAAAATTGTAATCTTCGAAAAAAAAAACAACTCTAGAAAAAACAACGGAGTTTTGTTTTTTCTATGTTTTTTTTAACATCGTAAAAAAATTAGATTTTTTTATTACATCACTGGCTATGAACGTACTGAGAAAAATGCGACATATTAGTTGACCAATTAACTGCGAGTATGTATTTTTTCGACTCGTGAAATGGACTATAGTAATTGCTACAAATTACATGGATGACGAGGAAAACTAACAAATAAAATACATTATACGTACCTATGTAGGTTTTTTCAACATTGTGAAAAAAAAACAAAGTTGTTTTTTTTCATGTTACATCACTGGCTTATTGTTTTGAACGTACTGAGAAAAATGCCACATGTTATTTGACCAATTAACTGAGAGTATTTTGTTCCCTAAAATATGTTCGACTCGTTAACCGGATATAGTAATTACTACAAAATACAGGACGACAAAGAGGAAAACCTACAAATAAAATACATATAGATATGTAGGTACCTTACCTACATCGCGAATAAAATACATAATGTACCTTTTTAGTACTCTATTGGTTTTAACAAGAGATAGCGTAAACAAAATAAAAAATATTTTTTTAACGAAAAATTTCAACTTATATTGACGTTAAAACAAAATTTCAAATTTTCAATCAATGTTTTAGTTAATACCCGATATTGTTGACAACATCGGCAAATAGGCAACTTACAGTTATTTATACGTATTCAAAAAGCTACCTATTTTGTGGGATAAATATTAATGTGATCTTTACGTCATTGAAATAAGGAAAACTGGTATTTATCAGAAAGAAACCAATATTATAAAGAAATTCGGCACAGATTTTTTATGACAAGAAAATGTACAATATGCACATAAACGCATAAATAAAAAGATATCAGTAATTCTGTTTAGCCACTGAGTATATAGGTACAAACATTTGAACAACTTTATGCGGGCGTGACGTCATGTAATCGTGTGTAAATAAATTCGTAAGGTAAAAAAATCAAAGCGTTTTAGTGACTAGCTTTCGACCGCTATCGCTACTTCGTCGGTAAATCCCTAGTTTTTAAGTAGGTATCCTATTTTTGATCCAGGCAGGCTAAAAACTAGTTATTTATTCCGTTTTGCGTGTATGAGTAACAATCATCCAAACAAACATTATTATGCTTTTATTCTTCAGATTTAATCATAAGAAAACCGCTAATTTCATTTGAAATGTCATTCTATTATAGATACGGATTGCGTTTTTACTGCTGCGCCGTGAATTTGTCATTCTATAGTATAACTATTAAAATTCAAAATAATTTATTCAGTCTAGGCTGTTACAAGCACTTGTGAATGTCATAGAAACTACGCCATCGGTTCGCAAACCCTAAGCGGGAGACCTTGTAACGAGAAGAACCGGCAAGAAACTCGTCAAGGGCTGCTTTTTTCTCCCTGTATATTTCATACAGAGTCGTCAAGATTGAAAAATGAGCTCCACATTTAAAGTGAGGTCATTTTCCATCACAATAATTATCAAAAGTTTACACACAATGGGTAGGTAGGTTAAAATTTAATATCTACTACATTCAGATAGGTAATCGTGACAGTAAATAACTTTCAACTAGTTTAGAAATCACTCCGTTTGCTACTCTAACCAAAAAACACTTGATACAAGACATAAAAATAAAAACGCAATTCTTACAATTCAATATGCGTTAAGATAGGTACTCAGAAGCAGACCCATTCCCACTGGCAGCACCCGTTCACGAGCATGACGCATGGACCAGCCATCGCTTCGCTCAACCATATTTGAGGGAACGCAACGACCCGCCCCACACGACACCACCGCAGAAATGATTAAAGAGAGCATGACATACTTAGGCTACCCATCCTAAGGCACTGAATTGAAAACTAATATCCAAAAGCTTATTTATAAACTATGGGGATTTTTAACGTGACTTCACATAAATTGTGAACGTAATAAAAATATTTTTTGAAACATGTCACACTCACACGCGATTTCTTTAAATATCTACCTACCTAGTGTTGTTATTATAGTTTATGGGCCGTACATGATTTTTATGGAATTAGCTATGAAAGAAGTAGCTATGCTCATTAAAAGTGTTGAAAGGTTTTCTTATTAAAAGGCTATAATAGTTAATTATAACACCTACCTTACTACTCTTTGAGTATTCTCGATTATTGCATTGCAAAAACAGTGTTTATACTAGGACTAATTGAAGAAAAGAATCAACAACACCTAATAATTATTATGCCACTTATTTTGATTAGGTAACTGTAATTTATACAGATTTTGTTGAAGCCAAATGATAATCTGGGACACTACACGATCTTGCAGGCATCAGTCATTTCCAGCAGTACTGTAATGATGATATTATTCACATTACAGGTCATGGTTTTCAAAATGGGGGGTTTCAGGTTCAGGTGTCATTTGGTTCTTGAGTTTAGAAGAAAGTTTAGTGTTTGCGTCAATCAGGAACAAGAACGAGCTAAAAAGTTAATAAATAACAATTGGCATTGCAGTCGGGGGGACCGTTTTATGTAACAATTTTTTATCAAAGAGGTACCCCGACTGCAATAACATTTGTTATTTATTAACTTTTTAGCTCGTTCTTGGCAGAGCAGTCGTGTTTTTAATATTTTTTTTAATTTATTTATTTTTATTTTATACATTTTAGTGAAAAATTATATATTTTTGAAATGTGCTCATTAAGGCCTTTCATTTGATACCCATTTTGTAATAATTGAGGAAAAAATTTTTTTTTATATATAGCCAGTGTCACTCGGAATGATATAAGGATTCTAACGGTACCCCATACATCTAAATCCGTTGAGCCATTTAGAAGTTATGGTGGAATAAATAAACTCACATACCCACAAACATACATGAACCCTGAACACATATACACTCCTTTTGGGCAGTCGTGTAAAAAATGACTACTACCTTTTGCATAAAATGTAAAAAAAACAGTATGTAGGGCACACAATATGAATATTTGTTTTAACTGTGCCGAATAAAAAAATATAGCATTTACATTATTATGTGATCTCATAAACCCAAAGAATGCACTTAACTGTAATTTCTAAAATAATTAAATTTTATAATTCGTAACTTTATTCCGTTTTATTTTTATGTCGTATTTTTACGAATGTTAGGTATGAACGTCACTTGCAGAATAGTTAAGAATGACCAAGAAACATCATCTCGTTTCAAATGGCACCGACTGACAAAAAAACGCGAAGATCGAATCTCCATTATGGTTTTTTAATCCGGGTACAAATTACTATTCTTTCCCAATTCAACTATAAATATTAAGTAAAAAAGAAGAGAATACCTTGTACGTACATAAGCGCTCATTTTAAAAGTGGGGCGTTATTTCGAGGTGCTGTTTTTGAGACTCTGATCCACGGAAGAGGTTTGCGTCCTGCAGTAAACTATAGGGCTTTTCAGTGCGTTTCTATTACGTTTCTTTTTTCCCAAAGTATCTTCAGCTACTTTCTTTGGCAACTATTTTTTGTTGCTGTCAAATCGAAAATAAATTGCAACTCAATATACAAGAAAATTGAATCCTGCAAAGAAAAATGCACTGTATGTCAAAGCTTGAAACGAGAAAATTGAAAATTACTTACGAACGCTTCAATTAATATTGACCTTGTTAATACAGCAGATGTTGGCTGGTAAAAATAGGAAGCAGCTCAGTAACTAGCCTAAAGATAAGAACTTTAGCATGAATAAACATACGTTGTTTGTTTAATTCGCGAAGTGGCCACCGAGATTAAAAATGAGAGAAAAAAATTATTTCGACAAAATTCTTATTCTAACAATGCCCAAACCTTTTTTAAATAAAAGACAATCGTAAAATATAAAATTTTCGGATCTTTATTTTTTCATTGCGATCAATCTATACCCGATATCGAAGGTTTTTCATAATGGTGCTCCACCTGCGTCTTAACGCATGCGTTACGCAGATGTGGCCATAGTACATTATGAGACAAGTAAGCTTAGGTTGCTCATTGCACACAAGGCTGTGGGTTGCAGCCCGAGCCGCAGGCAAGGGCGTAACTCAGCCGAGTGTGCAATGAGCAAAATCTCACGAGTTTCATACGACGTTTTTCAACACATTTGCGAAGAAAGTACAAAGTAATTTACCACACAGCAACAATTACGACAAAAACAAAATATGACAATTATGGGAAAAGGCGCGCAGGTTTTTTTTGTTTTTTTTCACACGCCCAATGCACGAATATTTTGCGAACAAAGGGGTGAGTGAGCATACAGCATACTTCAAAATTATAATTTTAAGTGATAAAATGCAAATATTTTAATATTTTATAACAAAATATTGTAAATTATGCATAATTTGATAATAATAAATATTTGTTTGACTTAATTAAGGACTTACACATTGATTTATTTCAAAAATTAATATGAATTTTCAGCGGCATAAAACCTCTTTGTTGTTACTAAAAAAAAAATAACTGTATTACTGGGTTAAATTGGGAATGCTCTGTCTACTCGCATAGAACCTGCAGTAAGGTACTAGTTTAACTTTGTAGAGATAATTCTATAATAACCTAGTGTTTTATATATTATTGCAAGCGTTTGTTATAGCTCGGTTTATGGCCCTAAAAGCGATGTAGGGCTCACTTTACGAGCAAGTGTATTGAAAAGACTTAAACGTCTTAATTTACAAACGACAGTATTAAATATGGGATCCCTTGTTTTCGCATAATTGTTTTATACCTAATTTGATTTGGCATAACGGATTTGGCATAATCTTTTTTGTCATAATAATACTTTCGCATAATTGTTTTTTGGCATACTATTTATATTAGCATAATTATCATTTAGACTAATTTGTTTTCGCATAATGTTATTAGGCATATTGTCTATTCGCCTAATATTATTTAGACATAAAAATCAAAAACAATAAAAAATAATATTTTTACTCACTTATTTATTTTCATGTAAAAGGGGTAGGTATTGTATTAAAATGCCAAAAACTCATAACACATACGACCTAAATATCGACTCATAAAACACCTATTTTTAAAATACCGAAAATCCTTAATGTCGATATCCAATAGACCGAAACTTAAAAGATCGATTATTAAATGACTGATGATAGTTCGAAACACTGAAAGTTAAAATGCCGATAGTTAAAAATCCCGAAAGTCTGTTTAGGTCTATTAGGTGCGACGACGAGCGAGCGTAGCGAGCGAGGAGGAGGTAAGGTTCCATTGCGACCAACAACGCACGAGCCGAGCGAGCGATGCGAGCGTGCCGCGGCAGCGGCCGGCGAAGTGCCAGAACCAACCTGCTGGCATGTAACCCTCAATTAACTTTCGGTTTTCTAAGCTTCGGAATTTTGTATTTTAGGTAAAATGTTCTTTCGTGATTTTAAACGACGTGATTTTTTGTTTATAAAAATATGCGTAAATAACATTATGCGTGTTTTTAATTTATGCTAAAGAATATTATGCTTAAACATGATTATGCTTAAAGTAGTTATGCTTAAAAAAATTATGCATAAGCTGTTATGACTAAATAATAGTATGCGTAAACATCATTCGGCGAAATCATATTATGCTATGACATATTATGCCTTAAATTTTTATGCAAATACATAACGCCTTAGCTAAAGCGTAGTTGGACATTACCATTAACATTAACGCAGGTGGAGCAGTAGCATAAAAAGAAGCCAACTATAATTTCAGTCTTATGCTACTGCTCCACCTGCGTTAATATTGGCCACATCTGCGTAACGCCTAGATTAACGCTTTCAGCTATGTGTTAAGACGCAGATGAAGCTGTAGCATTAGAGCAATGCGGCTTTCCGGACAGAAGCCGTGTTGCTCTAAGATTTCAGTCAATCTATGGTTCTTAGGTTTTATAATAATTTTCCGGGGTACTTTGCATATACCTATTTACCATATTCGTCTTTATGGGGTACTAGAGGCCGCCCGCGACTTCGTCTACGTGGAAAGTTTTTTTGCCATCCCTCGGGAACAATACTTTTTTCAGGATGAAAGATAGGTACCCTATGTCCTTATCTGTACCCCTGCCTACGTGTATGTAAAATTTCATGATGATCGGTTCGGTAGTTAAGACGTGAAGGCGTAACTAATAAACAAACAAACGGACTTTCGCATTTATAATATTAGTAAGAATTAACAAATACCTTGTAATATTAGCATGAAAAGGATACTCATATTATGTGAAAATCACGAGGAAAATCCAAACATCCGTTGATAACTATGGTTCTCATTAAAATGTTGTTGTTGGTGATTCACTTAACTATAGATTAACGGGAATACCCTATACCTAACCTAATTAATGTTAAAAATGGTGCCATAAAAATGGTTAATTCATCCAAGCATAAAAGCGAAGGAATTTATTATTGCTGTTTACTTGTGTTGATGGAAAATTGTTATTTTCTCAGATAAGTAATTATTTTAATCAAAAACAAAGAAGATAAATATACCAAAGATAGGTCCCTTACCCCTTATGTTTTTTTTTCAATTTAATAACAGAAAAAAATCCTTTTTAGGGTTCCGTACCTCAAAAGGAAAAAACGGAACCCTTATAGGATCACTTTGTTGTCCGTCTGTCTGTCCGTCCGTCTGTCTGTCAAGACCCTTTATCTCGGAAACGCGTGGAGGTATCGAATTGAAATTTAAACCATATACTGAGGTCTACGGGCCCTTGAAGCTGTAAAAAAATCAAACTTCTAAGTTAACGTAAAATGTAACGTATGAAATTTGGCAGGTAATAGCATCTTATACTACACTTACAGGAATAAATCTGAAAACTATATATTTGTAATTAAATCATAATAAAATATGGTCATTAAAATACGTAATTATTAATCATCTTGGTGAAACAACGGTATGTGCGGTCATAGTTACTTTTGAATTAACTTCTAATTACTTTTAAAATATCAATATTTATTATTATTAATTATTCAGATCCTTTCAAATATTGTTATAGTTAATTACTTTTAAAAATAAAATTAAAAAGTAATAAATTTGACTCTAAATATTTTCGCAACATGGCGGTATGTCACGCTCATGGAAATAGTACTATAAACCGGATTGAGCGCTTCGCCCCAAAACGAGCCGACAGAGAGGTCAAGTAGATGTATGTGTCCTTTTCTTCATTAGGGTGACCAAACCGTATGGTTGGCCGGAGACATACATAATACTTTAAACTGTTTAATATAAACTTAAATACCAAGGTAGTTCGTTATTTATAATTAACACTTATTACCGCGTTTTTATTAGGTTGCTTGCTCTTTTGTTTGTTTGAGCACAAATTTTGCAAACGATTTTATACTAAATTCCCGATGACCTAAAGACTTGAAACTTTGAACACAGGTCAGAAATGGAAGGAAATGCAATATTACAGTGTCATTGAGGTGATCTGATAATGGAGCCATAAGAACGCCACAGGAACTTTATGATGAATGAAACTATACAACCCCATCGTGTTTGGGCTTATTAGAATTGTCTTGACAAGTACTCTGACGGGAGACGAGGTTCAGGGCAGGCGCGGTCGCAGCCTGAAATTTTGGGGGGGGGTCACTAATAATAAAAATTGCTTTTCTGTAAATTTTTAGAAGCTTTTTCTATATGACGTGTACGATTTTGGGGGGGGGGGGGTCATGTCCCCTGTGACCCCCCCCCTCGGACCGCGCCTGGTTCAGGGTCGGATGATGAAGTCTGGATTCCATGCCATAGGAACTCAATATTGAAATCATGCAACCCCATCGAGTTTGGGCTCGTTTGAATCGTCTTGACGAGTGCTCTGTTGGGTAATAGTATCCAAGAGTCTGATGATGGAGCCGGAAGAAGGCCACAGGAACTCTGCAATAAAACCTTTCAACCCCATCGAGTTTGAACTCGTTTGAATGGTCTTGACGAGTACTCTGATAGGTGCTGGTATATTTTTAGTTTAGCTCGTTAACTAAAAAAAAGAAAATTAATATTTATTTAAAGAATATATTTTTTAAGAACAAATTATTTATCACGTTTTTATTAAGTTGCTTTTTTGTTTTTATTTTTTAAATATGGTAATTCAACCTAATTAAAATCTAGTTTATTCAATTCAATTTAATTTCAAGTGTAAATAATTACGCAACTTTAAAGTTTATTCCAATTTTAAATAAAAATGCAATGTGCGTGAACTTCGGAAAAACAAATAAATGTTGGAAAAACAAGTAAAAGTAGGAAAACATTGTCTAGTGATCTGTAGTAAAAAAAAGATGCAAACGATTTTCGACTTTATTGACGTTTGAAATTCGATTGCTTTTCCCCATAATTATACTTGTACATTTACTTTGCTGTTTCATTAAAAACTGTTATTTTGGTAAAGATGTCAATAAGGTCTAAAATACTGGCACCAATTTGTTTACTTGCGAAGTTAATAAAATACAATAGGTGCAAGAGATTTACGACGACACAATGTTTAAAATATAAAAAAAAAACAAAATGGCGGCCAACTATATTGTTCGTGGGCCGATTTTATGAAACTCGATTTTGTTACTATTTAGATAAAAATATAACAAAGAAATGTTAAAAATATCCGCCATCTTAGATTTTTTAAATTTTCAACATTGCGTTGTTATTTTCTTGTCAAAATCGTACCAAAAACCAAGTTTCATCGAAATCAGCCCAAAAACAAAAAAGTTGACCGCCATCTTGGATTTTTTAAATTTTCAACATTGCGTTGTTATTTTCTTGTCAAAATCGTACCAAAAACCGAGTTTCATCAAAATCGGCCCAAAAACAAAAAAGTTGGCCGCCATCTTGGATTTTTTAAATTTTCAACATTGCGTTGTTATTTTCTTGTCAAAATCGTACCAAAAACCGAGTTTTATCAAAATCGGCCCAAAATCATAAAAGTGGGCCGCCATCTTGGATTTTTAGTTTTTTTTAAATTGCGTTGTTATTTTCTTGTCAAAATAGTTCCAAAAACCAAGTTTCATCGAAATCGGCCCAAAAACAAAAAAGTTGACCGCAATCTTGGATTTTTAAAGTTTTCAACATTGCGTTGTTATTTTCTTGTCAAAATCGTACCAAAAACCGAGTTTCATCAAAATCGGCCCAAAATCAAAAAAGTTGGCCGCCATCTTAGATTTTTAGTTTTTTTTTTAAATTGCGTTGTTATTTTCTTGTCAAAATAGTTCCAAAAACCAAGTTTCATCGAAATCGGCCCAAAAACAAAAAAGTTGGCCGCCATCTTGGATTTTTTAAATTTTCAACATTGCGTTGTTATTTTCTTGTCAAAATCGTACCAAAAACCGAGTTTAATCAAAATCGGCCCAAAAACAAAAAAGTTGGCTGCCATCTTGGATTTTTTAAATTTTCAACATTGCGTTGTTATTTTCTTGTCAAAATCGTACCAAAAACCGAGTTTCATCAAAATCGGCCCAAAATCAAAAAAGTTGGCCGCCATCTTGGATTTTTAGTTTTTTTTTAAATTGCGTTGTTATTTTCTTGTCAAAATAGTTCCAAAACCCTAGTTTCATCGAAATCGGCCCAAAAACAAAAAAGTTTGCCGCCATCTTGGATTTTTAGTTTTTTTAAAATTGCATTGTTATTTTCTTGTCAAAATAGTTCCGAAAACCAAGTTTCATCGAAATCGGCCCAAAAACAAAAAAGTTGGCCGCCATCTTGGATTTTTTAAATTTTTAACATTGCGTTGTTATTTTCATGTTGAAATAGTACTAAAAACCGAGTTTCATCGAAATAGGCGCACAAACATGAATTTGATTATTATTATTAACTTTACCGTCTCGCCTGCGACCTCTAGCCATATCAATAGAACAATTTCGTTTTTTTGGAAATCTGAAATGGTGCAGTATTTATGGTCACACTAGTTTTGTAAAGTAACATTTCCTATAGATTGAAATTCTTAAATTGAAATTCGGCGCCAAGGTCAAAATCGGAGTTGCCAAGATTGACACTTCTATTTATTACCACCTCACCGATGATAGCTGATTAGCATTATTTTAGATATCTAATTAAATCAAAAGAGTAAGTTCTGTTTTATATTACAATTATTATGTGTTATTCTAAATTAATATTTAAATAGTATATATTCGACTTCCCACTGCGAATCCTTAATTTTGATACACTACTTGATTGGTAACGTACATATTTTTAGTCCTACTATCGTGGTATTATTGTTTAGTAATGGCAATTGTGCGAACGAGACACCGACCTCCACCTGGTGTTGTCTCATTCACACAGTAGTGCCTTCAGTCAATTTCGTCGATAGAATTTCAACTCTATCACAATGCAATAAAGTTGAATTTCTTTTAAACGATAAGTGAAAATTTTTGTAGAGTACTCACTCCCTATTATAAACCTCCTTGGTCACGCTGTATGACACGGTCTTCTTCTTCTTATTTTTGTTTTGGCAATCTACTTTCTTCTTGGAAGTAATTTTTGCCAGTGTCGAGTGTTGAATAGTTCAGTGATAGATTTTTTCTGTTTACATTAAAATGCGGGTGCATCGCATTCCAATGTTGCTTGGAGCAATTGGCACCAAGTATAATCAAGACAGTTTACTCGGTAAGGTCAGCCGAGGTAGCCACCACTACAATAAAAGTCTCGGCTTCACACAACCAAGATCTCGCCTATTTCCATAATCCCACATATTGTTCAGTCAATATTTGTATGAGAATCCATTACTAACGTGTTATAATGGATTTTCATACAAAAATTGCCGGCGTCTGTCCAGCAATGTTTCTATTAAAACTCATTACACACGTGTAATTCAGAAATGGAGCGAACTTTATTAATATAGGTATCAAAATGTCGCCTTGATGAGCGAGCACATTCCAAATATTTTTTTTTAATATTCAGTATACTGGTATCACGTGAAAGGCCTTGATGAGCACATTCCAAAAAATTAAAAAGAAAAACGAAAAAAACAGTTTTGGTGCAATATGGGTATCAAATGAAAGGCCTTGATGAGCGCATTCAAAAAAGATAAAAAAAAAATAAAAACGAAAATATTTTTTTTTTCAATACCTATGGGTATCAAATGAAAGTTTTTTGAAAAGTTTTTTGGAATATGCTCATCAAGGAGCATATTCCAAAAAACTGAAAAAAAATTAAAAACGAAAGGTAAAATTTTTTTGCAATATGGGTATCAAATGAAAGGCCTTGATGAGCACTTTCCAAAAAACTGGAAAAAAAATGAAAAACTGGAAATAAATGAAAAAAAAACGGATTTTTTTTTCAATATGTGTATCAAATGAAAGGCCTTTATGTGCACATTCCACTTTCCATTTTCTTTTTTAAATTACTGGAAGTAATTTAAAATTAAAATAAATAGCTTAAAACTTTTAAAACTAAAAAGTTAAAAGTTTAAAAGTACTACACAAGCCTTGGCCGCATCTAGGCATTGATGGACTCACGTATGTTTTTCAATGCCTGTCTTGAGTGCCGAGTGTGCATTCTTTGTCGTAATCCCTGGAAGGGTTATTTTCTACGTGGCGACAAAGGATTTCAAATGGTTATTTATATATAGCAGTCTGCTGAACGGATTTTGATGGTATTTTTTTACAGTTTGGTAGCTTGGAGTCCAACTTATAATCTAAGCAATTTTTCACATAATTCCGGTAGGTAGAACCTGGGATAAAGCTTGAACTTTCCGTAGTACAGTTTTCATATAAAAAACTAATAACTACCAACCACGGTTTTTCAAAATATTTTCGCTGCTCTCAAGAAGACCAACAGAGCGTGGAAAAGAGAAGTTAACATCATACGGACATGGTGTATGTAAAAAAGAGACAAATAGGATCAAGTGACATGTGACAATATTTTTTACAGTAAGAGGCCCTAGTGGCCCGCCTTGCAAAGGAGCAATCACGATTTGCTTAAAATATTTGATAATCTTATTAGAATTTAAAATAAAGGTATCGTGGAGCCATGGTGTCTTGTGCTCTAAGTAATTGTGATGTGACAAAAAGAAACAATCCGAGTAATCACACTTTTCACAGGTAAATAAGATATTGCCACACATTTCTCTAAAACCAAGAAAACAGTATGGAACATAGTTCATTAATTTCCTTTGCCATATTTAGTCATATTTTATGTATCTAAGTCATATTTTACGTAACTCATATAAAATGTATGCATTCGTTTTTTGGATCACCTGTTTATTGAGATTGTTGTTCTTTGACATTCTACTTCTATGTTTTGGAGTTTTCCTCAGTCCATTGATCTTAATGAAACGTGTGTCGTTTTCGTATTCTAGGGATCGATGCCAGATTATTGGTAATTGAACTATTATTACTGTCTTTGATTGGTTGTATTATCTACTCTCGATCTCTAATAAAAGGAAGTTACTGTTTGATGCTGATATTCTTTTTATGCACAACCTCACCTCACCTTATATTAAGCGACGATAAGGCCGAAGGTGGAAGCGCACTACACTCGGAATCCTCATCAGTCTCATCACTGAGGAACTGGCTATGTTACCTCTAACTGCCGGCACACAATTTTTAAATTGTTGTTACGGCGTCAGATTTAGGTAAGATGGTGGTAGCTAGCCAGGCGGACTTGGGAATCGATCCCGGGACCCCTGCATCTTACACGGGTAGGAAGCAAACCCGGGACCCCTACGTCTTATACGGGTGGGAGAACCACTAGACCACAGAGGCGGTTAAATATAAAAAACCGGCCAAGTGCGAGTCGGACTCGCGCACGAAGGGTTCCGTACCAAAAAACGGCAAAATAATCACGTTTGTTGTATGGGAGCCCCACTTAAATATTTATTTTATTATATTTTTAGTATTTGTTGTTATAGCGGCAAGAGAAATACATCATCTGTAAAAATTTCAACTGTCTAGCTATCACGGTTCATGATATACAGCCTGGTGACAGACAGACAGACAGACGGACAGCGGAGTCTTAGAATACATCATCTGTAAAAATTTCAACTGTCTAGCTATCACGGTTCATGATATACAGCCTGGTGACAGACAGACAGACAGACAGACGGACAGCGGAGTCTTAGCAATAGGGTCCCGTTTTTACCCTTTGGGTACGGAACCCTAAAAAGGATGACCAATTTATTTCTATCAGAGTAGACGCTAACTAAATTTTCAAACAGCGATATCGTATCTTAAAACTCGTTGAACCAGAAGTCAATTGTAATGTCGTAAACATTGACCCTTGAAAATAGTACCTGTATGGCGTTACCAAGTTTTTTGTATGTTAAAATGACGTCATCACTCAACCGGCTCCACTCCCATGGCCTAATTGTATTGATCCCAGAGATTGTGGGGGGGAGCATATAGTATGATGTCATCGTCTGACTTATTTTTATTTATTGCTTTAAGAGGAAAGGAGACAAAATCAACGTGACCTTTTTTCTCCTCCAAAACTAAACCGATTAAAAAGGTTTTGGCTGTGTTCCTATGTTTTCCTTTTTTTCATAAATTAGTTATTAAAATAGATATTAATCTTCAAAAACCTAAAAAACTTATACATAGGAACACAGCCAAATAATAATTTTTTGAGCAAACAATGACCAAAAGCTGCGACAACATCTTCAGTTCCGAAATCTAGGTGTTATTTATGCCCAAAGTCGGAAGATCGTTAATCGCGAGATTAACGATCTTATACAGCAAATATGCTCAAAATCGATACAGCAAAATATGCTCAAAATTTTTTATTAGTTCCTAATTATTCGCCCAAATTGCTATTAGTGAAACTGAAATTAACGTTTAAGAAGCTTATATATATATGTTGATTTTTAGTAAAAGATACTAATCCTTTCGCTAATTGCTTCTTTTTATTATTGGGGTACAGCCGTATCCTGGGGTACGGCTTATATACGGCTTTTTATATGGGTACGGTTCTAGGGTTAAAATCAGGGCTTGTAAAGGTAATATAAAATCAGATTTGGTAGATCTTTCAGAAAATTATTAAAGTTTTATCATAGGTACCATGATATTTTCCTACAACCTTCCCGTCAACTTTTGTTTCCAATGCCTATATCGTGGGGTGACAAGTAAAACTAAGTACAAAAAATTGAAAACTGTTATCTATACCCTAAGTGCATTAAAATATCAACCACTTTCTCAGGAAGTCTAATGACTTCCGTAAAGTAAAGTAATGCACCTATGGATGTAATCATCCATAGGTGCATTACTTAACGGAATTCCAAGAAGTAAAAATCACTAGGTAAATCTAAAACTATTTGTTGAACTCGGCAGGTAAAAGTTCACTTAGCCTTACTCCATTGTATACTTAGTGAATTTTACCTGCCACACTCAACAGGTAAAAAATAACTTTTGCTACAGTGTACTCACTCACTAAATACATTTTACATTTACAATAATTCCGAAATAAATCGAAATTTCTATAAAACTGGTTCATAGTTTTAGAATGTAGAATAAAGCATCACAATCATATATTTTTTTTCAAAATAAAATTTTGATGTCAGTAACAATATTAAAATGTTAATTACTTCATTGTTTATTTTTGTTATTTAGTGAGTTTTACTTGTCACCCTAATTATCTAAAGAACATGGTAATCACTATTTACCCGACTGCAAGAGGGTTATGTTTTTCGCGCGTATCTTGTTTGTATGTAATATTCTTTACTACCTCATATCTTTCAAACGTCTGAACAGATTTCCATGATTAACATATCGTTAGATTTGTCTCGTCAGCCCAAGTGTTCTTAGGAAGGTGGCGTTATAAAAAAAAAACCGGTCAAGAGCGAGTCGGACTCGCGCACCGAGGGTTCCGTACAATCATAAATATATTTGGATATGTTACTTTAGTACAGTCTTTAAAAAAGTAAGATAAACGGCAGACAGGTGGAAGGGCGAACCGGCGGACAGTTAAATTACAAATCTTAACCACAGCTGCTAATGGTGACTGAAAAACACATTGCAAACTGTTTATATTACTAAGTAGGAACTTATTCTTCGTTTATTCGTACGGCAAATAGTAGCTAATTATATTAGAACCAGCCACCAATTATAATTGTAGTATTAGGTTGCGCCATCTCTTGACTGATAGTGGAACTATTTTTTTCAGTAGGTCAGCATTCTTAGGACAGCGCCATCTGTTGACTGGTAGTGAAACTAAAGAATTTATGTTTGTTTTTTGAATTTCTAAAAAAGTGTGTTATATTGAGACATCGTTTTATTTTTCCTGTAATCTTTACATAAACTGCTATCACATAGAATTATTTCAGATTTTTCTCTTTGCAAACTTCGGAGATAAGGGGGGGGAACGGTCATTTTTTTTACATTTTTCATCATAAGTCGAAAACTATGCGGTCTAGAAAAAAAAAAAAAATGATTGAAAACGTGCAAACGGCGCTCTTTCATATGATACCCCACATGCCCTAGTAGCCCCACTTCAAATTTTTAAGACCCCTTTTCAGACCCTGCTGTAAAAAAGATATTTATTTTTTTATTTATTTCTTATTTGCAAAATAGTTGGGCAAATGTCATCTTAAACTATTCTAAATTTCAAGTTGATACCATTAGTAGTTCTCGAGATATCCAGCTGTGACAGACAGACAGACAGACTGAGTCACACCATAAGGGTTCCTTTTTTACCATTTTGGTACGGAACCCTAAAAACGACAATGGCGGCTGTACGGTGCTATTATACGTAGTGGAAAAAAAATTTTTTTTTTTAGAATACTGCAATATGGGTGTCAAATTAAAGGGCTTATTATAAGGATTTCAAAAAGGTATATCATATAAATAATAACTAAAAATAAATAAATAAAAAAATAAAATTAAAAAAATTAAAAACCCGCCTGCCTAAAAAGACAAGTCAACTGAAAAGATGGAAACAAGATTAAATATTAAAGGCAACATTATAACATGCAGTCGGAGGCATATAACTCAAATCATTCATAATGTCACTTTCTTTATGCATGCCTCCGACTGCATGTTATAATGTTGCCTTTAATATTTAATCTTGTTTCCATCTTTTCAGTTGACTTGTCTTTTTAGGCAGGCGGGTTTTTAATTTTTTTAATTTTTTGGTCTATATCCTTCAAACTATGAAAACGTAGGCACCTAAAGTGATAGAACTTTCGCATAATTATAATATTAGTGTGAACTATTATTACTTATTCTAATATAACAGAAGATACGTTATCAAGACAAATTGTACTTAAAAACATACTAATTTTGTAACTTTGATTGGACCTCTATTTTTTATGATAACAAATTTTATCGTAATTATTACAATATGGTTTGACCTTATATTGATAAAAATAGGAAGCGAATAATATGTTGATGATTGCATCTCGGTTATTATACAATATTAGTACCTACTTATAATTTAAGCTATTTAATGTGTATTGAAATAAAAATTGGATTATTTTAATTTCCTTCCTGCGCATTACATTAATTTTCTTTTTTTAGGGTTCCGTACCCAAAGGGTAAAAACGGGACCCTATTACTAAGACTTCGCTGTCCGTCTGTCTGTCTGTCTGTCACCAGGCTGTATCTCATGAACCTTGATAGCTAGAAAGTTGAAATTTTCACAGATGTTGTATTTCTGTTGCCGCTATAACAACAAATACAAAAAATATAATAAAATAAATATTTAAGGGGGGCTCCCATACAACAAACGTGATTTTTTTGCCGTTTTTTGCTCGTTATTAATAACGACAACAGGAGAACGGTTGAAATTTTCACAGATGATGTATTTTTGATGCCGCTATAATAACAAATACTAAACTAAGGGCTCCCATACAACAAACATATTTATTCCGGATTTTGGTACGGAACCCTACGTGCGCGAGTCCGACTCGTACTTGGCCGGTTTTTTAATAACGATAAACCGAATATCAAATACTGTTCTCAAACATCTTTTACTATTTTTATTGTAGTTGAAAATCGGACAAAAATGTATCGTTTTGGAAGAAGTTTCTCTGCCTTTTAAGCTATTTGAGTATCCGTTGAATTACATAAAACTATTTTAAGACTTGAGCGAGGGAAGCAAGCCAAAGTAAAATTTGTAATTGTAAAACTTCGTTAACGCTTCGCTTTGGTAAGTGTAATGGGATAATTATACAGGGTGTCCCAAAAATTTGCCACACGAAGTCTTTCACTTCGTGTGGCAAATTTTTGGGATCTTATCATATCTTAAATTTTGAAGTTACGAAATTTTACTCATATAGACTTCATTTTGATTTTAAAAATAATTGGAACTGCATCCGAAGATTTCGGATAAATCACCTTCCTTAAACAGAATCAAACCCACCAAATATGAAAAAAAATACGATACCGATCGAAAGGGTACTTACTTATTTTTTTTTAATAACACAGCATCTTAAATAAAAGAAAGACTGACAAAAGAATGAAATCTAATTAATACGTATTGTATTATAAATTGATTGTATCAATTGTATAGTATCGAATGCGATTCTAAAAAAATCTTTGGATGTAATTCCAATTACTTAAATTTCAGTTACTTTCCCTCCGTGTGGCTAAGTTTTGGGATACCCTGTGTGACATAGGTAATTATTGGTAACAATCTATTTTTAAAACATCAAATCCTTATGTAAAACATGTTTTGAAAGCGAAGCGAAGTAACGTTCCTACGAAGCATCTAACCTCACTAAAAATTGATGCTCTGAAATCTAAAAGCTTCTTTACCAGTCCCCGTAGCAACTACCGAAGCATTAGAAACATTAAGCAAGTTATATATAACATAGCGATCTATCTCTATACTTTTTTCTCATAATATAATAGATTTGGAGTAATTTTGACAGTTAAGTAGGTATCGATTAATTGCTATATAATAATTATAGTTATTCAGAGGTCATGCTACGGAAACTGCTGCGAATCTGCGAAAGGTCGAGTTACGCGATAAAATTCGTCGCAAAAACATAATAATCATTATGCGATTTGCTGCCTCGTAGTAACATTATTTAAGAAGAGCCGGCTGATTGCTATCCACGTTAAATAGTACATACAAGGGCACAAGACGCCTGTAATTATGATTCATATATTTCCATCGTTACCTCCTAACTCTGTTTACGTGCCATCTGCAATGCATGGTATTTGGACAGTTGTCTGCCCTTATTTAAGAAACTCAACATACTCCCTCTGCCATGTATGTATATAAAAGAAGTATGTTGTTTTGTGAAACAACATCCAGAACATTTCCAACTATATGCTAATGTTTCTAGGCGACATGTCAGAGCTAACTATGCCCATAATTTATATCAGCCTCGGTGTCGGAAAGATATTTATAAAAGAAATGCTCTAAATATGTGCATACAAATCTATAATAAGTTACCTGACAGTATTAAAATATTGAATGGGAATATGTTCAAAAGAGACCTAACGAAATGGCTGAAGGAAAAATGTTTTTACAGTGCAAGAGAATACATGGATTTTGAAACAAAATAATAATAATAAAATTTACTAGTAAATAATATATCTATTTATTTAAAATTAATTTTAGATAGAATTTGTTTTTTTTTAACTTTTGATTTTAATTATACATGTACGGATTAGACTATGCCTACAGAACAATGATTTTAAAATATTTGCACATCGATTGTTTATCGATTGAATATGTTGGACATAACTTAATTTAAGAACTTAATTTAAGAATTTTGTAAACATATTTTCGCAAATAAGTAATTTACTTACTTACTGACTGATACAAATTGCTACAAGATTCTTAGTTTATCAGATCATTACCAACAAATACCTCTTAACACAAGACCAAGAAACAAAATATACATAAACAAATAAAGATTATATTCTTTTTTATTTTATTTTGGACAACAGACGGTCATTTACAAAACATGTATTGTACAGTAATCTAAAGGAAGACCTTTCCTCTACTCAAATGGCCAACATTCATTCTTGAATTTAAAGTTCTCGGCTGTTCTTTATCCGTCGTCGGCGTCGTCGGTTTGATTGAAGTATAGAACACGGAGACGGGTGAAATGTGAAGTGAGTTTTGAAGTGTTCTTTGACAAAATAGGTCAAAGAACACTTATACTTCAATTTGTTTTATGTCATAAAGAAGGCACACTAAACGTACGTACGTATACGTAGAGGGTACCATATACTACGGTTAAGTGGTCCTTGCATTTGAGCTTAAAATAGATCGTAGTCATAGCTAGTACAAAATTGAGTGCACTTGTGATTGTGACAGACACGACAGATTAGATTACCTATACGTTACAATAGGCGTGTGTGTTACTGATGATATAGTCAGGCAGAAAACTTTGTAATTAAAAAAACACTCTTAAGAAACAAAAAATACAAGTGTGGCCATTTTGAAAATACTAGTGGTATAGTTAGTAACAACTACCACTATGCGCAATGAACGAGTATTTTTAATTTTCTAGGTGCAGGAAGCCTATTTCTAGTTTCTAGGCTAAATGTAAGTCACACGTAATCGAGTGGACATGAAATGATTCATGGAATAATTAATAATGACTGTATGGATTTTATGAAGATTTTCGGATAACTACTCGTAGATAAACATTTCGAAGTGTACATTTCGACAAATACAAAACATGACAATATCACTTTGCATGTTAATTTGAATATCGGATTTCCTCCGCTGTGGCGGTATATACCATTTTGCATTAGCTGGATTACCCTGCCACGCCCGCTGTGATGTGAGTGTGACACGCTCATGGTAGTTAGGGTTACCATCCGTCCGGATATGTCCGGCTTTGCTATTTGTCCGGCTTTTTAGATTGGGCGGTGTAGTGAAAAAGATGTCCTAAAATGTATGGACTCTAGGCCACGTCTATATTACAGAATACCAAAAAATTGGTGAAGACACGATGATCAGTTTCTAATCATGCAATTTATCTAAAATCACTTTGTTTTTTGAAAGGAACATTTTATCTTGTGCTTTAAAATGTAAGCTCACAACAAAAATACATGAAGGCGGAAGACATCACTTTTCAGTCAGTTCTTCTTGAAAAAAAAAGATATGTCCGGACTTTTATTGAAATGTCCGGCTTTTTGTCAGGACTTTCAAAATTTTGTAATGGTAATCCTAATGGTAGTACCTACACATAACAGCAGATTAGTTAAACAGTTACACTGCGAAATCAGCTTTTATTACGTAGTAGGGCATACTTATTTAAATCAATACATTTTAAATCAAAGTCAACTGTCAGTTGACTTTTTTTATATGTTGTGATTAGGGAATAATCTCCATTCTGCTGTTACTTCCGTACATTTGCGAAGTGCTTTTTTTTATTTTTCATAAAATCAAAAATTCTGAATCTTTCCGACTTAAAAAAAAATCCGCAATTTTGTTTTTTTCCGACATTTCCCTTTCTATAGCAGATTAAATTTTCATAATAATCTAATCATAAATTAACATTAAACATTAACTTTGAAATTAACTGCTGATGTTTCTGGATTACAGATGATTTCTGCTACAAATCAGTAAATGTTTCATATTTGACGATTGGACCCAAAGAAAATAACTTTTCTCCCATCATCCAGTCCCCAAATGGCCAACATTCTATGCGGTTGAACGCTACGCTTGCTATTAAAGATTTAAAATAAGCCGTAAACTTGTCAATTCCATACAATACCATCAATAAACAAGCTTTTAAAACATTATCAAAGTTATTTTTGTACATTACTTATATCCGGTCATAATCTCAAAACGGAAAATCTGGGTGGCGTTCTCTGATAATGGATAACCAACATCCTCATTCACTTCAGGAAACTGTCCGAAAATATAGAAACATGCATTAATTTTTATTACTAAATTATAATTTCTAAAGTTTAGAATAATTTAGTAATTTCCTCCTTGGTCATTTTCCTAAAGTTATCACTTTTATGACGACCCAATTTGGACGTTTTCCAGCAGAACTTTTGGAACTGGATCAGTAGTTCCAGTGACTGATTGACATAATATAAACGAACAAAGTTAACCTATTCATTATATTACTGTAGGTAGATGGATATGGGAGTCTCACACGCACACACAAAAATATACAAAAGGTTATAGATACCCATCATGACCTATTGTCCTCTTTGTACGTGTGAGTACTGCTATCGAGCGCCGCCGCAGACATTTTTTTTGTCCCTGAAATCATGTAAATTAATTATCATGCGGAAGTATGACTAAGTATTTTTATTGTGGGAAAAAATTGTGCGAGCAAATCGTCTTTATTTTTTGTTTATAAACGCTAATAGAGTGATAATCTTTTGTTTGGAGTCCTATTTTTTTTTGCGCAACGGGGTAGTATCCCAACTAGCAATTTAAGTCGTAAAAAAGTCAGCAGCACGTTTCTATTTCATCTATTAGTGGTGAGACGGATTTACAAAATGATGAGTAAATGATCTTTGAACGTTCTCTCAACGCGATTTGGGCGCACTTCTCTCTGCTTTAAATGCTGTAAATATCGTAAGATTATCGTCTGAATTGCGTTTTAGTTGAAAGAATATAGAGTAATCGCAACTCAAGTGTTATATAGTGCTATAATAGTCAGTAGAACATCTTTTATTCGACTTATTATTCGTAATATAGCAGTGCGGTTACAATCATTCGACACTTTGATAGTGTTAATTCAACCAAGCTGCACTCATAGACCGTTTTATCTTAAAGTCATTAGCGTGTGTTGTGTTCGCGTAAAGGAAGGAAATAAAAATAAATGTACATATGTTGCCATTATTATGCTATACCTTACAATTTTACAGCCATAATGACAGTAAAGGTAATCTATTAAAGTTAGCTTATAAGTCTTACTTTCATATGCGGAATTAATTTTTTCGTCTACAATCCTTACATTTTTAGTTAATATTTTCATGCGCCGCAAGATTTCGAGTAAATAATGAATCACAAATAATATAAGATTATTAGATAAAATTAATTCGCCATTAATTGCAACTCAATTATCATAACAAAGCATTGAAATGAGGTTTCCATTTTACGACTCCTAAGAGCGCCATTACATTTAGTTTAGGGTTCCTTAGCGCAAAATGTTAAATCATCAATCTTTCATTGTCTAAAGTCTGTGATTTGTGTGTAATTGTCATTATTGCTACCTACTATAGATAGTATACGGTTTACAAACTATTTGTTACAAGTAGTCGTTCTTCATCCGTTGGTGGATGTTGATTGTTTCAATTGCTTCAACATCTTTTTAGCTTTCCGTCGGAACCCTCACTTCTTTTGATTTTTTTCCACCGATTATAGTCCATTTTCCAAAGTGCTGTACAAGGTTTTATTTAACTCTCATACCACTATCACGCTGTATGATGGCTTCCAAAATTACCTTTGGGCATCTTTGGGCTTGTAGTAGATAATTTGACAGCGTTTTCTCAACTTCCATAGTTAAGTCGAATTAAAGCCTTGCAGAAAGCTTTAATATGACTTTAGACGCTGTTATAGTAACTGAGATGCTATTTTGTTGGATGAGCAGCTTTTACTCCACAATAATGCTGTAAAAATTAAGTGATGAAAGATAGTGCTATAAAAGCTAGTTTTACGACAAATTAGCAATTCGGTTGCTTTTAAAGAGCTGTCATAAGACTAACGGTTGTTTGAACGCGATCGAGAGATATCTTTATACAACTGTCGAGTAAATGCAATATGAATTCGTCGAGTCCACGTTTATTAGACATGTTTATAGAGCCTAAAAGCATTGGATGCTAAAAGATCTAGAAAGCTGCTTTAATACTGCTTTTTGAAATGATAGGATCTTTCATACGAGTGTTTTACGATCCATAGTCGTGAGAGTAATTCCTTAAACGATCACTTTGCTAGTTGGGATGTGCTTGTTAAGTGACGATAAGGCTGAAAGTGGAAGCGCCCTATACTCGGAATCCTCATCACTGAGGAACTGGCTAACAGCTACCCCTAATTGCCTAAAACAACAATTTTTAAATTGTTGTTATGGCGTCAGACTTAGGTAAGATGGTGGTAGCTAGCCAGGCGGACTTGAAATAAGCCCTACCACCAACCAAACCGAGTACAAATTGTACTCCCCCTGGGAATCGAACCCGGGACCTCTGCGTCTTACACGGGTGGGCGAACCACTAGACCACAGAGGCGGTTCATTCATGTAGTTAAGTATAATTTGTGAACTCGTGATTAGTTTAAGATAATGTACAGCAGCCGAAGATTTCAATATTCATACAGTATTTGATTTTGCATAGACTCAGTCAGACTCTATACTTAGAACACTCACACAATAGCTCTTATCATTTAAAATTGGTATTGTTATGTTGCTCGCCAAAACTATTGTAATGTTTTTATTATTATGCCGTGAATACCAGTTGAATACTAATTGTAATATTTTGTCTACTTAGGTATATTAAGAGCGCCGAATCTGGTCATTATTCGCTTGGTGCTATTTTTCCATGACTTGTTTAAGTTATGATAAAATATATTAGGTATACATATTACACTTTAATTAATTTTTAGATTTTTGTATTTGCAATTCCATTTTAATAGCGTTATACCAGGAAAAAACGACGTGATGTCATAATAATAAATTGTTAGTAGGTGCCAAAGGGAACAGTTTCGTGCAAGAAAGAAAAAATTGTCTTTGGAAACCGGTTTCAGATAAGGATAATTTTTTCCTCATTTGTAACTGGTTACGAACATTCGGTTTCGTATGCGGCCCAAGGGCGTATTGCAATCCACATATTTTTAAGAGAAATTCAGCACGAAATAAGGGTGTTACCAAAACACTGCGATTTTGCTGCGAGATATTAAGATGGGTACTTAAGAGGAGGCTCCCAGAATTTGGCAATATTTGAACTCAAATAGTGACGTCTGTACAATCTCAATGAATGTCAAATTCAGATATATGCTTTTATGGACCTTCATTTAGTGGATGACGGCAGGATTTCAGAAATTATTGAGTTTGGCTCGATAGTTTTTTATTCTGAAAACATGTCCTTTTTAGGGGAATTTTTGAAATATCTCTTTAATTATACATCGTTTCTAAACAAAATTTATGTAAATCAAAAGCAAATTACGTGTTCCAGTGACTGACGGCACAAAAATCGTATATATTAATTATTACTATTGTTATTACCAAAAAAGAGATTAAATACCAGCGTGCTGCGGGCGCCGCCTTCGTTAGTACTGCGCAGTGCGCCGTCGAGGTAGGACGTGTGTCGCTCGCGCATAGAATTTTTTATCAGTACGAGCATTGCTTTGCAATCTATCTATACAGTTGTTTAACGTATGTACTTGCGCAGAGCAACGGAGGAGATTTCGCGAGGGCTAGGGCGGTTTCCCTCAAATTTTTATGATAAAGATTGTATAACTGTGGTATGGGTAACAAACAGCAAAGCGCGCGTGTTCATCGTTCTGGCAGCGCCACGGTTTCCGATTTGCGTGAATTAAATACACCACGAATGTCAATTTTTTGCCAGTCGGGAGCTCGGGAGAAAGTAGGTTTGATCGCCCCCCACTGGAAGAGGTACATCCGAAGATGTACGTATATGTCCATTATTAGGTTTGAGGAGCCACGTCACACCATTATTTAGCAGCAAAGTAGATTATTTTGTAGCACAAATCCTGAAGTTAGCATCATAATATACCACGAGAGGTATCAATGAAAAGGTGGCTCCTCAGTCTAAACATCAGGTTTGAGGAGCCACTCTGGAACTCGCTAAGTACCAGTTGAATACTTAAGAAAATTAATGCATCGTTTAGCAGCAAATGTGTAAAGTACTTGCTAATTTTTTTTAATTTTTAGCTCAGTAGTAAAGGCATATCCTTTATTAATAAAGTTCCACAACAAGTTATTGATCTTCCTTTGCATGAATTTAAAAACCATGTTAAAAAAACGCTCATGGGTAAAGGTTATTATAAAGTAGACGATTATCTTAAAGATCAAAATGAGTGGAAATGATGTAACACATAACTACTATAAGTACTTTGTTGCCAATGATAGTAATATAATAAGTCTATGTTTGTTGCCAATAATCCTGTCACCCTGTTGTAATTATCTGGTAACGATATATTTAAGTTTGTAAATATCGTTACTTATTGCTATTAAAGCTGATAAGTTTCTTGCGCCCGTTCTTCTTGTCAGTTAAAAAAGCACCGCACGTCTGCGAGAACGAGACAGTCGGGTTGTTCGTCAGTTGCCGTACAGCTCTTGGCACCACCGCCCCGCGAACCTCTCCTTGTTGCCTCTCATTCAAAACATGTAGGACGATAGTATTTGACTAGTAACCATGCTGTTGTCATAATTCACTCGGACAAAATATTTTTATGCAAAAAATTACCTACCTATTTTTTTTTCAAAATTGAAGAGTTTTAATGATACCTAATGTCTAGAAAAAAATTGGATGGTGTTAAAAAAATGACCCTGTATAAAAAACTCGCACTTGACCGTTTTTTGACCTTTCAATAAATACTTCTTATCTACTTCCGGGGTATCATACGAAGGTGGTTTGATAAGTCCGTGACTTTGTGAAGAAGAAAAAAATTTTTAAAGAATATTTTGTTTTATTTTTCTACATAATCTCCTTTCAGCTCTATACACTTCGACCAACGATGTTCCAACTTCTTCAACTAGGGATGGGTCCAGTGAAAATTTCAATGAAATGAAAATTAAATTTACATGAAATTTATGAAATCTTTCAAAACGGGTTGAAATATTTCACTTTTGAGTGAAATTTATTTCCAGTACTAGAAATCCCTTATTTTCTGAATTAGTTTACTATTTTAACGTATTAAATGAAATTTAAAAGCTTAGGTAATTGACCGAGCGAGCGCGAAGCGCGAGCGAAGCGTCTCTGCTTCAGCTTGGGCAACAATTCTTTCGTATGTCCTTCCTGCTGTCCGTTTGTTCTCCTCTATAGGTTACAGGTAGCATTTCTCAACCGATTATCATGAAATTTTGTGAGCAGGTTCGAAAATTATTTAGAATTTTATGGTCGAGACAGTTTTTCGATTTTTTTCAAAATGGCGGAGATGTATAAAAGAACATATTTCAGTCCGGCTTTCCGGCGCTGTTGTTCTCCTGTACAGGGGGGGGGGCATTACAACCTCTTAAAACTTGCCAGGTTTATGAATTGCTATAGTTACATCTCTTTCCCGGTTTATAGCAGTTAAAAGGTTGATAGCCAGTCAGAAAACTGCCAGGAAATAAGAGGTCGTAATACGGCCCCAGGGGCCTTACTATGAGCTCTTATAGCAGGACTTATATTGAACTGCCTTACTTTTTCGTACTATGATCTCAAAGGTTAGTATGAAAGCAGGCCTTAAGCAGTCCTGTTTAAGGCCTGCTTTTGAACTGAACGCTTTCTTATTTGCTGATGGTAAGCCCCCAGGTCGCATTCCTTAACCGATTCTTGTTAAATTTTGTGAGCAGGGTCGAAAATTATATATATATTATAGTCAAACCCCGAAGTCCCGGCGTTCCTAGGTTTGCCTAGTCAAACCTCAGGTTCGACAAGAAGGCTTAGTCAAAGTCCAAAACCAATGGCATATTTCGGCCTTAGACTGACGAATTTATGGCCAAACCTAGGAGAGACTAACTTGGGCAGTCGAAAGCCGAAACTCAATACGATCAAATCGAGGTTTGATCAGTCACGCTTAAATTAGGCACAGAATTTGATATTTTGTTTGTACAACTATGAAAAACACATTCTGTAGAGTGAAAATTTAACTAAATTAACAATCTTCCTCTAAACAAAAAATGTCTGTTGTCTGTTTAAAAGAAAATAACCACGAAATTTAAGATGCACGCTCCGCTGCGCTTCGCGATTGTCTTAAATTTCTAATCTATCACGTGACTTACAGGAGTAAGGCAGCTTTGACTAAATACCACATCGGAAATGAATGATGTTTTTCATAATCTTGAGGTTAAGTTTAGTCAAAGAGTCTGCGTTACTCCTATAGGACACGTGATAGGTTAGGAATTTAAGACGATACACGATTTTATTTTGGTCTTTAAGCCGAAACACGATTTTATTTTGGGCTTTGACTAAGGTTTCTTGTCAAACCTGAGGTTTGACTAGACAAACCTAGGAGTGACTGAGCTTCGGCGTTTGCCTATAACATAAACATTTTTTTTTTGTACCCTGTTTTTCGAAACATTTCAGTCCGCTATTCCAGCACTGTTTGTTCTCCTCTACAGGCGCATTTCTCAACTGATTCTCGTCAAATTTTGTGGACAGGTTCGAAAATAATATAGAATTTTACTGTCGAGCAAGTTTTTTTTTTTAAATTCTTTAAACTGGCGGAGATATATACATAAACATATTTTAGTCTGACTTTCTAGCTGTCTGTTCTCCTCTACAGGTCCCATTTCTCAACTGATTCTCGTGAAATTTTGCGAGCAGCTCGATAATATTATAGATTTTTTAAGTCGACATAATTGAAATTTATCAAAAATATCACCCATTTCCAAAAATAAATAATAATATACATAAATATTAAGTATTTTTATTTAAACTTTGCGATTTTTATTGTTAGTTTTCTACATATTCCTTCGTAATGTTGATAAAATCGTTTTTCTTCTACGCCATCGTGGCCAACAATCGAAACAGACATTGAATATTTTGTTATTAAAAGTTGTAAAATAGCCAAAGCTATTCGTAATTTAAGCCAACTTATTTGTTTATTGTTTTGTTCTATAATTATGTTGATATATTGAGAAAATGCATGTAATTTTGTTTTATTTAGGTCAGATGAAACATAAAAATAAATTTCACTCTAAACTGAAATATTTCAAACCAAAATGAAATTTATTCTAAATATTTCACAGACCGAAATTTTTCGTGAAATTTACCCAACCCTATCTTCAACCCATCCAAAAAATAGTTTTTATCAAACCCTGAAAAATAGGCTCCTGTTATAGCTATCACTTCTTCATTGGATGAAAATCTTTGTCCACCAAGCCATTTCTTCATGTTTGGGAAGAGGAAAAAGTCACACGGAATCTATCCAACAAAGCAACATGGTAAGCTCCGGTAATTGTCTTGCCTTTCTCCAAAAAATCGATGTAAATAACACCTTTGCTGTCCTAAAAGACAGTGGCCGTCTCTTTACCAGCCGAACAAACAGTTTTTGCCTTCTCCGTGGCACGTTTACCGGTAGAGGTCCGCTGTTTTGACTGTTGCTTCGTCTTTGGCGTATATGGTGGACCCACGTTTCGTCAAGTGTTACGTACAGACGAAAAAAATCACTTGGATTGCGGTTATACAAACCTAGCATTGTTTAGAAGTTGTTACACGAGTTCGTTTTTGGCCGACTGTCAGCAAACGCGGCACCCATCTTGCAAAAAGGTTTTTCATGCCGAGAATATCGAGCAAAATATGAAAAATTCGTTCGGTAGAGATGTGAATAGCATCAGCTATTTCGCGTATCTTCACTTGACGGTCTGCCATAACAATGTCGTGGATTTGCTAACAATATCTTCAGTAGTGACCTCAATCGGCCTTCCTGGGCCGTCGGCGACAGTTGTGGTGGTACGACCACAACGAAATTCAGTAAACCACTTATGAACCATTCCATGAGATGGAGCAGAGTCCCCATAATATTTTTTCAGTTTATCCTCCGTCTGCTTAATGGTTTTACCACGTAAAAAGTAGTATTTTATCAATACGCAAAATTCGTTTTTCTCCGTTATAAAAGAATATCCCGACCTCACTTGCATAAATCCTTCCATTTTTTTTAATTTCGCGCCAATTTAAAAAAATGCAACAGCATAAGCTCAGCAAAGGAAAATTGAATTATGAAAAAATATTGTATTCAACCTTAAAGTCACGGACATATCAAACTGCCCTCGTAGGGGGGTCGAAGAAAACCTTATTTTTTGGCTCCGATGCACCGTTTCCGAGATATTTGCATTTTTGTATATTTTTTTCAAATTAGGTTATTATAATAAGTACCTATTATAGTATAGTAGGTAGTACTCGCATTTTTGAGTAAAGCACTATACAAGCCTTGGTCCACAATGACTGCACTGCTGGCCACGTTATGTATGATGGCCTCGAGCTAAGCTTAACTACGCTCTCGGCCTTCAAGCTTAGTCATCATTGCAGCCCTTGCTGTCCGCGCTATAAAGGCCTACCTAACCTAACGTATAATGTCAAAGTAAATGAAAAAAAACGATTTGTCCTGGTTTCATTCATATAATACGGTTACTTTTTACAGCGAATTCTTAAGGAATATCGAAAACTAAAAGTATTGTATTTCAGTCACCGGAAGAGAAACAGTGCTGAATTTTGAGGACCAGAACTCAGCCACTGATATCGCATTATCGCGTTGGTATTATTATTATGTAGGTATTATTTCGTTGAAATTGTCTTTTCTGTATTTTATAGGAAGTAGAATTGTTTTTTTTTTTGTCTGTTGGTTGTCGTCACCAAGTAGGCTCCTCCAGAATACTAGCGTTGCATTGCTGAGGTTGGGGCCTAGTTGGCCGCACACAAATTAGTTCTAAGTTCGTGTAGGTACATTGTTTTCTTTTTTTTTTGCTTTATAACTTTTATTTTTAATTACCTTACTGTCTATAATGTTTTACGGTCAATAAATATTTTTTCTTTCTTTCTTTCTTTCTTCTTAGTACCTTACTAATTTATATGTGAATATACTGAATGGGGAATAGTAAAAAGCATTTTCTTTAATTTTCTTTCTTTCTTATTAAGCTATGTAAGCTTGCCATAAAAATATAAATACTTATCTTTAGTTATATTACTTACTTTTATACGTACCTTTATAATTCTAATGAGTGTTCTCAGAACAGATCAAGCCTTGTTTGCAGGCAAAGAGATACATAAAAATCATATAAAATATTTTTTTTAAATAAGTTGAAAATTTTGCTCTATAAAAATCGGAAACCGGGGCGCTGCCAGAACGATGGACACAAAGCGCTCGGCCGCGCGATAGAGTGCGGAAGCGAGACAGTTGCGAGTAAAATAAGTGGGTGGGGGGCAGCGAACGCACGTAAAAATTTTGCAAGCGGACTCTTAAATACTAGAAATAATACGACTCGCACCACAGGTCAATAATTCTCGTAATCGAACCGGCGATATAACTTCAAATATTTGATTTCAAAACCATAGGTCTGGGACATATTATAACAATTAGTACACAGGATAATAGGGATGTTGACTTATGAATAAAATAACGAAATACTAATAAAAATCGTAAACATATCAAACTTTTGGAGTAGCTTGTATACCTCTTGGTTTTATATATTGCGTATTATTTGTTTTATGACCCTTCAAAGTTGGGTGGACAAGTCCATTTAAAAAGTATAACATTTATTAAAATAAATGATACCTTTAATTAGTCCGTAAAATTTATAGCAAATTTGTCAAAGAAACCATATTGATAAACACAATATTTAATATAGCTGCCGAACAAATTCCCTACGCGTTGCATACAACGTAGGAAGGCGTGACGTCATAACTTGGTAGCCGTTAGTATGGAGCGTTTTCGAGTGAGTCCAATTTTGTGCATTTCAAACTGTGATATCTCGGGCAGTTTTCATGCTAGCGTAATAATTCTTATACAAATGTTTCTTTTTTTTTAGGGGCAATTTATGTAACATAAAATAAAAAAATAGTCAACATGCCTATTGCCATAATTTGTAAATATATAGGTATATGTATTTTGGTTTAGGGAAACCAAAATCATAGCCAATTAGTTGTTAGTTGGGTTGAAACATTTATCAATTAGTACACAAGATAATTGGTGTTATTTGAAAATATATATTTTAGGGAAACCAAAATTTATTATGTCCAATTACCAAGTTTATCGCGGATAAAGGTTGAACAATAAAAGGCATTGTCTTACAAAACCGGTTTCGTTTGGCCAAATTCAAAATGTCTGACCTGTTACATAAAAATTGTGTGGTACCTATATACGACGTATAATGAAGCAAGGAGTGGCTCGCCTTGAGACACGGGCGCCTCACAACGATTCTTAAAATATCGAAGCCACACCATACCACACTACAGAACCGACACACAGAAACTCAATTTTAGAAAGAAAGAAACAATTGTTTATTTAGTTTTTATATTTTTTTATCGTAATATATTTTAGCTTTATTTAATTGACCGAGCGAAGCGTCTATGCTTCAGCTTGGGCAAACATTTTTCGTATGTCCTTCCGGATTTCCGTTTGTTCTCTTCTACAGGTCGCATTTCTCAACCGATTGTCGTGAAATTTTGTGAGCATGTTCAAATATTATACATAATTTTTTTGTCGATCCAGTTTTTCGAATTTTACAAAATGGCGGAGATATGTTAAAAAAAATATGTTAGCCCGGATTTCCGGTGCTGTTTTTTCTCCTCTACCAGTCCCTAGATTACGTAAGTCTGTTGCTAACAATTCTCGATTGAAACCGCAGTTACATTGCTGCTTAATGCAAGATAGTTGTCCTATTGGTTCTTACAAAAGCAGCAATATAACCGCGATTTCTGTCAGATTTGATTGCAACAAAGTTACGTAATCAGCCCCCTGGTTGCATTTCTCAACCGATTCTCGTGAAATTTTGGGAGCAGGTTTTAAAATAGTAAAGACTTTTTTGTCGAGCTTGTTTTTAGAAATTTACCAAAATGGTGGAGATATATATATGTAGAAAAAACATGTTTCCTCTTTTCGAATGATTTTAGTTCGACATATGACTCAAATGTATTAGATGTCGAACGAAAATCAGTAGAAACGAGCGCTCGACTGGAGTCGAGAGATTCAAAAATAGGGCCCCAGGTCACGTTTCTCAATTGATTCTCGCGAAATTTTGTGAACAGGTTTGATAGTTATATAGAATTTTTCAGACAGATATTTTAAGAAAAGACATACTGGGGTGTCCCAGAAGTAGAGACCATTTTTTGTACAAAAAATTAAATGAAAACTGTTCTATTTAATATACAAATTAAAGTTAAATATACGAATTTTATCAATCTTAATTAAATTTGCACGATCAATGACTTTGCAGCCGATTTTTTTAAAATTAATCTCTGCTTTATCTTGTTACTGCTTTTCAGCTTTTCTTGAAGCTGCGGCTACCTCTTTTGGTTAATTTTACCGATATATGTTGAAAAAATGTCAATGTTTTTGGTTTTTCGCCATACTTTTTTGATTACTTTTTAGACAATACCCAAAACTTATACTTACTATCACAAAAAAGGGATTGGACAATTTTAAAAACAACATTGATGAACAAATCTCTTTATTGCCATGGATTTCGGATAATCCTGATGTTCTGTATGAGAACCTCTTTCATTTAGTTACTAATGAGTTCGATAAATCATTTAAACCAAGACTATTAAATGTACTCAGAAGTTACGGTTCTGCGATTGGGCTACGACAGGTATTTATAAAAGTAGAAACAGACTTTATGAACTTTACAAGCTTAGAGAAACTAACCAAAGCCCAGGTTTCTTAGAACATGTTAAAAAATACTCGAAGACTTTCAAAATAATTTGTGCAGTTGCAAAGTCTAACTGCATTAAAAAGCAAATTAAAAACTCGAGTAACAAAACTAAAACAACCTGGGATATCATTAATCGTGAAACTGGTAAAACTAAAGCACGGGAAAATAACCTAACGCTTAATATTAATAATGAATTAATAAAATCAGATAAAGAAATTGCTAATATTTTTGATAAGTTCTTTGTAAACATACCAGTAGAAACTACATCAAATTTGGATTCCTCACCAGCAGCTGCTGTATCTATGCTAAAGGGACATGTGGCTGAAAGTGATTCAATGTTTAATTTTAAATGTATTAATGCTTTAGATATAATTAAAGCTTTCAATTCTCTAAAAATGAAAAGCTCCACTGATTTATGGGGCATATCAGTTAAGGTTATTAATAATATTGTGCATACTATTGCCCCTTATCTTGCTGACATTTTTAATCGGTGTATTGATCAAGGAATATTTCCTGATCTTATGAAGTTTAGCAAGGTAATACCATTGTTTAAATCAGGAGATAAAGAAGATCCTAGCAATTACAGACCAATATCGATATTACCTGCCCTAAGCAAAATTTTTGAAAAAATAATACTCGAGCAATTATTAGGTCATTTTAATGTAGATCAACTTCTGCACAACAAACAATTTGGCTTTACGAAAGGTCGTTCCACAACTGATGCTGGGGTTGCGCTTTTGAAGCATGTCTTTGAGGCTTGGGAGGGGTCTCAGAATGCCCTTGGCATTTTCTGCGACCTGTCCAAGGCTTTTGATTGCGTGGACCACTGGACGCTGCTGTTGAAGCTAAATCATTACGGTGTAAAAAATAATGCCCAAAAATTAATACTGTCGTATCTCAGTTCAAGGACTCAAACAGTTAATATCAATGGAGTAAGTTCATCAGGTTCTCATGTAAAAATGGGCGTTCCGCAAGGCTCCATTTTGGGCCCTTTTTATTTTTAATATATATAAATGATCTACCCTTTTTTGCAGAGAGGTTCTGTGATATTGTTTTGTTCGCGGATGACACTTCTTTAATATTCAAAGTTGACAGGAATAAAACTGATTTTGACGATGTGAACAAAGCACTCTCGCAGGTTCTTACTTGGTTTAATGTAAATAATCTCCAGCTTAATGCTAAGAAAACCAAATGTGTTAAATTCACTTTACCTAATGTACAGGCGAATCCACTGAAATTGTAATAAATAATGAGAAATTAGATTTGCTCGATTCAACAGTTTTCTTGGGTGTAACTCTTGACAGTAAACTTCAATGGAATATGCATATCACAGCTCTGGCTGGCAAGCTCAGCTCTGCTGCCTATGCTATTAGAAAAGTTAGACAGTTAACAGATGAAGAAACTGCCAGATTAGTGTATTTCAGCTATTTTCATAGCATTATGTCATACTGTATTCTTTTGTGGGGGATAGCAGCCGATATAAATACTATTTTTGTATTACAAAAACGAGCAATAAGAGCTATTTATCAACTAAGTTCTAGAACATCTCTTAGGGATAGATTCAAAGAGATTGGTATATTGACAGCAGCATCACAATTTATATTAAACTGCATACTTTTCGTGCGTCGCAATATTAACTTATATACAAAAAATAGTGATTGGCACAATCGGAACACCAGAAATAAAGACAAACTTGTAATGCCTCAGTATAGATTAGAAAAAGTCCGTGGTTCTTTCATAGGTCTTGGTATAAAGTTTTATAATAAAATTCCAAGTAATATTTTGGATTTACCATTTGAAAACTTCAAGACTCATGTAAAGAATTGTCTTCTCAAAAAAGGATACTATACTGTTAAAGATTACTTAATTGATAAAACAGCTTGGTCGTAGATTTTTCTATTCTATGTGAAAATTGAGAGAATTGTCCTACCTACTTAAAACGTATTGTAAGCTTTTGACTCGACGCCTTAATACGGGTAGCTTTAGTATGTCATGCTCACTTTAAACATTTCTGCGGTGGTGTCGTGTGAGGCGGGTCGTTACGTTCCCTCAAATATGGTTGAGCGAAACGATGGCTGGTTCATGCGTCATGCTCGTGAACGGGTGCTGCCAGTGGGAATGGGTCTGCTTCTGTCTGCTTGTACTAAGGGCGTCGCATATATATTTTTTTCTTCATGTTTAATATTATCAATCTGTATGGCACTTCTTACTCAAAACATAAAATTAATAACTAATCCTTGTTTTGATTTCTCACTTTTTTTATTGCTAATGACTAAAATGATTATTTTGCTTTCGTTATATTTTTTCGTATTTTTTCGTCTATAGTTTTGTAAGTAAAGGCCTATGAAAAGCTTTTGGATATTCGTTTTCAATTCAGTGCCTTAGGATGGGTAGCCTAAGTATGTCATGCTCTCTTTAATCATTTCTGCGGTGGTGTCGTGTGGGGCGGGTCGTTACGTTCCCTCAAATATGGTTGAGCGAAGCGATGGCTGGGCCATGCGTCATGCTCGTGAACGGGTGCTGCCAGTGGGAATGGGTCTGCTTCTGAGTGCCTATCTTAACGCATATTGAATTGTAAGAATTGCGTTTTTACTTTTTATGTCTTGCATCAAGTGTTTTTTGGTTCGAGTAGCAGACAGAGTGATTTCTCAACTAGTTGAAAGTTATTTACTCTCATATTTACCTATCTGAATGTAGTAGATATATTTAATTTTAACCTACCTACCCATTGTGTGCAAACTTTTGTTAATTATTGTGATGGAAAATGACCTCACTTTAAACGTAGAGCTCATTTTTCAATGTTGACGACTCTGTATGAAATATACAGGGAGAAAAAAGCAGCCCTTGACAAGTTTCTTGCCGGTTCTTCTCGTTACAAGGTTTCCCGCTTAGGGTTTGCGAACCGATGGCGTAGCTTCTATGACATTCACAAGTGCTTGTAACAGCCTAGACTGAATAAAATATTTTGAATTTTGAATTTTATTGATACCTGAGCTTAAAGGAACATAATATTAAGCATTGTTTTGTAAGATTAGAATAAATTCGCCATCCAAAAATTGCAAATTTAGTGTAAACGTGATTGGCAACTTGTGTTTTGATGCGCTTCCTGATCTTTAACTTATTTGGGGGTCGTTAATTTCACAAAGGTTTTCAAGCCTAACTATCGAACTATAGTTTACATCCACATTTGATTAAGATATTTTTCCTATATTCACCGTGATCCTCACTGATGTTGAAGGTGCCTCCACAAAATCTTTTTTTCCCGAATTCATATTTCGATTTGTTGCTATTTGTACATCACCTTTCCGAAATCTTTTTAAAATTAGTCTCAATCGTTTCTACATAAGGTATTATGATTCTGTAGATACTTATTCTTGTAACTTCCTATTGAATAAAATTATGAACTGTCGCCGATTTCTCATTGCGTCGATAGTTATGAATAACATCTTTGAGCAAACGATTCTTGATTGTCTCGTTTCAGTTTCGAAAGATAAGCAGAAATTTGTAAAACCCCACTATTTGGACAAATTAGTTACCCGTGGTTAAGATGGTAACTTTTTTCCTTTTTCCTTAACTTTTTTTGTAACCAGTATGAACATTGAATATAGTCTCTTTACTTCTTGGACACCATTTATTTCAACAGTTTCAAAAAATAATCAAAAATGTAACAAAACTTCTTTGATAGCGGTGTAAAGTAAAAAATTCGAAAATAAATAAGGTTGTAACTTTGTGACAGAACCTGCGTTTATTATTTGCATAGTATAGAGATACATTTTAGTTAAAAAATGAAATATTATTATCAAGAGATGTTTTTGACAACGTGCAATTTGAGCTACTTTTTAACGTGAGGTCTACAGCTCACATCGAGCCACTAGTTATTATCATTTTGTTTCATGAAGATTGTTGTCATGTTATGGGAATGCCCGTCATTTTGTTGAATTATCTTGAGACTTAATTTCATGCCACAAGATTGCGGCCCACCGAGCTTTTTTACACGACTGCCCAAAAGTGTACCTATATGTGTTTAGGGTTCATGTATGTTTGTGGTGGTGGTGAGTTTCATTATTCCACCATAACTTCTAAATGCCTTAACGGATTTGGATGTATGGGGTATCGTTAGAATCCTTATATCATTCCGAGTGACACTGAGTATGTTTTTTTTAAATTAATATGGCGACTGTACGGTACGACGCCCCTTTCAAATGTGAAAAAACATTTTTTTCTTCTATTATTACAATATGGGCATCAAATGAAAGGCCTTGATGAGCACATTCCAAAACTATATAGGTAATTTGTTACTCAAATGTGTGAAATAAAAATAAATAAATTAAAAAATTTTAAAAACACTACTGCCCTGTCAAAAACCTACTAAAAAGTAAAATAACAAATGTCATTGCAGTCGGGGGACCTCTTTGATCAAAAATTGTTCCATAAAACGGTCCCCCTACAGCAATGACACTTGTTATTTTACTTTTTAGTACGTTTTTGGCAGGGCAGTCATGTTTTTAATATTTTTTAATTTATTTATTTTTTAACTTCAGAAATCTCATTAAAGTAAAGTTTTGAATGAGGATCAGTAACGATTTTTGTTTAGTGGCTAATTAGAAAGATTATGCCGACAACATTATTTGTTGGTTTGTTTACATTAAGATAAGAGAACACGCACGTGTGCTGTGGGACAAAAAATAATTGAACTAGGATCCTTTGTTCTCCAGTTAATGTTATTATTTCTTGGAGCTGTGATGATGGAATTTAAATGCCTGATATAAAACTATTGTTTAATTAATTTAGTTAGTATCCCGCAGGCCTCCATGGCGTTACGTATCGTTCATTCCTTGTGGAATCTAAAAGATTAATATATAGTGAAGTTTTATTTAAAGACCCATTTCCAATATTATTAACTGTGAATTTTTTTTAAAAACCTGCACCCTGATTATCTAAAAAGAAACTATTTAGCGACCGGTTTCATTCCACATACATTGCTACTTTTCTTTGGTATGTTTCTTTTTTTAATCCAATAAAAAATTGTTTAAAAAAACAAAAAACCGACTTCAAAAAACCTCGAAAAAGCAAGAAATAATATTCGTAATAATAAAAACACGTCTATTGAAGTCGGGTGGGGCTGGAATACCTACAGATTCCTTTTTTTATTCTAAAAGCCCCACCCGACTTCAATAGACGTGTTTTTATTATTACGAATATTATTTCTTGCTTTTTCGAGGTTTTTTGAAGTCGGTTTTTTGTTTTTTTAAACAATTTTTTATTTTTTTATTTTTAGTGTAGGTACCTTTTGTATTAGGTAGTGTAGGTATATTATTTAGGTAGAAAATTCGGCTCAGCCAAACGTGAGTTAATCGCGGAGAAACATACATACATGCGGGTCAAACTGAGAACCTCCTTTTTTTAAGTCGGTTAAAGAACTATACACACTTAAGATATCCCGTTTCCAACAAAAAAATAATTATCTTATTCAGTTCATAAACAAAGAAGTTATACGACTGATCATCGAGGTAGTTCACACAAAATCATACTATTTTCGTACTTTTTTCAAGATTACTTGAAAAGTACCGAACCGATTTCAAAATTTCAAAAAATGGGACCAACTTGAAAGTTTACCTAATGTAATAACGTTTGAATCATTTCAATCGGTTCAGCCGTCTTCGAGTAATCGGTGTACATACAAAAAACAAAAACAAAAAAAAACGGGTCGAATTGAGTACCTCCCTCCTTTTGAAGTCGGTAAAAAGAAGTAGCAATGGATCACTATAATCTATGAACTGCAACCGGTCGCTAGGTGGTTTCTAATTAGATAATCAGCCCGCGGAGCAGTTATAAGAGCTAAAATACTGATTTTTTGGGGGTCCTTATGATGTCATCGCGACGTACGTGAACCTTATGTTGTACGTGATAAAGCCCATATTGCATTGAGCTTGTCATTTCCTTCAAACCCTTTTAACTCAACCATTTCTTAACGGATTTCAAAAATTCTTTCACTAGATTTCATAGCTATCAATATATGTTTATATTATATCAATAAAACTAAAAACCCACATTCAAATTGACAGAAATCAAAAAGCCCTCATTGAGGGCTTTTCAAAATGACAAAAAACTGTAAGCTCGATGGATGGCGTTGATAAAAATGTATGTGTCAATGTGATTTTTTTTACTAAGCTTCAAAGAGTACTCAGGTAGGCAGGCAGATGTAACCCTAAAAATGTTTCTCTTTGGGCTGATGACAGCCAGCGAGCGCTTACTTGCCTCTTTGGTACAAGCCGTTCATTTATAAATGCCAATTTTGACACTTCTCTTTCCATCAACGCCATCTAGTGTAACAAATAGTTACTCTTTTATTTTTTAAATGTTATTTTAAAACGCCCTCGCGACAGGCAAGAAGAGGAGATTATAATACCGTCATTCTTTCTCGCTCTTGCCAATCCACTACCGTTCAATTCAATTCAATTATTTATTTGTGTTAAACTTGGTTTTACGAAAATGGTACTTATAAAAACATGCAATCCCTACGGATTGTACACACGACAGCACAGTAAGTTAAACAGTTGAACTACGAAAACAGCTCTTATCGTACGTCTACTTATCGTATCTTATATTTTGCTCGTACGAGGCATATAACTTGAAATCGGGTGGGGATTGCGCGAAACGCGTATTTTGGGTATGCGTAGCGGTGAGGGGCGCGGGCGGCGGGAGAGGGGCGCGCGCTATTGGTCGCTCATAAGAGCACATGCGCGAACTTATCCCCACTCCGTCGAAAAAATTTCAAGATACGTGCCTAGTACCTGTACGCGACATAAAGACGGTCTCAAGGTCAACATGTCTAGTCTGACGTGCCGTTGACTGTACATTACGGTAGGAATGAACGCTAGTGGATGAGACCCTAATAAGTATAAACATTTTGTGTATGTAATGAAATACATTCAGTTTAGTTAACTCGGTAGGTACCTACCTTAAACTTTTAATGTTCTGATTGGAGAAGGAAAAACTGGAAAATAACATCACTTCAAATATTCCAACAGGAAAAAATAGTATAGTATTTATTCCTACGTCAGAATCGGCATTTCCTTAATCAGTCTTAATAATCCAATTGATCCTTTTTTTATGAGACTAGAGTTAATTTATGTAAATATTATAATATCAACATATTAGCGATGCATGCATACTATAAAATTTTCATTTGGTATTTTCACAGCATTTTCCTGCTACAACTTATAACATTTGCGCATATATTGAAAAGACATTAGAGTTCCTAGGCATATAATCGTTTTTCTATCATAATAACTATTTTTTTTTATTAAAAGTAACAATTTTCAGCCCTAAGGCCTAGTTTACATTAGTCAAGTAGACGACCGAGTCGAGTAGCGAGTAGTAATTGCCTGGAATGTTAAAAGAACGTCAAACATACCACGTTATGTTTTACTGGAATAATGTAAACGGGGTCTATCCGCTCTCGAGGATAAGGTATTATCATAAGTATTAAAAATAATAGGTGAAATTCTATTAATTAAATCAATAGGGGCAATTGAGTTTTTTCTAAACAAAATTCCAGTGACCACCACTGGTGGCGTATGGGAACTTTTATTGAAAAAATTCCAGCCTGCACCAGTGGAGGCGAAACTGGTGTGGCTACTGCGTTCCGTTTTCTGAACGACTATACTCTATATTTTGTTATTATAAAGGTTTATAGCTGCGTATTGTTAGTACTATTATATTACGAGTATATTCTTTTGCATTGGTTGACGTGCGTAATAAAAGCGAGATACTCAATGAAAAACCTGTTTGAAGGTCATGCACTCACTCATTGTCGTTTATAGACGACAATGAGTAAGTGCATGACCTTCAGTAAATACTTACTCAGTAATAATCAGTAAATACTAATAATTGCACTTTAATGTACATGAATATTTTATGAGTAAAAGAAATATTTTGACGTACTTATCTATAAAAGTCGTATTTTTATTTCGGTTCGTATATCTCATATCTAAACTAATACAAGCTCTATTTTGATGTTTTCAGAACATGATTTTGATTTTTAACTACGATTAAAATTGAGTTCACGTTGTTGTTGCCACTTTTCATCCGCGCGTTTAAAAGTTTTAGGCGTCGAATTAAATTGTTGAATTTTACTATCTGGCTGTAATAGGTTTGTATGTGTTTTAAATATAGGCACCGATGATGTCATAGTGATACGACGAGCTATTGTAAAGAATGTATAAATGATTTGCCGAGCGCAAACAAGTGTATACCTAATCTGAATGTCACCGGTTTATTTTATGTAGGTACTTTTTGTTATACTATCCATAAACCTACGAGTAAAAAAAACACCAAGATTGAAGGTCAAAACTGCATCAAAACAGCTAGTTTTGAGGAAAAATACCCCATAGTTTGCTTACTTTACATAGTCTTCTTGAATAGCACCAAAATAGTCAAAACAAATATTTATTCTGGTCTCAGACACATTTTAAGACTGCTAAGGAGTGCAAATAAAATTAACAGAGTAAACGTCTTTGTTATGAATAGACTAAGGTACGCGTAAAATTTAACACTTCACTTTTACACTTCACTTTATAAGCATTAAATCTCAGTAATTTGTTTTCTGTAATCAATCTCAGAGTTATTCTGAATGTAAGCAATCGATCCAGATTTTTATTACTCGTGTATTCCGAGGTTTAAAAAATAAATAATTGAGAAGTATACATGTAAAACAAAATAGCATCCGTTGATTTATTAATCTTTGTATTTTTCTGCACTTATTGCAATTATTGGCCGAACCAAAAATACAAAAACAATAATATACGAACGAACGAGGCCACTCGTTTTTCGGCAGCCTGTTCACCTTGGGCTTATATTTAATCGTCTGTATCTGTATTGTATACATACAGTTAAATCGTTCGTATGTATAGGTACTTAATTCATTGGAATAAAACTCTAAACTTTTCGGTTTTCAAAAAACTTACGCTAGCAATCGGAATTAAGTACCTTTTTAGTTTTAAGCACAAAGTTTGTATTCATAATTTAGTGAATTTATTTCGATTAGGGTCGAAATCTACATTGCGATAAATTGACAATATACAGTGATTTGAGGCAACTTCAGAGCGCTTTTTACCGACTTCAAAAGGAGGGAGGTACTCAATTCGACCCGTTTTTTTTTTTGTTTTTTGTATGTACACCGATTACTCGAAGACGGCTGAACCGATTGAAATTATTCAAACGTTATTACATTAGGTAAACTCCCAAGTTGGTCCCATTTTTTTAAATTTTGTAATCGGTTCAGTACTTTTCAAGTAATCATGAAAAAAGTACGAAAATAGTATGATTTTGTGTGAACTACCTCGATGATCAGTCGTATAACTTCTTTGTTTATGAACTGAATAAGATAATTATTTTTTTGTTGGAAAAGGGATATCTTAAGTGTAGTTCTTTAACCGACTTAAAAAAGGAGGTTCTCAGTTTGACCCGCATGTATGTTTGTTTCTCCGCGATTAACTCACGTTTGGCTGAGCCGATTTTTCTACCTAAATAATATACCTACACTACCTAATACAAAAGGTACCTACACTAAAAATAAAAAATTGTTTAAAAAAACAAAAAACCGACTTCAAAAAACCTAACTCTAAAAAGCAAGAAATAATATTCGTAATAATAAAAACACGTCTATTGAAGTCGGGTGGGGCTTTTAGAATAAAAAAAAGGAATTTGTACTCCAGCCCCACCCGACTTCAATAGACGTGTTTTTATTATTACGAATATTATTTCTTGCTTTTTAGAGTTTGGTTTTTTGAAGTCGGTTTTTTGTTTAATGACAAAAAAGATGTATTATTTTTCTTTTTGCTTATTCTCCGCTCGTGTGAAGTTGCAGCTGATTGCAGATTGTAAATGATTTTATAAGATAACATTTGTGAGACATATTGTTACCCTCTTCAGTCAACGAAAACAAAGCTGCTTAAAATGAAGCTTTCGTTATGGTATCGGTCAAGCTTTCTGTAAACAACGCACGCTTATAGCTCCCATTTTCCCAACAGAATGATGTTTTTAGGTCACCTCGCCCCACTTGTTATGGCACGAGACGGCCCAAATGCTATGGATTGCGTCATCTATTTAAATGGAAAGGGAAATAATTCCTCTTAATAGAACACCATGCCGATTGATCACCACAAACGAATGGAAAGATATCCGAGCCCTATTGAATGAAAGTAGACAGGAAATTAATTGATGATGATACAAACATTAATAGCTATACGCCGTCATTTTGTAGTCGTTTTGATTAGTTTAAGTGAGTGTTCTACCAATGAAATTAAACATTTTTGCCAAAGAAACATGGGTCAAAAAACGCCAAAAAATTTTGGTCCTCCCATACTAACTAAACAGCTAAAACATTATATTAGTAAGGGAAAATATTTCTTTTGTCGTTTCTCGACCCATATTTCTTTGGCAAAAATGTTAAGAATTAGATTTATTGGTAGAAAAACGACTAAGTACAAAATGACAGTGTATAAAATCCTCATTGCTGAGGCATAGGCTTTTCTTACAAGGAAATAATAATGAAATATCTCTAAATCTATTAACTTTATTGACGATAAATTTATAAAGAAAGATGTACTATCAGCAAAGCTATGAGCTGAACACCGTAAGGTTCATTTCTAGATTGAGTACTCTGTATTGTCTTGCATTTACCCAAAAGTCACAAAAGCATCTTTTGTATAAAAACAATGGAGGCAGGTAAAGACGAACTTTTAATTCCATCCTTGCGATTATTTTCAAACTGTTCAGGTCATAACTTTGCTGACCGTACTTCCAATAATTTTAAATAACTTACCTATTTACCAATACCAACATGTCTGTTTCAAAATACTTTTCCAAATGCAGAAAAAAGGTTTCAAGTCAATTTTTTTTAAGTCTGTCAAGTCTAACTTTAAAATAGGGTTTAATAATAGTTTCCCATTGTTTTTGCTAGACAAAATTCTCAATAGATTTGGCCTTGTTAGAGGATTAGTGGGCTCCATTAATTTGTTCCACTGTCTTTTGACATCATCCTATGTCGAGTCATCGCCACCAATTGTTAGTGGTTTTAAACGACTGCTGCTATGCAATTAGTAAAAAAGTGTTAATTTCTTAAATGTATCTAGTTATCATGCTTTTATTGTGTATAAAGCGGAATGGGAGCAGGATTTTTATAGTTTTATCATTATTTAACTCCTTTTTAAGTATCGCGGTTATAAAAGAAATTTAGAAGTGGATGTAAGTTCTCTCAAATACAATTAAAAATATGTATTTTTTCATAAGCAAATAAAAGTAGTACGTTATTGATGTATATTTAAAGCAATAAAGACCCGAGAACGCTGCCTTGAGATAATCGTACTCGTTGACAAAATAATTTAGGATAGTTTATCCTTAGTTTTTTGCAGAATTCGGAAATGTATTTGCATATTGCGATTATTAAAATTTTCCAAAGGATCACTTGTTAATCCATCATTAATGAAAAACAAAGTCAAAAGTAATTTACAACTATTCTTCGAAACACGGATTTTAAATTCCAACACCAAATCCTAAGGGGCCGTTAAAGCAAAGGGGCAAGTATTACGTAAGCACTATGGGGGGTGAAGGGGTCTTTGTTTTGCTTATTTTGCATGACATGGGGGGTAGGGGAGTCAAGATGATGATTACGTCATCGGTAGTTATTTACTTTTTTACACGAATGGCAACCCTCACATTGTCTATGCTTGAAAACGAAACGCATTTTCGGGGATGCCCGCAAATAATGCATACGTTTAGGCACTCGCTTTAGAACCGATTAGGGGAAATACCACGCGCTATTAATTATAAAAAAATACAATTATAATTGAACAATGTTTACGTAAGCATAGGGGGAGGGGGTTAGAGCTTTGCTTACTTTTGCTGACAAGGGGGATGGGGGGGTAAATAATTGTAATAAATCTGCTTACGTAATATTTGAACGGCCCCTAAACCGTCCAATGATTTGGTGATCATTTACTAATTCTGGTGGTTAGTTTGGCTTAGTATGGTGATCATTTAAATATAAGTCGTATTTTATTTGCATTGTATTTTGTTTCAGATAAACAATGGCGAAGTGTTTGTTCGACCAATGCTGCGGATGCATAGAACTGAAGACTGGCTGCCTCATTATAGGATACCTGAACTTGGTAAATGAATTACACATTATAATACGAGTAACAATGATTAAACACAAAAATCCTCTCCTTTTTTGGGAAGTCGTGTAAAAAGTTCGACATTTAAAGTAAAACAGCAGCACACTTTTTATCTCTCTTCTGTTCTGTGTTAATGTGTTAATTAATTTATTGTACCTATATTGTTTTCTTTTCTTAATCCTACTGTGTGTTATAAATATATGTATTTTTAATTTCTCTTACCCTTAATAACAATCTACTCTATTCTAAATACTTAAGTAATAAGGTATGTTGAAAGCATCAATGACGTGTAGTTACTTATTAATAATTATTATTCTTTGTCCTGTAGATCGGATCAATCATTGGCTTAGTTTTCGCTGGGTTATTAGCAGTTGGGGCTGGAGTAATAGCAAGCGATCCCGAAGTACGGGAACAGTTGAGACAAAATGCAGAGAACGCAAAAGTTGTCACCACCTTCGCCTTGATCGTGGCAATAGTTCTCATCATCATCTTGGTGGCTTTGTTTGCCTTATCCATCGTCTTCTTGGTCGGCATTCATCAGGTAAGCTCATTGCTAATCACAGCACCACCTAGTTTCTTACTAGAATCTTTAACGAATCTCGTTTAAAACCCTTACGATATCTTTATCTACCGCCTCTGTGGTCTAGTGGTTCGCCCACTCATGTAAGACGCAGGGGTCCCGGGTTCGATTCCCAGTGAGATACAATTTGTATTCGGTTTGGTTAGTAGTAGGGCTTATTTCAAGTCCGCCGGGCTAACTAGGTACCACCATTTTACCTAAATCTCACGTCATAACAACAATTTAAAAATTGTTGTGTTTCGGCAGTTAGAGGTAAAATAGCCAGTTCCTCAGTGATGAGAATTCCGGGTATAGTGCGCTTCCACCTTTAGCCTTATCGTCAATCAAAGCTCGTTTTAAAAAGACAATGATAAAATATGAAATTATGATGGTTTCGTTTTCAGAACAAGAGAGGTCACGTGAAGGTATTCCTGGTGTTTCTGGCCATCTACCTGGTGCTCTACACAATCATGTTCTTCGCAAGCTTTGCCAACTCTCCGATCAATGCTGCCGACGTCTGCACGAAGCTATTCAGTATTCGTAAGTACTATTTTATTTTGACCGTATTGTTTATGTGCACATAATACCTAAAAGGCATAAATTATACACACCAGTTTATTCGGATTTTGAGTAATCAAAGCAGGAAAAAATAAAATGTTTATGTTAGCTAAGTCATTTCAATGAACATAAAGGTTCACAATTAACACATTATGAATTATTAAATTAATGTCCGTTTGTTTTTTTCAATTGGATGGAAGGCATTTCAATCTTTTTTAGTTCAATTATTTAAGTTTATGACATTAATTTTGGTATCCTCTTTTCCGTTTCAGTACTGAACCTGTATTTCTTCCTCGTCATTCGAAGCTACTACTACAAGATGAACGACGCCGGCCGTCAGCCGGCCATCTACAACACCGCCTAAGGTGGCTCCTCACACTAGCTTTCAGTGCGTGATATTGCGGTCTGATGGACCTCCAGAGTCAGCTGCGCACCAGCAAGTTATCTCCATAGCCTTGCAGTCAAGTTATCTTCAAGCCCGTAGGCGTCTGTGCAAATCCACGCATGCGCTGCGTGGATTTCCTCAGATGCCGACGACGGTCTGGTCGCGTGCGAACACTTGCTGGCTGGTTCGTCTTCATCTGCAATATCATGTTTAGTGGGATGGATGCATTAAAACAGCAACAAGCAACAATTTTGTGCAACAATCACTAAGCACTTTTTTATAAACTTCAATATTTACTCGGTATATAAATAAGTTACTTGAACTACTGGAGAGGTAGACAAAATACCCTATTTTTTTGCCTACATTTTGAATATTTATAGGGATAAATAACTTTTGAATGTGTCAAGTTTAAGAGCTGTTTTAATACACGGAAAAACTTTGCTTTTTTTAGAACGCATTTTTGAATCAGTGAATTTGTATGATTGTTAAAAAATTTAAAAGCCTTCTTGATGTTATATACAAAATTATGTGGTGCGTTTTGGCTTACTGAATGTACGTAATGCTAGATGTTAAGTTAATTATGATGTATGTTAACTGTGATTATTGTATTACGCTGCTAGTTATACTGAGGATACGACAACTCATATTACTGAGATAGCAGTGTGTTTATAGTCAAGAGTTTCATAACTACGTCTATAAGTTCCAGGTAACTGGTAAACGTTGTAAAGTACAAGCTTAAATACTATATAAAGTACAAATGTATGGGCATATGATATATCATTGTTATTTAATCGATAAATACCAAATTCTCCACCTCAATTTGTGTGCCTTCCCAACTGACCAATGAAAACACTGATTATAGTTTTTTTTCTACAATTTGTATAAATCTAAATAGCGATTGATCCATAGAAAACTTTTTGGGAATTTTCACGTATTTTTGAGGAATATACAAATTATACTTCTAAATGTTACACATAAGTCTCAATAAGTATTTTGTTAATCTGAATGAATTTTCCACCAAGTTATTGTTATTAAAATAGTCATGTACAGTCAGCTGCACATCATCCTTTGATTAAGAATACCCGGACATCTATCTAGATGTCCGGTCAGTCTCTGAAACGGTACTTCTAAATAACGCCCTACAAAACAACACTTCAAACAGGGAGTATAATTGAAATAGGCGCGATCTTAGTGTGAAGATGAGACTTTTATTGTAGTGGTGGCTACCTCAGCAGAACTTGCCGAGTAAACTCTCTTGATACACTTGGTGCCAAATGCTCCAAGCAGCATTGAAATGCGTTGCACCCGCATTCTAATGTAAACTGAAACAATCTACCACTGAACTTTTCAACACTTGACACTGGCAAAAATAACTCCCTAAAGAGGAGAGTAGATTGCCAAACCAAAAATAAGCAGAAGAAATACTGCAGCTAGGAATTCGATTTTCAAAATTTCGAATGGCTTTTTCTTTGTCAGTTGGTGCCATATTTGCGTGCTTGCTGTTAGTTTGTGAAGCTTTACCTTTCTAGTGTATTCTTGATCGAAGACATACCATTTTGACATACCTGTCTTTATCAGTCGCACGATGGCCATTGTTGGGCATCCTTCCCCAAGCATAAGGAAGGATAGGTTTGAAAGATGGTAAGTAATCAGAACTAGGCAGTCAGTCAAAAACGCGCGTGAAACTACTCGACAGAGGTTTTGTCTATGAGAAATCTCATTTCGCTTTTCGGCGGTAGATGGCGCTGTTCAAAATATATGTTTGTGTTACGGGTACACTACGGGTGCACAGATGTGGAGCTGATTGTACAATAAGTTTAGGTGATGAGCCGTTGTTTTTTTCTTAGAATTTAAGGTAGGTTTAAGATGAATTGCATTTTGTGTCTATGCTTTTGGAGCTCTCTCAAAATTTATGAGTATTTTTTTATCTCTTGAAAGTTTTGTAATATATTTACAAATAAATTATTCGTGATTTGAATTTGGCGTTAGGTTCAAAATTATGAAACACAGAACAGAGAAAAATTGTTCTGTGATATGAAAGATGTTCTATGAAATGTATTTTGTACCTATTGTAATCGAGTTAATTTCTTTTTTTTACAAAGTTTAATCTTCTGAATGTTATCGTTTTGGTACTTCTTTGCTGGACCTGTTGATCAATTATAAACACAGTAAAAATATACTGTACCATGGGCAACAGCGTCGCTTAACCACTGCTAAGGTTAAAATCGCTTGCAGGCCGCGCCCGCTGTCACATACGTTTAGTTCGTGCAAGGGCGATACGCGCGCACATGAATTTTGTTGCAAACTGGTTAAGCAACGCTGTTGCCTAAAGTACATAAACAGTGCGATAAAATTAACAATATACAGTGATCAGCTACAATTTCACTCGAGAATGTATGGCAAAGAGAAAACAATTACAGATTAAAATAAATCGTTTTGTACAGTTAGCGTCCTGAAGTTGCCGCAGGTTCACTGTCTATTGACAATTTAATTGCTTTGTACCGAACATTTGTATGCATTTTTATTTTAAGTAACATATTTTTTTCATCTTGTTTGAACATTATGTAACAAACTTTAATTAAGTATATTTTCCATATTTAACAGTGCCATGCCATGTTATTCGTTCGTCCGCGTTTACGTTTAACTAAAAGAGTAATTTGTTTTTTTTTTTATACTTATATTATAATAGTACCTATATTTTTGATCAAGGATACCCTAAATGTCCTGTCAGAGTCTAACGGCACCTTTAAATAACGCCCCAATTTCAAACTGGGCGCTTATTTTGTACAAAGTATTGTCTTTTTTTGTTTCTGTCTAAAGTTTTGTACCCAAACAAAATTTTCATGTTGGGATTCGAATTTCAAACTTTCGAATCGCTTTTTCTTTTGTCAGTCGGTGCCACATTTACACCCGATTGCACTAAACTTAAGGATCGCCTAAGTCTGTTCCTAATTACAACACGACCAAATTAAAACGGTGTCAAACTTAGCGGTTATGTAGCTGTTATTCGCGTACTTATCTTGGTCGAGTTGTAGTTAAGAAAAGACTTAGGCGATTCTTAAGTTTAGTGCATTTGGTGTTAGTTCATGAAGCGTTATTTAGATTCTAGGATATTCTTGATCGAAGACCTATATTAAAAAAAAATAAACTAAAATAAAATTATATGATTGCTTTAAAAACATAGTTGTGTTGTCTGACTGTGAATCTAACTAAGTAGTTCGAACTTATTTAGATTCACAGTAGCATCGGCAACTTTTTTCAATAATAAGACCTTTCTTGAATAAAATTAAAATTGAATTTTCTTTTTGTATCAATAATGCTTAAAATTATTATAAGCATTATTATAAAATGTTTATTTCTATTATACCTACCTACCTTGTAGTTTTAAACACGTTTTTGAAACTGAACATAATGTTTGGTTAATTTTTTTTGTTCTTTAATCTGTATTGTATACTATCAGTGTAGTTGATTATGTGTTAGCTTCGTGAATTAATAAATTTAATAAGAATATTCCTTGTTTTATTTAAGAACTAACTACATATTCAAATCCTGTTAAATAGGTATGAAACCATCCAAAAATGCTTGTCTTTATTATGCCGACTTTATAAAACTAATGATATTAGCAAGTGATAACAAAAATTACGTTTCGTTTTATTAGAGTCGTCGTTTTATTGGAGTACCCTAGGTAGGTAAACTAGGGTACTCTAATAAAACGACGGATTTGGTTTTGGAATAGCAGATAGATATTTTATTTATTATACTTTTATCCCGGTAAATTTTTCCCTTGGGATTTTCCGAATATCCACGCGGACGAAGTCGTGGGTAAAAGCTAATATTTAATAAAAATGATTTATAGTATAGCTAAAAAACGTCTAACTCTAAATAAAAATTTTTTGGATGGAAGATTTCGACATAACGCACGCTTAATAATAAACCGGAATAAGACAAAAATTCACTTTTTTGGGAAATCGCAGTCAAAGTTTCGAGTCTCTACCTTGTTGAAAACATTTTGATGGTTTACACGTGTTTATGGTGTTATTTTTATTTTCTTAGTCTTAAATTGTAGATAGATGTATAGCTAATATAACTGACATAATAGTTTAATTATACCATTTATATCAAATTAATAAATTAAGTTTATTTACTAAAGTTTCGACTTAATGTCAGTTTAGTATAAAAATTAGTGGTCAATTTTCAAAATTGCTGCAAATTAATATTAAATAATTCAGTTTAATATAAATTAATAATATAATCTATTTAGATGTATAATAATTATTACACTTTCAAAGTAAAACTGAAATAAAATTCAGAAATATTTCACACCGCAGAAGCGTGGTGATTATGGTAAACTCCCCCAAGTATAATGGAAACACAAAAAAATCAGCCCCCAGTCACCGGCAGCCCCTCTATTCCTAGCTAGCTACGGTAGCGGTTATGGTAACGGCGGGGCAGGGGGTGCCTTAGCACCCGCGCCCGGGGATTCTTAAATCCCCGGGTGCGGGTCGGTTACCATCAACCACGACAGCTGCTCCTGGAAACATGTACAACGCGCACATTGAGAACTGACACGAAGTTAACCGAGTTGGAAAATGTTATTAGCAAGTTACACTGGGATATCATTGGGTTATCTGAAGTCCAAAGAGAGGGAGAGGTCACTATAATCCTCAATATCGATAACTTGTTATTCTACTGGGAGGGCGACCCCTCCCAGTAGTATAACAAGTCGGCGAGGGCGGGTGGAAGGGCGAGGGCTAGGTGTAATCCCACCTAGAAACTGTTGGTCGCCCTTCCGAGGGTTCATAGTCCATAAGTCCCTTGTCAACAACGTGATTACCATCGGAAGTGTATCGACCAGAGTAGCGTAACTGATACTCAAAATATCCAAACGGTGTTCGTTGAATGTTATACAGATTTACGCTCCGAACTCGACGCACCAAGATGACGAAGTGGAGACCATGTATGAGGAGATTTAAGCCATGCATAGCTACAAAACCCACTCCACCGTTGTGATTAGGGGCTTAAATGCAAAGTTGGGGAAACGATACAGTGGTGAACTGAGAGTGGGGTAATTTGGGGTTGGGTAATGAAATCCCAGAGGCCAGATACTGGCCAACTTTATGGAGGAGAACCTCTTTATGCTGAACTCCTTCTTCAAGATGCCGGAAAGCCGGAAATGACCCCGGATCAGTCCGGACGGTACAGTAAGAAATGAGATAAAGTTTATCATGTCGGCGAAAAAGCAAATATTCAATGATTTCATCGCGATCAACACTATCAAGACGGGGAGCGATCACCGATTGGTACGTGGCACATTGAATATCAACCTAAAGCTGGAAAGATCTCGACTGATTAAATCCACGCTCCGACCATTACCAGCCTAATGTCAAAACCCCGAAAACTTTCAACTCGAACTCCAAAACCGCTTCGAAGCCCTTGCGAACAGCATAGATGTAGATAGACGATCTAAACAACATGGTGGTGGATACTATCCGTACGGTAGGGGCCAAGTTCTAAATGCCCGCCATCCCAAGCTAAAGAAACTCTTTGACCACACACTCCTACTCATGGACCAGAGACGTAAAATGAGGCTCCAGAGCTCAGCGGATGCTCATAGTTATCAGCAGCTAATATACAGATTTCTAAGTCTTTGAAGAGCGACCTTCGTCAATTTAAAACGAATCGTATTAAAGAGGCTATCGAGCGGAATAAGGGCTCCAAAGTGTTCGTGAGAGATCTGTCTATTAGGCAAGGCCAGATGACGAAACTGAAATCGGGAGGAGTGTTTCTATATGCAGTTATATTCCACGCAGACACCGTTGAAAGCAAGCCTAAAGACCCTAGAGCCAAGCTTACCCGACACTATACCGAAGATATCGCGGACGTCAGCTTGTATGAGATTAGTATGACTCTCAAACAGTTGAAAACGACAAGGCGGTGGGTAATGACAGAATCACTACAGAACTTCTGAGAGCGGGTGGTAAGCCGTACCTTAAAGTCCTCCAGAAGATTTTCATTTTCGTCATTGTCGAGGGCAGAACGCCGAAGGCATAGAACATAAGTGAGGTGATTTTGTTCTTTAATAAAGGGTGACAAGTCCCTCTTAGAGAACTACAGACCCATCTCACTACTACGTGGTGACCTTGACTTCTTGAATAAATATACACAAAATCACTTTAAGACTTTAGGATCATTTAAAACGTAAACTGAAATAAACATAGTTATTATTTAAACCTATCGATAGTTTTGGCAATAAAGTGATATAAAATGAATTACTTCTCGAATAAAAGTAATAATTTAATGATAAACTACAACAAGTCTAAATAGTACATGCGTATTATAACACCGTTTTCAACTAAAGTGAAGTAAAACGAAAACATGCTAATTTAGAAAAAAAATGCAGTGGAATAATCCCACCTGCGTTTGAAAATAAACCGAATTATTTCACTTTACTCCACCTGCAGTCACAAAACAACGACATCACGGTCGCCACATCACTACTGATGGGGAAAATGCCGGGCATTTTTGGCAGATTGGGAATATTCCCAATAAACGCCCATAAATTCCCGCCCACTGGGCATTTATCTGGGCATTTATTTTTTGTTACAAAATTGATCTACAAAATTTTTTTAAACATTTACGGTTGCGCCAAGTGATAGATTGAACCGATTTGAATTTATTTAATTTAAATTTGTCGACATCCCGCCCTTTATTTCCATATTCCTATCTCCCGCACATATCGCGCCATCTAGCGACGTAAAGCTGCGACCGCAACGCCTCGTTTCTCTCGAACAATCAAGTGTGTGTGTTGATATATGGCCGCAAACCTACCACGCGCGCGCATCGCTAATTTTCGCATTAATTGGAAATTCCACGTCGTAATCCTGAAACATTCAGCAAATTGTTAATTGTGAACGGTGCAGTGAAGTGAGAAAACCTGCAGAACCGAGGGCCCTCCAACGACACCTCAACCATCGGCTGCAGCTTCCCGCCCGCTATCCAGGTGCCAAATTTTCCTTTACAACCTTTTTTGTCGACTGATCGCGTAGCTATTGAATTTCAGAATAGCTGTCATATCCTAAATTATACAGTCCATTTAATTTTATCTTTTTATCGCTTACGCACAACCAATTAAAATATAGTAAATTTAATTAAATTAGTTAAGATTATCGTTCATAAGTTTATATTTTCATGAATTTGGATATCCTTATCAAAATATTGTATGTGAATCGTAGACGTAAGTATATATTTGTCACAAAATCTTCGAAAGTGGTAAAAATTATATTAAAGGAAAATAATCATATGAAAATACAAGTACAGAAGGACACTCCCGATTTATACTCGCTTGGCCACCCCGCACCACTTGATGAGGTTAATACTAGTAGGTTGCCATTCATCGTTTTTGCCGAGAAACAAAACTTTTGTCAAACAACGGCATTGGCGAGAGCACATGAGAGCGGGTCCCTACATTCCCGGTGTTCGCCGATGGGCAAAACTTTTGGCGAATAGCGAGAGCGACGAGTTTGTGCAAAATAACGGCATAAGCTTTGTTTATAAATCTGTATTATCTTATCATAAGTCTACCAGTTAACGAGTCAGTATAAATGATTTATTAATCGAAGAAGTAAATTAATCATTTACTCTCACTGTGAGAACTATCCCCCAAATTGGAAATACGAAGAACATTGTTAGATTAATATCCATGTTAACGTCATCTGCTTAATTATTTAATTATTATTTTCAATAAGATAGGATCTAGGAAATAAAAAATCTAAGAAATACAATTGCTTTTCGTTTTTGGAATTAATAAATGTCCGCCAGGTTTTTAAGTGATTTACGGGGATACTTGGTATGCCTATAGAAGTATAGATTATTTATCTGACATTTTGCTGACATCCGTAATGCAAGATAACTACCTTACTACTATTCTTATTAGGTAGGTAGAAAAAAAGGTAGGTTATAAAATCGCTATAAAATTCTTTATGCCGAGTAGGTACCTAGGCATAAAATGTAACATTGCATTAGTTCTTTATAACGTTAATTGAACCCAAATATATAGATAAACTATGAATATAATAATGGTTCAAAGTAATATTAATTTAAAATAATATTATAAGTAGTAATGGTTCGAAATAAAATAATAATAGTTCCTAATAAATACAATAATAGTTCCGAGTGTCCAATTTACCGACATTTTTAAAAGCTTTTATTAGGTTTTACGGTGAATGTCGGCCAACTGGCGCGAGGGACAGCGGAAATCTGGAGAGATAGTTCGCCTACTATACGTGAAACTTGGCGAAACTACCCGAGAACCCTTTGATGTACCTTACCTACACGACACGGAATGGATAAAAGGCGAATATAAGCGAGTTTTTAAAAATTTTGATTCTATTAACCTTTGTTTGCTTAGACTTATCAGTAAAATATATACCTAAAAGTCAAATAATAATAAATATTTGTTAAATAACTAATATTTCGTTTTATTTCCTTAAAACTTTTTCATTTATTCGTTGTTGAACAATCGTTTTTTTCTGCCCACAGATTGGGCATTTATTTGGGCATAAAAGATTTATGCCCAATGTGCCTGGGTTTTTTCCCAATTTTCCCGCCCGGGCAGAAACACTTTCCCATCTCTACACATCACTGAATGATTCACTATCGCATGAAATGCATTGTCGCGTGCTTTTCTAATAAAGAGGGGGGTGATCTGAAAATCGGCTCATTTTGGCTTGTTTCGCATGGCGATAGGAGTGTACCTATTCTTCAATCGGAGTTAGTTCGTTTTATTAACAAAAGTGGGAATCCTTATTTTTTTACTTATTCCGGTTTATTATTAAACGTGCGATAAGCTGGGATAAGGTTTGCTTCATGCTTTTTACCGCCATCTAGTTACCACTTCTGAAATTCTTCACACACAGAACATCGTCACATCACAGCATGGTTGAAATATATTTTTGGAAATCATCGCAAGATGGCACTGAAAACTTTGAAACTTGGAAAATGTGAAGATATTGTAGTTTGTAGCTTCGTAGCAATCGTAGTTTCGTAGATAGTGTTCATCTATTTTTAAAATAAAAAATAATGTGATTTCGATGTAAAGTTGAATTGAAAATTATAAAAATGTCCCATGGCTTTTATTTTCAATGGAAATGAAATTTTCATGCTTTAGTATTCGTTTGTGCTTTTGCGGAAAAGAGTTACTAGATGGCGTTACACGAAAAAAGCATTGCTATGCAATGTATTGTAGAAACCAAAAATGGGGTGAATAGGGTAACTTTTCAACTTTGTTGCCATATTTAACCTATTTAAATATCAAGTAGATGGCATTTGAATACTTCATTATTCTTCCGGCTGTCCATTTTAGCGAACTACACTATATATTTATCAAGTTTTCTAAGAAAATCGCCTAAAAAATCCCAAAAATGCTGCCAAACCCGATTTACCCTGGGTTGGGGTCAATAAAATCGAAACTGGGGGCAATCGAGTTTTTTGTCAGGGTTGACACTATAATTTTAACATTTTAACGGACTTCAATAAAAGGAGTAACACAACAAAGTATTGCATTTTTGCTTAATACTTATTTTAAAAAATGCTTTATAACAGTATCATCGTACTTCCTATATGTTTTTGCACCCGGTTTTGGCTGGTACGTCCGAGTCATTTTGTACTTTTTAGCTGCAAATAAAGATATAAAAATCTAGGTAGGTATGATGAGTGAAATCGCATTCTTATAAACCGAGACGCAAATACTAAAGACTGAAAAAAAAACATCAGGTGGTTATATTGAATAAAAAAAAAATTCAGCTAACAAAACAATTATTTGGCAGCCCTAAAAATTCACCCCTTTGCTGACTCTATTCACCTCTTCGGTGAGTCTATTGTCCCCAGTAGTGACTCTATACACCCCATGACATATTCTATTGACCCCTCAGGTCACCCGAATAACCCCGAAAACTGTTAAAAATAAAGCCTGCAACTAATTTTCTGATTAGACGATTAAAACAGATTATTTTCAAGTAACTTTTGGTTGTATGGGATTCCTTTCAAAACTAGCGACAGTAAAAACTTGCGAAAACACTTGAAATTTGTGAACTGACCAAGAAAAAGTAAAGTTTCGGGAGACCAAAAAACGTACCGGTTGCAACATCGTACAAATGGCTTTTTCTTAGTTTTGTCTATGGTGAGAGCATATTGTTATTGCCAGTACGAATAATCATTTCTTTGGCTTTTAAAAAAGTGTTGCCGTATCGCATTCATCAAAATAGGCACATTTTTATAGTCTGTTGAATTAAAATACTCGGCTGTCACTCTATTCCCCCTGAAACCCTATCCACCCCATTTTACCGGTATTTTCTTTTTTCAACTTAGCAAAGATGTAGGGTTTTTGATGCTTTTAATTTTTTTTCTTATTGTTTTGGATGAAATAAATATTTTTAGTTTTTAGAATAATAATAGTGGTAGGTAGGTACTCGTTTTCCTATTAATAATATGACATCAATATACTGTGATTGTCCATTACTAGATCTATCTATAGCTGAGGCTAAAATAAGTAGGTAATTGGAACGATTCTAATGAATCTCATAGAATGCGAAATATTGGCAATAGCTATGATCTGCGGCAACTTCACTCGAGAATGTACCTATGGCAAAGAGTAAATTTAATTCATCGTTTTGTAGGTACCACAAGCACTCATAACGACCCTTCGAGTCTCAAATGTAGTAAAAGCCACTTTAAATGCTAAGTTACATAGTTTCACGAGCTCTATCGATCTGTATATTTAAAATTTTGCTATCTTAATAAAAATGTCTTTTACTACTCAGATTTTTTAGCAACCAAATCCAGATATTTTTTTATTTATTGTCGCACCCGACATCCTAGACGTTGATCAATTCTCGTAAATGAAGTATTTGTTTTTACATTGCTTATACAACATTTTTTTTTAATCAAAACTAATATTTAGAAAACACACACTTGATGTAACAGATATATAATTTTATACTTTTACCTTTACCACATTATATCAAAATGGAAACCATGCTAATAATCCGGAATATTTGTCGTAAGAAACAACCTAATGTAAACAATACATTTTACCACATTAACATCACGAAAATGTACAATTTGCAGGAAACCGTAAATTTGTTTTTGCCATATACATAGTTACAAGTTTAAATTTTGCTTTAGCAATTATGGTTCAACAGACAAATTATTTAATGCAAAGATCGTCTTTAATAACTTACACTTACGTCCACAAAATGAGAACCAAAGTAAAGAGGTTACTTTGGTTTTTACTACAAACAATCACTTTGTCTTTTACTACTGTATGTTGAGAGTTCTGAAGACGTACATTGTCTTTTAGCACAAAATGAGAACCAAATCTTTTTACTCTGGTTTTTACTACAAACAATGATTTTGTCTTTTACTACATTATGTTGAAAGTTCTGAAGACGTACATTAGTTTTTACCACAAAATGAGAACCAAGCTTTCTATTATTTTTGTTTTTACTACACACAATCAATTTGTTTTTTATTACATTATATTCAAAGTTCTGAAGAAAACAAAGTTATAACCCATTGTGATTGTTTTTACTACATTATGTCGAGAGTAGTGAAGACGTACATTGGCTTTTACTACCAAATAAGAAAGAATCCTTTTGGATTTCAGTTTATACTAACAACAATTAGGTACTTAGAATTATTTAATTTGAATTATGGTTATTATAAAATATAGTTTATACCAAAGAAAAAAAAATGTCAAATCATCCCTGATTATATTTAAGACACACTAATATTCGAGTTTGTTTTGTTAAATTACTAGGTCTGGAGTTATCTCACACTAAAAATTGCATAGTAGAGAAAGTTAATTCTAATAGTCTATTCGGATTAATCAAATCGGTAATAACTTTAAGTAGGTATCTAAAGAATTGATTTTAATATTTCATTGAAATTTTAAATTAAATAAGTGTTTTAATTTGGTTTGTTTCTGTTTTCGAATTCGTTCAACAAAAAACGTTATGCAAAACATATTGTGTTTTTATTCTTTGCAGATCACTTTTAAGGAGAAGCGTCAATGTGATATAAAATAGTGATACTAAATCGGAAACGCCCTAAAAACAACCTGAAACACCAGTAAAACACCCTACAAAACCACCCGAGACACCAGTCAAACAACCTAAAAAACAACCTGAAACACCAGTAAAACACCCTACAAAACCACCCGAGACACCAGTCAAACAACCTAAAAAACAACCTGAAACACCAGTAAAACACCCCACAAAACCACCCGAGACACCAGTCAAACAACCTAAAAAACAACCTGAAACTCTAGTCAAACGCTGTAGGAAACCACCTGAAATGCCTACAAACAATCTGAAACGCCTATCAAAGAATCAAAGCATCAATCTGGAGTAAACCCTAATGCAAACATTGACAATAGTGTTATTAATACATTAACGTTTTCATTGCCACAATACACCATTGAGTAGTCCTTTAAAAAAAAGACATAAATGCTAAGCTTGTAGTAGGATCAGAAACAGGCCAAGCAGTTGCGGCTAGCCAATGCATGTTGTCTGCATCTGTAATAAATATCAAAGATAATAATAATAATAATAAATAATAAAATATATTTATTGACACAATGTTAACAAAAAGAGTCAGTTGATAAGCTTACGATTAATAAAGTTACATTAACATTGAATGAGGTCATTTCAAATAATATTTGCAATGATCCCTACACTAGGCGTAGCCTGTCCTGTAAGTAATCATTTTACATTCACTTAGTTGCATACTTGAGCGACCACTGATAAAAAGAAGAATGTAGTAATAAAATATTGAACATTAAGAATATTGAACATTACAGAATTAAGAAAACGACAAAAATAGAACAAAAAATCTAATTTAATTTTGACGCAATGACATATTTGGAGGGTTTTGTGGACTGTGAAGGAGTGAGTGTATGTGTGTGTGTGTGATGTAGTAGTGTGAGTATAAGTTTTGTATTGGCGGTGCGAGCTCTGATGAATGTTTTGAGATTTTTACCCAGTATAAGGTCAACTGACGACTCTGAGTAAATCTTCGATGTCCTTATAAGAGTAATCTGTAATCCATTTTTTTACTTTACTCTTTAAGGCTGCGCAGTCTGCACACTAGCGCCGCCATTAGAAAAAAAATCATAGTGCTTAAATAAAGACAAATTTGTAAATTATCTCTCTGGAGTGCACTCCGAACAAGCTTTGTGGTACTTTTTATCACTTAAGCAATATTTTCTAGCCTGTCGTTTAGTTTAATTGACTTTTATTGTTAAAAGTGGCCACTTTTCGCAATAAAAGTCCATATAACTAAACAACAGGCTAGAAAATATTGCTTAAGTGATAAAAAGTACCGCAAAGCTTGTTCGGAGTGCACTCCAGAGAGATAATTCATAGTTTCTTTTTTATTTAAGCACTATGATTTTATTTCCAATGGCGGCGCTAGTGTGCAGACTGCACGCTCTTAATTCGGATACTGAGCATTGTTTGATATTACACGAATGGTTGACTTTATTGTAGAGATATGGATGGAGGAAGGCACTTTGTCTTCTAGCAAAGCTAGTTTTTGTCCTGGGCACAGGCAATTTAAATACCCTCTTATTTAAGTCTTCATACCCCTTACGACTTTTTATTGAGCGATGGACTTTAACAGCAACACGTAAAACAAAAAGACTCCGAACCGATAGTAATCCGCATTCTTTAAAAAGTTCACTGGTCGAGTACATAAGAGGTACTTATATCAGCTTTCTAAAAGAGCAATGGAGTCAGCTGGCGATGGCGTAGAAACGACTATCACCTGCACTCCATCTGTACCCGCTGCTGACATGAAGGATACTCACCGCCATGTTCCTGAGATAGATCTGGACCCAGCTAGTTTAGGGACGACCAGCACCTGCACTTCATCTGTACTCGCTGCTGACACGCATGATACTTACCGGGCTGTTCGATGACTAGTATCCCCACTCAGTCTGCACCCGATACTGATGCAGAAGATACTTACCGTCTGCCTTCAGAAACAGGACTGGATTCAATTGATGTAAAGTTGACTGACACCACAGCAGCACTTGCTGTTGACACGGAACATGCAAGCTTGTCAAAATCTCAAAAACGACAAAAGCGGCGAAAAGCTACAAAAGTCTTTCAAAAATCATGCATGGATTATCAATACAACGATGAACTGCAAGATTTTTCTACAGGAAGTTCAGTCGTGTAGTGATGATTCAGATTTATCACAGTCATCAGATGATAAAAAGGAACTAAAACTAGACGTAAAAATATTAAACAGAATGTTACAACTGAAGATAAAATTAACAAAAGGGAGAAAAAAACATAATGAAAATAAATAAACAACAAAAGGATAGCGGAAATGAGTATAAGTACTACAAGAAAAGGTAAAATAATTGAAGTCAAAGCAATGTTGGAAAACCCTTGTATTGCTGGTAAGTGCAAAAGAGGTTACTATGAAGTAAGCGAAGAAAGACAAATATCACTTTTTACATTTTACTGGAAACTTGATGTACAACGAAGACGTGATGGCTAGTTTGTAGGTACTTTGAAAATGGTTTCCATGTTTCGCGTCGGGAGTAACCCTGCTGCTTCTAAAGAATTTAACATGTCAAATTGTGATTATTTTGATATTTAACACTTATTCAACTAACGTCATGTTTCAAAAAGCACTGTTTGTTAGGTAGATTTATCTGTTTTACTACAATAAAGCTTATGATATTACAACAAACTTGGTCTTTTACTACATAGAGGGAGGATACTTTTTCAAAAAATATTTATTTACAACAAATTTGACATTACGTAATGCCGCGAATTCTGTTGTAGAAACCAGTAATTGTAAAAAAACTGTAGTAAATGCCATGCTAACTCTCACGTATATTTCATTTGAAGGAGTTCTTTACTCTTAATAGTATACCAAAATGGTATGAAAATAGCTCGTAAAAGAAAAAAGTTATAATGAAAAGATTTTTAACATTTTCAGTTTTTCTTCATTTTCCTAAAGTTGCATTTTGGCTTTTACTACATTTGAGACTCAAAGGGTCAATAAGTGAGATATAGTTTTAACTATTACCCACTTATTTACTATTATTTACAATTAAAGTCTGTCCATCCTTGTCTTATATGGTAAACAATCTTCACCCAACTCTTTATTAAAATAATCATTTATAAAATACAACAAATGGTTTTCCACACATAGATTACGAAATAAATTGTTAATAAATTAACAACAATTTCATAAACTTACTAACATATTTTTAAATAACGATTTAAGTTTAAAAGACGTATGACAACTGTCAAAAACTGTTTACTAAATAAGACAAGTAAGGATGAACAGACTTTAAGTAGTTGAACATAGTTTTAGTGGTTGTGTGTGACTATTAGTACGTACATAAAGCGTCAAATCTATCCATTGATATTTTTCAAACATCTCTGTAATACAGCAGTTCGTGAACACAACAAATCGATTGAAAACTTATAATTGGTAAAGTTTATTATGAATGAAACCTATATGATGAACCCGGATAACAGTAGGAAATAAGAAATGGAAGAGATATTCATATTCATATTCATATTCATTTATTCACAACATAATGTTACAAATTATATTCGTTACATCATGACCTCTTATAAGGTATTAGTGAAAAATTTACACATTTAAAATTAGTAACAATGGAGAGAAAAAGAAACCTACTAAATTAAATAACTAAAGTCTTAAAAACCTTTTACAATATATAACTAAATATTAAAAATATATATTAAAAAAAACAAAATAACAACTGACAATTAAAACTTTTCATCAAAATATTCTTTTAAATTATAAAAGGCTTTAGCTAATAGTAATCGTCTCAACTCAAGCTCAAACTTTTTACCGTGGAGGGTCTTTATAGAGTTGGGCAAGTGATTATAAACTTTTATGGCCATGTAAAAGCTGCCATTTTGAAATAGAGTGAGGTGCGGTGTCGGAAGGACGAGGTCGTTACATCGACGCGAAACGTAGCGTTTGGGCACATCACAGTTGCGGCTAAAATATTTGTTATGGCAACGTATAAATCGGCATAGCTCGAATATATAAGTGCATGTAACTGTTAGCAAGTCCAGCTTTGCAAAAAGCATTCTGCAGGAGTCTCTTGGTGCAGTAAAAGTTATTATTCTTAAGCATCGTTTCTGCAAAACTGACACTGCGTGTACGTCTGTTGAGTTTCCCCATAGAATAATACCGTATCTTATCCAAGCGGCGGCATGGCTATGGTATGCTGTGAGGGCACACTCTTGGTTTGTATTTTTTCGTAGTTCCCGTAGTGCATATGAGAAGCTACTTAATTTGGCCACTACAGTTTCAACGTGCTCTTTCCAGGTAAGTGTCGAGTCAATCGTAATACCTAACAGCTTAAAGGATTTGACTTCTTCCACTGGTTGGTTCTGTCGGGATACTGATAGCGATAGTGGAGCTCTCTGGTATGGCCTAAACTGCATTAGCTTTGTTTTATCGAAGTTCAAGGCCAGTCCTATCTCTGTCAAATGTGCTTCGATTGTATGTAAGCTATTGTTAATTTCGTTATTCAGGCTGTTTATATTTTTGTGATCACATGTTATTAAAAGGGTGGCGTCGTCTGCAAATAAAACTACTTTATGTGGTACTGTGGATGGTAGATCATTAATGTATGATAAAAATAATAGGCATCCGAGCACGCTACCCTGAGGTATAGACCCTGAGATGTTATCGATAGATGAATTAATCTTTATTATTTCTCTAGTAACTTCATTTGCGTGTGAAATTTGTACAAGTTGCTTTCTATTATTTAGGTAGGAAGTTAGCCATTTTTTTGCTTTTCCTCGTATACCCAACGCATCCATCTTTTCTAGAAGAATATTATGTTGGACGCGATCATATGCCTTAGACATATCCATGAAGATAGCAACAGCACACTTATTTTCATTCAAGGCTTTCAGTATTTCATGCTGGAGATCAAATACGGCGGATGTGGTAGAGTGGCTCTTTCGAAATCCATGTTGGTTTTCACTGAAGACATTATATTTTTCAAAAAAAGTGTACATAAGCTGGCATATAATTTTTTCAAAGATTTTTGATACCACCGAAAGTAGGGCAATAGGTCGATAATTAGATATTATACGTTTATCTCCTTTCTTATAGACTGGTTTAATAATAGCTAATTTTAATTTATCAGGATAAATACCTTCATCATAAGATTGGTTTAATAAAAATGCAATTGGTTTTTTAAACTCATCAACACAGTATGCAAGTAGGCGAGCTGGGATTTCGTCGTATCCACAAGAATTATTACGTTTAAGCGATAATATCGCCTTTTCAACATCAGATTCAGTAACTTCGCCTAAATACATAGAATTTGTCAAGGGATTCTTTGGATGGCAAGTGCTAGTGTGGCTATTTGAGCTTACACTAATAAAATAATCTTGAAACAGCTTGGCTACTTTGTACGGTGACGTTATTTCTACATTGTCCTGAATTAAAGTAATATTAGTTTGGTTTATGTTATTACTGGGTTTTATTTTCTCATTGATCATGCACCACATTTCTTTATATTTATTTCTTGCTTTTTCTAATCTATTTATATAAGTTTTTCTTTTTTCTTTTGATATTATCTTCTTTAGAATTTTATTATATGATTTGGCAAATGTTCTTAAATTTTCATTTTTATATAATGTAGTCAGATATCGTAGTATTCTTTTATGGTAACAACACCTTTTTATTCCTTTTGTTATCCACCTATACTTACTTTTGTTTTTTGCTCTAACTTTTTTAGATGGTATATGTTTATCTAATAATGTTCTCACTTCAGCTTCAAACATATCATAATTTGAATTTGTATCACATTTCAAAGATAGCATATGAGACCAATCAATTTGTTTTAAATGTCTTTTGAACTCTTCCATATTTCTTACGTTGAAGATTCTTCTGCTAGTCTTGAATGGGACTGCGTTTCCTTTCTTTGGTGTTGCTAAAGGAAGCTGCGCAATAAGTGTATGGTGATCTGATAAGTGGTTTTTTTGTACAAAAGTTTTTATATTAACATTCTTACTGACAATAAACTGGTCTATACATGATGAAGTCGTAGCAGTCTCACGGGTAGGTTCTTTTATAAGGCAACTCAAACCATAAGATTTTAGCAGATTTGTAAATCTAAGCGCTAAGTTCGTACTTGTGGTAACGTCTATGTTTACATCTCCCGCAATAAGAATTTTTTTATTTCGCGAATGTTTAGATATGTGTTCTAATAAGCTCTGCATTTGAGAAAAGAAAGTTTCTGTGTCACGTTCTGCACGGTAAATGGAAATTATTAATAAATTTAAATCTATGACATCGACAGCACAAAATTCAACAATAAATTCAACGGTGAAGGATTGAATGTCTAATCTTTCCTTTACTTTAATGGACTCCTTCGCAAAAATAGCCACTCCACCATGTTCATGTTTTTCACGTAAGTATTTTGCGCGCAATTCATAACCCTCCAGAGTATAAAGCTTATAGTTACAAGGTAACAACCAATGCTCATTTATTACAACAATGTTCATATCTGTATCTGAGAGAAAACAATTGATTTCATCAATTTTGTTAGATAAGCTTTGTGCGTTTTGGCACATTATATTAAAGTTATTAGACACGAAAGGAACCATTCTTCGCATTAATGCTTTCATCATTCAAGACAGATGTCAAGTTGACTGATTTACAATTTAGTAATTCTTCTTTAATTGACACAATTTGTTGATTTATGTCACGCAAAATCGTTTTGAAACCATAATTGCTGACAGATCCGAATTTTTTATTAAACATTCTATATGAGCAGGTAAGGTTCTTATTGGAGTCTAAAACATGGCAGTATCCAAATTTTAAATTATCATTATATAACATTTTATTAAACATTTCAATTCTGTAGTTAAAAATATTTGCATGAAATGAATACCTATAGGTTGGAGCACAGACAATAACGTTAGTATGTTGCACTGCTAAAAGAACATCTTTCAAATATTTCACTAAATTTTCATAATTGTTTGACACATTAAAATCATTTTCACTAATAAAAAGTACGCAATAGTCATCTAAAGTAAAGTCTTTCAGTTTGTTTTGGAGACCCTCCAGCAATTGGATTAAGCCACCTCCAGTTTTACGGTAATGACACATGTTGAATCCGTCGAAGTTTCTTCTAACAAGTTTTGCCACACCTTTTTGTTCAATACTGCTAATTAAACACAGTTTACTTTTGTTGGTTAATGTCATGTCTTCTATTGATTTGGTTTTTTCAACGTTTGACTTGGCTCTCTTTTCTTGGGTACGAGCAGGTGGTTTTTGTAATTGGTTCTCGCCTTTCTTGTTTTGTATGGGACTGGTAAAAGTTTCTGGCTGACAACTTTTAATTTTTCTCAATTTACGTTCTGGGGTTGATGTATATGGACCAACCTTTTTGTTTTTATTTAATTCATCGAAGGTTACAGTTCGATATAAACTAATTGTTTCTTCCTGTTCTAAATTTTTATTCGTTAAATTTCTTATGACCACATTTAGATTTCCAATTTCGTTATTTGCTATTTGTAGTTCCGATTTTAGTTTGCGTAATTCGTCTTTTAATTCTTGCATGGTTGGTTGTTTAGTTACATTATCAGGTAAACTTTGCAAGCTGCCATTTTTATTGCTGGTTGTAGAAAAGGTACTTTTTAGTGATCGGAATGACGCTGATAAGTCGGGTTGCGATGCCGATTTTTTCTTGTTTCTGATGGTGACAAATTCTTGGGTAATTTCTTTTTCAAAATCTGTCTCTTCCGAAAGCGACTCGAATGAATTATTAGTTGGGATGTTAATTTGTAAGTTAGCTTCATTTTTTGCACTGTGAAATCTGCACATATCACACTGGCAATTTAGGCGGTTTTCTTGTTTCATTAGATAGAAAAACTTTTCTCCGATACTTGTACAATCTACGTGAAAAGTTTTTTTACATGTTTTGCATTCTATAAAATTCCTTTTTTCTATAATTTTGCCACATTTGTCACAATTTTGTGCCATTTTGATTGTTTAAATAAAATATTACGAAAAAATATCGTCAGCAGATTTTAAATCTCAGTGTTCAAGAAGTTAAATTCTTCAAAAGTTCACTAGTTCTTCAAGACTCAAAAAAATAAAAAATAAATAAAAACAAAAAGTCAAACTTTCAACTTGTCCTGTTTAAGAAGTTAAGTTCTTCAAAAGTTCACGAGTTCTTCAAGACTCAAAAAATAAAAAATAAATAAAAACAAAATGTCAAACATTCAACATGTCCTGGTTTTGAACTCTGAATTCCACGTTTAGTACGTAAGCGTTGTGATACGCACCGCTACGGTACGCAGTACTTATAGAAAGCGCCAAAAATTAGGATATGTATCCTTCGTTGTCGCACAGCTTAAACAATACGTGGTACTGTTTATTTTAGTTTCTTTTCACAATTTTATTTAATCACTTTTTGGTAGTACTATTTTATTCACATAATAACAAAATTGTTTCAATAAGCTCTTTCCTTCCTCGTGGTCAGGGTATGACTATGATGGGTGGGGATAAATTACCCTAAGTCACACCCGTGTGACTACGGGTAAAAAAAAATCCCCGTAGTCACACTGGTCTGACCACGGGTTGGTCGTGAAACTGATTTGACCACGAGGATAGGTAGGTGGGTATTATAGGCAAAGATAGATTATGTAAGATACTCTATTAAAGCGCATTCACTTAGATAGTGTCGCCCTTTTATCGCGCCGCCTTTGCACGTGCCGCTTCTTGTCAAAGGATGCCGCCGCATAAACAAAGGATACCGCGTGCGGCGTACACCCGCAAGTCAATTTGTATTTTGGCAGTTTTCATCGAAGCGCCCCGCCGTAGTGAAAGCTTGTGTTTGTTGACTCTGCTACGTATACTGAAGATATTTTTTTCATCCTTGGAAGGACAGTTAAGTGCCTCAAGATGAAACTTTAAGTGAACCAACAAAAAAAATACGGGTGTTTTGTAAAACATGTAAACAACTTATGATCAATGTCCATCGGCATTGCGTTGAAATCAGTTTGTCTGCACCTATCAGAGATACTTCAAAATTAGTGGGGATACCAAGAACTAGCGTCGGAATAATATTAAAAATAGGCCCATTAACACCAAAAAACGTAAAAACTGAAGAATCCCACTATCGAAAACGGACGACTTTAAATGTGATGTAGTACGTCCGAACAGTAAGTATACAGATTTTATGCTAATAAAAAACTTCCGACACTAGACACGATTCTGGAAAATTTACAAGCTAATAATACGGACTTTCCGTATAAACGTACGACTCTGCGAAATGTCAATACATTTCTAAAACTTGGATTTAAGTACAAAACACTTAATAAGCTAAAACTATTGCTTGAATCATCGCTATTTTTTACCGTTATCAGTAACGTTATTTGTATTACGTTACCAAAAACTTACCGGTATTCCTGTCTCTGAACACAAGTGCTTGCGGGTGTACCGACACTGTCTAAATGAATGGACTTTATATACCTGTGATACTAATCTTATATCATCTTTTTTAATAGGTACTATAAATTCTTACTTTAATATTTGTTTGTTCGTTTATAACGCCTTCACGTCTTAACTACTCAACCGATAATAATGAAATTTTGCATACACGTTGTCAGGGGTGCAGAGAAGGACAAAGGGTACGAAGTCGCGGGCGATAACAAAATATTTATATAGAAAGAAATCATATCAACCAGAATTAAGTTTCCATCACTACTGAATATATAAATCTATAAATCTCTTTAAAAATACTAGATACTTATGTCTTTTTCAGTCGAACTTTATTGTTATGTTCCAGCGATCGAACTTTATACGAAGTTTCGAAATTGAAATCGATTTCGAGGCGCTTAATAATATTAACATAGGTGGCCGTGTAAAGGTCAGCGTATCATGCGAGGAGGCTTTAATTAAAAAAAAAATTACACTTCCACTTAGTGCCAGTGTAAATTTTTATTGATTTTTAATAATTTAGGGCTAGAAAAGCTTTATAGAGCTTAATTCTATGTTTTTTAGATTTGTTTTAACTACAAATCCACGCCATTAAGTATACTAATAAGTATACTGAATTCACCCAGGTGATTTAGCTCAGGTGAATTAAGTCTACGACGGGGCCACGCAAAGAAAAAATCATGATAAAAATCGAATGATGATTTATTTTGGAAATAACAATTAAGTATATAAATATATCAAAAGTTGCAGTGTTGATAAATTTTCATTAAAAATAGCAATACTGCTTTTTTAGGCATACCGTAACCAAACTGTTGTTAGAAACATATCAAAACGTAAGTATACTAGCAATAAATATTATAATTAGATAATTAAAAAAACATTCACAAAACATAACTTGTAAATACTTTGAACAATTACAATTTCAACTTACCAAGCTAAACCACAGGTTGGGAACAAGAGTGATTTTATAGTGCATATCGACATTGAGAAACTGCTCGTCAAATGCTCGCACTGCCTGTAGCTAGTAGCACACCTCCGCCGCAAAACAGTACCAGTGGAACCGCGATAGTTGCGCCATAGTTCCGCCATGAATTGCCTTCTATCGACGACGATTTATTATGACGGTCACATCTACATCATGTTTTAAAAAAACCCTGTCAGATCCTGAAACAGGTGATAGAGTAGCTAAAACTGATCAACATTCTCCAAGGAACATAGGTCGAAAAACGATTTTTTTCGCCTTTTCATAGTAAGTCGGTCAGCTGACCAATACATTTTGTATGGGAGTATGAAATTTTTTTTTCGTTTTTCGATGTATGTTTTATTGAGAATGTTGTTCAGTTTCAGCAACACTATCACTTTTTTCTGGATCTGACAAGGTTTTTTGATACATGTTGTATGTAGCGGTTTCGCGTCATTACTTTCGCGTGTGCCAACGGTCGGAGCCGATCGAGCGGAATCGCGCGTGAAAAATCTATGCATTAGAACAGGCTGTTCGCATTTTGTTTTGCTTGCCGAAGTCATGGCACAATCTACTGCGGTGTTTTGCGGCGGAGATGTCTTAAGTCGCAAGGCAATGCGTCGTCGTCGGCTCAATAAAGCGAAGTTGGCTCATGAGGCAGCGTCCCGATGTGGATACACGACATAATATGGTGTCCAGGTGTCCCTCAAGGCAGTTACTTGGGCCCTAACATGTCTTCAGGTCGGACCCATGCGTCGAATTGCTCTGGCGTGAGGATGTCAAGCTTGATGGCTGTATCTCTCAGGTTTGCTCCCTCTTTGTGAGCCGTCTTCGCTATTAGCGCCGCCTGGGAGATAATATTTGAAGTTTACCTCAAGTTTGTTTATTATAATAAATTTTGAAGTAAGCTGAGTGCGTTTACTTTACACAATAAATAAATCTTTATGCTTAAAAATAAGCTTGAAGCTTCCAGCCGCCGTCTGAAACAAATAGCTGTTCCGATTGTTACCTTATCATATCCGATGTGTGGGTTGAGCGCTGTGACTAGCATGAGCGACTCCTTCATGATCTGGTTGATTCTCTCTTCATGGGCCTTGATGCCCACCGCGCAGTTCTTGGTGAAGGCTTGGCAACCGTCTCCTGTGAAACATGGAAACTTCGTGATGATTGGTTACACAAATGTCCACTGTCATTCTAAAAGCATCATTGAGAAGCTCGATGGCGCAGTGGTTTAGCACCTGGACCAGTGATTGCGGTTAAGCAACTAACGCAAGGGTCGGTCATGGGATGGGTAACCAAAAATGTATTATCGCCATGCTTTGGAAGGCCGTTGGTCCGTGCTTTGGAAGGCCTTTGGAAACCCGTTGGTAATGGGTGCTTTAGCAGTCGTTAACACCCATCATTCGCATTGGGTCCGCGTGGTGGGTTTTTTTTACCCATCCTCCTTATCCACCCATAAGGACGGCCTGTGCCCAGCAGTGGGGGACATTAAAAATGGTTGATGATTATTCTAAAAGTGTTTGCCATAATTTTGTACTTACATCGAAATGTAGGCGCAGTGTTATACGATCAAAAACCTCAAGTAATACTAACCTAATAGCCTAATAGACCTCAGTACGTTGGAGACAATCAAGGGCTTGTAGACGTTCAGCTCGAAGTACCCGTTGGAGCCGCCAATGGTGCAGGCTACATGGTTGCCCATCACCTGCGCCGAGATCATCAGCAGAGACTCGCACTGTGTCGGGTTCACTTTGCCTGTCGATTATAACTTAGATACCCTTCATTGGCACACAAAAAAAATCAGTTGGCACTCCGGGAGTGCCGGCAGAAGTGAAAACTTTTGAAATTAGCGGCAAAGGATTAAAATTATTTCTTTCCTATTACTATACAGTCACACAATTCAATCAGTTTGTAATTAGAGAAAAATTGTAAAGATTTCGCGCCAGTGGCCTTTTTAATTTCTACATGCACTACTACTACGCATTCATGATTTAAACCACTGACATGAAAAAAAAATTCTTATTTAAACTTATAGTCACAGCGTATAAATAAGTCTATGATTTCATAGAAGAGATCGCTGTTCCATTTTCAAAATTAGCGCGTTGCTGGTGACACAAGTGTTTACGTCTTAAAATGACGCGCTGCCATTTTCAACGCGCCCCGTAGAAAGAGAGGGGGATACTGCCGCCGTCAGCTGTCTTCTCTCCAGCCGTCACATCCGTCTTACGCATTTTCGATCAGCCACGTGATTCCTGACGCGAGTTTAGCATTTTTCCCCATACAAAAAGCGCACAACGCCGCTAAAGAAGTTTTCACTTCAAAAAACTAAATTCTCTCCGCTCCTTTGACGTGAATGGGAAAGGAAAGGACTCTTTTCCTTCTGCCGTAAGTAATTTTCTCTTATAAGATCAAAACACTTTATACAGGATAATATTGCGACCCCTTTACAAAATAAAATATAAGTTCAAGGAAGTAATAAAGAAAAATTAGGTGAGATATTTATAATGATTTCTTTTTAAATCCACAGTTTTCAGCCACTATTTATATTCTAAAAATATAGGCGCGTTCACCCTCGCGCACGGGACGCGAGCGGGGGAAGGTGGGTGACGGGAGGGGGGCTCGCGCGGGTCGACCTGTACGATGCGCAAACAATGACAACAATTTCAATTTGCGTTGTAGTAAAATGTAAAAAAAATAATAATGACCTGACAAAATCTGAAAAGGGGTCCAAAAATTACCCTGTATGTTATTTACAGGAAAGGGAAAGGTTGTAATTCCCTCCTTTTATCTTCAATATTTATTGAGGATTGAATAACGTTGAACAAAATTTTGGCACTACCTACACCTACTTCCCTTAACAGAAATGATAGGGCATTGCCTATCTATAGAAATAGCGCGTTGCTATTTCACTCTACTAGCGAGATTAAAAAAAGCTTAAATAAAGAAAAACCTTTTTCAAAACTTTAAACAACTCTAGCTCAACACTAACTCAAGCTTTAATTTCAAAACTGCATAATTACTATTTAAGTACACATATATTTAAAAAAAATATCTCTTTAAGCCTTAAAGATATATTTTTTTTAAAGTTCCCCTTAAAGTTTAAGGGGACCCAGGGGAAAAACCCAGCACTATACTGTGTTTTTTAGGATATTCCCCTTTCCCGGGGTCCCATCGAGTCGCTAGGGCTGGGTGGGATCACGGGAGGCAGTTGTTAGGGAGAGGGGAGCTGCAGCACTGAATGCTGCGGCTAGCGGCTCCCTCCTGGCGAGCCCCACATACGAACCCCTTGTTTCCTGCGAGGGGAGGGAACCCTGCATTCCCCGCAACTTACCAGGCATGATAGAAGACCCAGGTTCATTCTCAGGTATCTTCAGCTCCCCAAAGCCGCAGCGTGGTCCCGACGTCAGGAACTGGATGTCGTTGGCGATCTTCATCAAGGAACAAGCTACAGTGTTCAGGGCACCTGACACTTCCACCATCATGTCATGGCAAGCGAGGGCTTCGAACTTGTTCGGCGCAGTCTCGAAGGGAATGCCTGATTGAGAAAGGTATGGAGTACCAAAACTTGCATTAAAAAAAATACTTCTCCTGATACTTTTATACTTATTATTGCCGAAGTATTTTTTCCTGTGTAACTGACTAACCATAATGATGACCTTAAGTCAAGTCGCATCGCATTTCATATTTGCGAGTCTTACCTAAATAAAAGGAATATTAGTTCTACTTTAAGACAGGTAATTTAGCGAAGTAGTGATTTAATACGAATACACAACTTCATTAAATAAGCTACTGCTATTATAATAGACCGTCGGCCAACCAGGGTCATTTTCGATCTATCGCATATTTTTTTTGATTAGAATTTTATGTAGCACTGTTGTTTTTGTTTCACTTAGGATTTTGTTATTACTTTTTGTAATGGAAGAGCTATTTGATACTTCTTTCCATGATTTGTTTCGCAGAATGGTGTTATATTTAACAATTAATGGCACTTGGCCGATTAACTGTATTGATTCGCATGTAATATTAATGTGGTTTTGGATGTATGCTTATTATTTTGTTTTAATTTTTGTATTCACTATATTGGTAAAAGTGGAGTTAGATGAAGGTAATTAGTATTTAATATCAGGTATTGTTAAACTTTTTTAGGTTGTAGATTATGTATTCTATGAAATTCATAAATGATTCGCGGGACGTTTCTTTTCGCAGTATGTCTTTCATTTCGAATGGGTTGACGTTAAGGGCTCTACACGTCATTGTGTGGGTTAGCCGCTGCCTCGAGAACTGCGGGCAGTCCTCGAGGAGGTGTTTTAGGTCTTGTTCAGTGGATTGATCACAGGAGCATAGGTTGTCGGGTGTTATTTTAAACCTGTGCAGGTATTGTTTGTGGTACCCATGCCCCGTGAGAATTTGTAACAAGGCAAAGGATATGCCCAACGTGTTTATGGTCTGGTGGCAGTCATCAAGAGTGGGCAGCCACGCACGCAGGTGGCTCGCTTGGGTCGCTTGAATGAACCTGGTTCGCCATAGGTCGAGGCTTTTCTCTCGCGCCCAGGTTTTGGCGTAGGAGGTAGGGAACCGATCGTACGCCAGGCTGCGTCGCAGTCCAGCTGCCTGTCCCGCTGCTTGATCGGCTGCCTCATTTCCATAGATGCCAACGTGACTGCGCACCCACACCAGTTGTATTTGCCCACTGTGTCTCATAAGAATTTCGTGTATTTGTGCGACCAGCGTATGTTTACTGCCGCGATCAGCGATAGCTTGAAGTGATGACATAGAGTCTGAATATATGATCGCATTGGGATATTATTTATTCTCTATGATTTCGCACGCCTTCAGGATGGCTAGGAGTTCAGCCTGGAACACGCTGCATGTATTGTGTAACTTGTGCTTCCTCGTGAAGAGCGGTAGGGTTTCCCCAGGTGCATAACAGACGAGAGCAGCGCCGACTGAACCATCCTCCTGCTTGCTCCCGTCTGTGTTATTAGCATCAGACCAAATTCGCAAGATAGCCATTAGCTTGGTAATATCAAATATCATCACCTGGTTTGCGAAGTAGGAAGCTTCTGGGAGATATGCAACCCTGAACATGGTCACCCGTCGCTAAAAAAAATATCGTACTAATATAAATGGTGAACAGGGTCGTGGGTGGCATCATTACCTGAATTATTTTTTGTGTTTTCATAACGATCAAATAAGGAACAAGGATCAAAAGAGCATGTGATATGTACTTTCCTGGCCTGACCTCCTAGACGCTTCCTGAAAGTGACGCAAGACTGTGGTTTTATATACGCCTGGGGCCTGCCTCACCACCTGAATGTAATTACATGCTAATTACATGTAGTCGATTATTTTTTGGAAACAAGTCTCTATGTTTCTACCCTGGCCGCGCGCATGTTTCCTGAAAACTAACCAAGCCGATGTCTAACATGTTTGTAATGATGCCATCTAAGATCCTGTTCAACATTTATATCAATATTAGATCGATTATTTTTGTGATTGGAGATCATTGTATGGGAGGCCATATGTTTAGGGTGGCATATCTTCCAGAAGCTTCTTACTTCGCAACCCAGACGACAATATTTGATAACACCAAACTAATGGCTATCTTATCAATGTGGTCTGGTCCCAATATGCGATAGATTGAAAATGAGCTCCTTGGCCGACGGTCCATAAGGTGATTTGATATGATGATGATGATGACTTAGTTTGGAAATTCATATTTTGTATAGCTTTCCTTATCACTCTCTTTGGTGTACTCTTTCTACTAAGTATTTTGACCTAGACCTGACAGTGAAGACAATAAATGTCCATATTCGATTTTCTAAAAGTATACATGAGTACTGTCCCGGCAAACACTAGAAAGTCCCGATATCTACGCAAATCGCCTAATAACTCAAATTATTTTCTACCAAAAACATACAAGTATTGTAGTTACGGAGTCAGGTCGCTCAGAGGTAGGGTTAACATCTGACCGGATAAATCCGGTCTTGACCGGATTTTAAGAGCTCAGACCGGACTCCGCCAGGATTTCATTCGAGACCGGATTTTCAATCATGCTTGTTCAAAATCATTACACCATCATTGATTGTTATGATTTTGTCTAAGCTATCATTGCCGCACTGCTGCAATGCAGCTGCGAGCGCGCAGACTCTATGAATGGGTGGTTTCCTGAAAGATGCCCATATTTTTTTTTTACAAGAAACAGCCCACTTGTGTAAAATTTTACATACGATGAGATAAAGCTGTTGCCAGCACATAATAATATGAGTTGTGCATTGTAAATGACGTAATTTTTTTATTTGAATTAAAGACCGGACTTTTGACCAAAAATGAGGATTTTCAACCTCTTGCAACCGGATTTCCGAATTTTGGTCCTGGTAACCCTACTCAGAGGGGAATTCCGCACTTCACACTTTCGCATTTCACAACTCCAAATACCTACTTTTGCTACAAGTACGTAAAATGTGTTAAATGATATATCGTCTAAAATTTAAATAATTGAATCTTTTTTCTTGTCCTTACTTTGTTTATACTCCCCATTCCAGGGGCTCTATTTTTGAATCGTTCGGCTGGCGTCGAGCGCTCTTTTTTATCGATTTTCGTTAGAAATTTTGACTTTCCATATTTTTGAATCGCTCGACCGCAACAAGTGCCCCTACCCACTCGTTAACAGTCGAGCGATACGGTACGGCGAGCGATATTATTTTCTACTAAAAAATATAATAATGGATATTACGTTTCCTTTTAGTTGCGATAATTACCAGTTTTCTCTAGATTCTGCGTGGAACGGATAAAATCCAACATTTCGTTTATATTGGCAGCACCGGAAACGAACGATTCAAAAATACGGAAAATCGGCGTCATGCGACTTGGAAGACGAGTGTGACAAGGCGCATGCGACAAAACTATGTCATACGAGCGATTCAAAAATAGAGCCCCAGGGCGTCCCGATGAGACCCTAGTAGAAATATGGCAGCCCTAAATTCAAGATTCAAAATAACTTATTCAGTCTAGGCAAGCAGGGAATGATAACGCTATTTTTAAATGTAACGTTATTTCTTACTTTTTTACCGTTAATTTAAACATTAACGTTATGTCAATAAATAACGTTACTTTAGTTAACGTTACATTGAAATTAACGTTATTTCAGTAAATAACGTTAATTTTAACGTTATTTCTTACTTTTTGTTACCGTTACTTTAAAATTAACGTTATTCCCATTAATAACGTTCCTTTTTTACTGATAATTTTACCGGTACTACTGTACCGGTAAAGTTTAACGTTATATTTAACGGTAATTTTATCGGTACAACAATTTTAACGTTGTTTTTACCGGTAAATTTACCGATAAAATGTTTTAACGGTATTTTTAACGTTATTTTTTTGTATCGTTATTTTTTTAACGGTATTTCAATCCCTGGTTACGAGCACTTGTGAATGTTATAGAAGCTACGCCGTCGGTTCGCAAACCCTAAGCTGGAGACTGTAAGGAGAAGAACCGCCAAGAAACTTGTCAAGAGCTGCTTTTTTCATAAAGAGTCGTCAAAATTGATAAATGACCTCAGCATTTGAAGTGATATTCCTAAACATGAGCTTACCAGTGAGTCTGGCTATCTCTGCAGCGCACTTTTCGGCAAACCCGATGCGTGTGTTGAGCCCGGTGCCAACCGCCGTACCGCCTAGCGCCAGGTAGTGCAGGCGCGGCAATGTAGCGCAGATGCGGTCGATGCCGTACGTCAGCTGAGTGGTGTATCCGCTGAACTCTTGCCCGAGAGTTAGAGGGACTGCGTCCATCAAATGGGTCCTGGATGCAGACGATAAAACTATAATTTTTATGTTGATGGTTAAAGTTAAGACTGTTAAGTGGCATTACAACTGAGCGCTTCCGTGCTTCGGAGGGCACGTTAAACCGTCGGTCCAGGCTGTTGTCATCTTATAAGTTGTTAAGCCAAGTTAGAGGCCTTAGGGTGGGTACTCACTTAGGTTCGCGAACCTCCGCGCTCCGCGAACCTGCACCGAAAAAATCGTTTATCCTCTGCTGGAACAGGGCGCCCAGGTGTGTACGTGAGCGAACACGTATGCGAACTTGGTTCGCACAGGTACACACTGTAGCCAAAGTAAAAACATTTGTTTTTGCTATGGATCACTGTTCGAGGTTCGCGGAGCGCGGAGGTTCGCGAACCTAAGTGGGTACCCACCCTTACAGGCGACTTGATAAACTCTAAAACCAGAGGTGACCAGTAATTCTCAAACGATAAGAAAGAAAAGATGTTGATGAGTATTAAGTTCTAACCTGACTAATAATATCTCTCAAAACAATAGGTACCATGGGAAACAGCGTCGTTTAACCACTGCTAAGGTTAAAATCGCTTGCACGCAGCGCCCGCTGTCACATACGTTTAGTTCGTGCAGGGGCGATACACGCGCACACGAATTTTGTTGCAAACTGGTTAAGCGACGCTGTTGCCCATAGTACCTAGGTAAAAAAAATATGTTGGCAAAACTACAATTAGCCGCAAATGCTTGATCAAACAGGTAGATAAAAAATATTACTTATAGAAAATATTTGATAGGTAACTGCTAACAATAGCCACATTGATTTCAATATCAAATTGTGTCAAGTCAGTACATAGGAATTATATTTTAAATCTAATGTTATTCCTGATGATAAACACGTCAAAAAATACCCTGCAAAATCACGCAATCATTGTTTTGCAGTATAGTATGACTGAGGTTATGACATTTTAGATTAGTTTCTTTATTGGCATGATATGAGTTATACCTGCCGATCTTGATAATGTTGGCAAATTCCTTCGATTTAGCCTCTAAAGTGTCTCTGAGCGCCACAATTCCTGGCATCAGTCTATCCCTGAGCTCCATGGCCACAGCTATGTGCATGGCCGTCGGGAAGGTGTCGTTGGAACTCTGCGATTTGTTCACGTGGTCGTTGGGATGTACTGGGGTTTTGCTTCCCAATTTGCCGCCTAGAAGTTGGATTGCGCGGTTTGCTATAACCTGGGGAGAATTGAGTTTGCTAGTCAAGACTCCGGGTTTGATTATTTTTAGTTTAAATAAGGAATAAGTAATGCAATATTAACGAATGTAGAGAAAATGATGGAATTATCAACAAAAGATCAGTGTATCCTGCCAATGCCTCCTGCTTTTCTTGGCATTAACTCTGTCTTTACTCTGCACTGCATTGTGACCATTTTTGTGGAAGCAAATTTTTTAATAGTTCAAGAAATAGTTAATAAAGTTTTTACAAACCTCGTTGGTGTTCATGTTAGAGTGGGTACCAGATCCTGTCTGCCAGATCACCAGTGGGAAGTGACCTTCACGATACAGCTTGCCTGATATCACATCCTCGGAAGCCATCATGATAGCTTCCGCTGACAACAAAGTTTCTTTAGCATTAAACTTGTCACTTATATTGTAAATAAACATGTAAATCAGATAAATATTGAGGTTTACTTAGGGCCAGGGTGTCGCATTAAACTAACACGCAGCTGCGTCCGTGCTTCGTTTCGATTGTTTCCTATTACAAATCACTTTCGTATGCGATATTGCGAAGTGATTGCGTGAGTTTGACAGTTTCTCTCTAGCGTATCCGACATCGTTCGTTCAGTAGTCTATGGGCTACGATAGCCAAATTCAAAATGTTTGTTACAACTACAACCAACGAACTGCGGACGACAATTTGCGTACGTTATTTTTGTAATAGGCCCCCTGACAACGATTCGTATTGCTTACGGATGGTAGTATTTTGACAGAAAGACATTGACATAATCAAAATTCTACTATCCTTATGCAAAACGAATCGTTTCTCGAAGTTAGGACCGGGGGTTAAGTAAAATTGTAAATTACCGATAGTTTTATCAAGGCCGTAGTCCATATTGACTTTAGCAGCTGCTTTCTTCAGAATACCAAAAGCAACTACAATTGGAAACTAAAACAATGATAAAACAAAAGTAACAATATACACGCTGAAATTTTAATCAATTGGTTCCCGCAACTCTGATATCGCAAAAAAATCAGCTAATCCATACATTAAGGTCAAGTACAAACTTACGTATTGAGATTTTGTATGAAACAGCAGATTTTTTTGCGATATCAGAGTTGGCCACATAGTCAAAGTTGCTTGTAATCAGGAGAGGGACCACCCCACTGCGGGAACCAAATTATTAAAATTTCATGTACGTGAACCTGAGGGGAGGAGCACTTAGGAGAAAGTAAATTAATATCATTTCATTATCAAGCTAATGGTCCCAACTATTTGAATATGTTGGTTGTCAACAACGTCATCATCGATTATGATGATTCCAAACCAAGCTAATTGTGAAGAGCAAAAGCCAACATAAAGATTCCAACGAACGTCATAACCATAACATAACAATTAAGTACTTTTTGGGGGAAGCCTCCCCATGACACTACCAAGGCGCACTACTGGTAGTGTCGTGGGTTCTTTTTCCCTTCTACTTATATTGTATGTATACCACTATTTTTATTTTTATTTTATAATTTCACAAATAACTATAATAATAAGATTTACAATGCCGCAAAGAAGTAAGAATGGTGCAAATTGAAGCATCCAAGCGTGGCAATATTTTTTGTAGCTCACGCTAACCGGAACATTTGTAGGTCTACTATATGCATGGTCATTAAGATAATAAAAAGTTTATTTAAATATGATGATTGTGGACTCACTGGCATTCTTTCCTCAATGCCTCCGATGGGAAAATTCATAATGGACCTGAGGGTTTGCGCTCCATATAGTTTGTCATCTGGCACGTCCAATTCACCCATTGTGTCTTTTTCTTTTCGCTAAAGAATGTAATTTTAAACATATACATCATCATCATCATATCAGCCGTACGACACCCACTGCTGGGTATAGGCCTCCCCAAGGATCTCCACGACGATCGGTCCTGCGCTGCCCGCATCCAGTGGCTTCCTGCGACCTTCACCAGATCGTCGGTCCACCTTGTCGGGGGCCTACCCACGGAGCGTCGTCCGGAGCGCGGTCGTTATTCCAGAACCCCTCCGCCCCAACGGCCATCGGTTCTTCTCGCTAGGTGTCCAGCCCATTGCCACTTCAGCTGAGCTACATATATAGATGATAATCAAGTGCCTGACTATGTGTGATCAGCGTAGTCTAGGCTATAACGACCGTCACCAGGGCGTTGATATCCTCTACCTCTTACCCCTTTATTTCCGTCTCGACAGATTTTCTTTTCGTCAAATTTTTGTTTCGTCGAATTTTTGTTTCGTCGAATTTTTGTTTTGCCAGATTTTTTTTCGACAGAAAAAGTACAATCATAATGAAAATCTGATCAAGAATCTGACGTAACAAAAATCTATCTCAACGGAAAATAACCCATATTACCTCAGGTGTAGTATTTTTACTACTTTCATATCCTTAAATTGTGAGTCCATTTTTTAAATTAGTAAATCAGATATTAGTGCTTAATCATAGACTGTGAATCAGGTCCCAAATAAACCCTGATGACCCATGGACCCACTGCATTACCCACTGGTGGGTAAATCTTAAAAATGTTTCGATGTTTGAGAGTCGTGAACCAGGAGTTTCTAGCACGGATTTTACTTAGTTTGGACTCCTGACGCCCATAACGATTCGATAGCGCCTGGTACGACGATTGCGAAGGTTAAACAACTTTCGCAAGGGTCGGTCATGGGATGGGTGACCAGAATTTACTATCTGGAGTTCCTCCGTGCTTCGGAAGGCATGTTAAGCCGTTGGTTCCGGTTGCATTTGCAGTCGTTAACACCCACCAATTCGCATTGGGCCCGCGTGGTGGGTTATGGCCCTTCCTCCTTATCCACCCATAAGGAAGGCCAGTGCTCTAGCAGTGGGGCCAATAAGCAAAGGATGATGGTCTCCCATTTAATAAAAAACATTGTTTTGGATTTGCGATTAAATTGACTATAGAGCTGCAACTTCACTCGAGAATTTATGGCACAGACAAAATTTGACAGATTAAAATAAAATATCTACGTCATTTTGTACCGCAAGCACATAAGTTGGCCACTTGTATATTGTTAATTACATTGTACAGTGACAAATAGTATAACGCGCGCTATGTCCAAAACCCCTGCACCTTCCTTTCTTCATTTTGCTGTAATATTGCTAGCTCAGGTAGGGTTTTAGTCAGTAACTTAGGTGTTAACCCAAGTAACTTTTTGAGGTAGGCAAGTCAGAAAGAACTACTGTTTGTTTATCCACATAAAACCACCTGTATGCAAGATTTAGGTGGAGCAAAACCTCAAAACAACTCCGAAATAATGTAGTTTCATACAAGTACAACCCTCACTTTAAAGGCCATATGTACCTGGGTTCTGTACTAGCCTAACTACCTATATAACCCCTCGTTTTCACCAAGGTATAATACAAGTATAATACATGTTTTATGCAATTGTTTTGATTTTTGTTCTCATTCATATACATGTATAAAACATGTTGTATACAAAACTTGGTATTTGTAATTGCCTACTTTCATTTCGTTCAAACACACATACGTTCGTACACAGTATGAACGAGAAAAATGTTTGAGACTGTTGCAATACATGTCAAAAGTCGTCAAATAAGCTTTATTCAAATAAACTTAATAATTAAGTACTTTTGAATCGTCTATATTTTCCTACCACCCGTTCCAGGCTTTTTTAGCTGACAAGAAGAACGGGCGCAAGAAACTTATCAGCTGTAACAGCCATAAGTAACGATATTTACAAACTTAATATATCGTTACCAAATAATTACAACAGGGTGACAGGATTATTGGCAACAACATAGACTTATTACATACTAGCGGTCGCCCGCGACTTCGTCTGCGTGGAAAGCTTTTTTTGCTATCCCTCGGGAACTATACTTTTTTTCGGGATGGAAGGTACCCTATGTCCTTCTCTGTAACCCTGACAACGTGTATACAAAATTTCATGATGATCGGTTCAGTAGTTAGGACGTGAAGGCGTAACAAACAAACAAACAAATAAACAAACAAACAAACGGACTTTAGCATTTATAATATTAGTAAGGATATTACTCCAATAAAGTACTTATAGTGGCAAGTTATGTGTTACATCATTTCCACGCATTTTGATCTTTAAAATAATCATCTACTTTATAATAACCTTTACTCATGAGCGTTTTTTTAACATGGTTTTTAAATTCATGCAAAGGAAGCTCAATCACTTGTTGCGGAACTTTATTAATAAAGGCTATAAAACAAATACTTTGTTTACAACAAGTATTCTACAAGTTTTGTATGAGACTAGTATTTAACATGTTTCTTGGTGAAAACGAGGGGTTACAATTAATAATTACGACGGTCATGTTCAATGCGATAATTTTAACAATGTACAACAGAAGTAACTAACTTCAGAATGTTTGCGGTACAAAACGACATATTGCCATACATTCTCGAGTAAAGTTATCGGATCACTGTCTATTCTCAAATAAGATTTGAATGCAAATTTTTGGCAACGTACAAATTTCAAGGGTTTCTTGTCTGGATCCATGCATACTGTACAAGCCATTTTTATAACCAAAATTCACAAAAAAGCTATAAAAACAACACAGCGAATTTTATCAATGATACCAAAGTTAACAATCAATAACAATTATGACAGATGTCAATCTATGTGAGAATTTTTTAATAAGAGGTACGAGAGAGTATTTAATGCAGACCATAATTTTTTTTAAGTAAAAATAAATATAAAAATAAGTTTTTACCATGAGCACAGCGAAATTTTTCTAAGATTTACTTTGGGGTGTAGTAGTCCGCCAAACGAATGAAAATTAGGGGAAATAATTAGGTCATGAGCAAATTTTGGCATTTGTAGGGAATGAATATGTCTAAAACAACATACTAAAAGTACTGATGGATGGGGGTGGAGCTAACGAGGGGAGGGGGGTGTAAAGGTCCCCTTTTTAGTTTTTCGTAAATAACTCGTAAACGGTGGCCCATAACAAAATGTGTTCAATTATTTATGTAATACTTACAAAATTACCTACAAAAAATAAATTGTGCACTTTATCGCTAGGATCAATATTTATTGAGATATGGAGGGAACAAGATGGAAAATCATAAAATAAACTTATAGTGGGGGAAATAAGCACAATGAAACTTGGCACAGGTGTTCATAAGGTAAAACCAAGTTGATTTAGTTCAGTTACCTTCGGTCTCCCCCTCTGGAGTGGGGAGCGCCCCCGCCGATCGTCGGATAAAACAATCTACAAGATCGAAGCAAGCTACTATGACAATATTGATATCATTTTCGAATACCTAAATCAATAACGTTGAATTTGTTTTACATATAAAAAAATCAATTTATTAAGTGGTTTCTGAAAAATTAAACAATAAATGACTAGAACTTACTTTTTTACTACTTACACTTTTTTTTAATTTAAGTCACCGTAACATTACACTGATGTTCTTACTTGCAAACAAAAATATTTTAACAAAGCCCATGTATTGAAGATTTGAAAAAAATATAACTTTTAAGTACTTTTCCAAACAATAAATAGCAAAAAAAAATTATAAAAGTGTAATACAAAATATTTTGTAATAGTCATTTATTGTGTAATTTTTCAGAAAGCACTTAATAAATTGATTTTTTCATACGTAAAACGAATTCAACATTATTGATTTATTCGAAAATGATATTAATATTGTCATAGTAGCTTGCTTCGATCTTGTAGATTGTTTTATCCGACGACCGGCGGGGGCGCTTTTCGAGCACGGCCTTCCCCACCCCAGAGGGGGGGGGGGGGACACCGAACCGAAGATAACCGAACTAAATCTGTGCCAAGTTTCACATTCTTATCACAATGTGCAAGGGTATGGTGCTTATTTCCCCCACTATAATAATTGATCCTAACGATAAAGTGCACGAAATATTTTTTGTAGATAATTTTGTGAGTATTATTTAAATAATTGAACACATTTTGTAATGGGCCACCGTTTACGAGTTATTTACGAAAAACTAAAAAAGGGGACCTTTACACCCCCCTCCCCCCGTTAGCTCCACCCCCATCCATCAGTACTTTGAGTGCTTTGAGTATGTTGTTTTAGACAGCATTCCCTACAACTATGCCAAAATTTGCTCACGCCCGAATTATTTCCCCTATGGGCCAGTTTTTAGTGTTTCTTCGGCGTACTATCCTTACTAATATTATAAATGCGAAAGTCCGTTTGTTTGTTTATTTGTTTGTTTGTTACGCCTTCACGTCTTAACTACTGAACCGATCATCATGAAATTTTACATACACGTTGCTAGGGGTACAAAGAAGGACATAGGGTACCTTTCATCCCGAAAAAAAGGATTGTTCCCGAGGGATAGCAAAAAAACTTTCCACGCAGACGAAGTCGAGGGCGGCCGCTAGTAGTAAGTAATACAAATCATGTGTGTGTTAATTCATTGAGCTCCATCGCGATAGTAAAATATCTCTTGTATGGTAGATATTTTGCTTATAGGTACTAAAGTAATGATATTACTTGAACAAAGGTATGATACATCCCCGTAACGGGTTTTAAACTCAGTTCAGTGAATCTCGTTACTTGATGTACTTATTTATAAGGCTCTTATTAATTTTGTCGTAAAGCTCATACCGATGTTGTTTTAGATCTATACATATTACATAAATTATTATTACATAGCATGAAAAGTTTGACAAGTGAAATTATCACTATACGTTAACATTAATTTTCAGTTTTAGAAACTTAGGTCACTTAACCCGCCGTCGGTCGCGCTAACTTTTGTTACATCGTCGGTCGCATGGGGTCTTTGAAAGCCCATTACTTCAATCATCAAAATTTTGTAGATTGTTTTATGGATGAGTATCTTTTTTATTTTATATGTTACATGGGAAAGTAAATAATAATAATAAATCAAAAACACATATAAAATAATTCATTTTGGCTTGAAAATTAATCACTTGCCAAAGCACAATATTTTTCCCCACTATTTGACAATTCTTACTTGACATTGACAAAAATGTAACAAACGTAAACTTTACTGGGAAGAAACAATAAAATTATAAATTTGAGGATTTAAGTTAAACACACTAAAAAACTTATAGCGCAAATGAAGAAACATAATATAGAAAAAGTACTTTAGACTTTAGTCTTGAGAACAGCTTACTAATGGACGCCGCGTGTCTGGTTTGGCCAAATGAAAGCCATATTTTTATGTGTATGTTTCATAGGAAAGGAATGCATCTTTTTTGACTGAATTTGGTTGGTTTTGATATCGTTATTATTAAAATATGTTGCCAGTACAGGGCCTAATATGCTACAACCACTTCATAGATTACCACGTGTTCTACGGTGGTAGAAATCTCTTTCCCAAGGCCCTGAAATGGTGCCAAAATGTCGGAAACTTTAAAATAAAACGAAATATAAATCCAAAAAGCTAAATTAAATTAATTAAGTTGCGCATAAATCCGTTAAAATGTGTATTCTACTCAGATGAAGTTTAATAAATCTACAAAACTTGTATTACATGGTACCTACATCCTTTTTAAGCAGCTACTGAGAAGCGCAAGCTTGTGAATAAAGTATTTAAAAAGTAATGTCAGTTTTTATAGACTCCGGGCTTTTAAAGACCCCATGCGACCGACGGCGGGTTAATAACTTCGATCAAGAATATTATGTCTGGTCAGAGTTTAATAAAGGGCACCTCAAATAGCGACCCACTTACAAACTGGGCGCTTATTTTGCACAAAGTGATAGAAAAGAAAAGATTTTTGTACAGAATAAGCTTATTTTGTACAAAATAAGTGATACGAAATGTGAGTTTGTACAAAATAAGCGCCAAGTTTGTAAGTGGGACACTATTTGAGGTGCCATTTTTGCGTGCTGTTATATTTATTGACTACAAAAAAGCATTCGAAACTTTAGATCATGATGTGTTACTTCTGGCAATGCAGGAATGTGGAATTAGGGGGCCTACTAATGACTTTTTTCGAAATTACATAACCAACAGAACTATACGCTCAGCAGTGAACGGAACTGTGGGGGAAGAGGCCAGTGTTACACTGGGCGTGCCGACCGGGTCCGTGTTTGGGCCGGTGGGCTACCTAATGCATGTCAATAGCGTTTGCAACGTAATTAAAAACTGCGATGTACTTTTGTATGCTGACGATATGTGCCTGCTGTATGCCTCGAAAGACATCAGAGAAGTACAAAGTTGTATACAAAGTGACTTTGAAAATATAACAAAATGGGCTCACGATAATGGCATAATTCTTAACCTTTCTAAAAAAAAATCTATGCATATGTTACCGGCAATGTATGAAATGCAGGCATTGTACACAATGCCTAGGCATTGTATACAATGCCTGGCCCTTTTAGGCAATGTATGAAATATAATGAATATTGATATCTATTTCACACATTACCTAGGCAGTGTATACAATGACTAGGCATTGTATAGAATGCCTGCTGGTCCACCGGCAATGTGTATAATAAAAAGATTTTCGAGAATAGATTCGAGGGGGGATCGAGGGGGCTTGGGGAAAGCTCGAGGGGGGGGGGGGGCTTGAGGAAAGCTCGAGGGGGCTCGAGGGGGGCTCGAGGGGGGCTCGAGGGGGCTCGAGGGGGGCTCGAGAGGGGCTCGAGGGGGGCTCGAGGGGGCTCGAGGGGGGCTCGAGGGGGCTCGAGGGGGGCTCGAGGGGGCTCGAGGGGGGCTCGAGGGGGCTCGAGGGGGGCTCGAGGGGGGCTCGAGGGGGGCTCGAGGGGGCTCGAGGGGGGCTCGAGGGGGGCTCTTTGGAATCGAACCTGTTTTACTCCTGTAGGTCCCGCGTAGGTTAGAAATTTAAGGCGAGCGCGAAGCGCAGCGGAGCGTGAGCCTTAAATTTCGAGGTTATTTTTTTATAACAGACAACAGAAATTTGAGTTTGGAATCGAACCTGCTTCACTCCTGTAGGTCCCGCGTATAGGTTAGAAATTTAAGGCGAGCGCGAAGCGCAGCGGAGCGTGAGCCTTAAATTTCGAGGTTATTTTTTTATAACAGACAACAGAAATATACTTATTTTACACATTGCCGGTGGACCAGCAGGCATTGTATACAATGCCTAGGCAAAGTATAAAATGAATTATATTTCATACATTGCCTGATCGTTTTAGGCATTGTATACAATGCCTAGGCATTGTATACAATGCCGGATTATACACATTGCCAGTAACACATATACACTCACCCTATAATGCGATAGCTAAGCGTATGAACCACTCGGAAGTAGCCATAATAGGTCACAGTTACGAATGCCTGCACAATAAAAAATTACATTGTAAATGTTCTAATATAGAACTGGTCGAAACCTATAAGTACCTAGGAATAAGCATAGATAAAAATTTTAATTGGAAATTCCAAGTAAATAATGTATGTGCAAGGTTGAGATCCATATTGTGCAAATTTTACCAGTTGAAGTATGTGTTAGATAAGAAGACTATGAAAACAGTGTATTTTGCGCTAGCAGATTGTTTAATAAGTTATGGATTAAATATATATGGTCGCACTACCTACTTAAAAGATATAAAACAGTTACAAATCAGATTACTTAAATATTTGGTGACTAAAAAGGTAAAAGAGAAATGTAATAGTGATTATGATAAATTATTCTCTATTTGTCAAATACTTCCATTAGATTATAAATTAAAATACATGATAGCAATAGAACATTACTACAACGAAGAATATAAAGTGGAAATAAAAAATAAATATAATACAAGAAGGGTTAGGCAGAACAAGTTTATATAGCCAAGTACAATAAACTATTATGGTAAAAGATGTTCTCGATATTTAGTGCCTGAAATATGTAATGAGGTAGATTTACTTAGAGATGATAATAAAGTTTGTAAACCCGCTCTTAAAAGAAAATTAAAATATTATTTCCTAAGCAAATAGTACAATATAAATAATTAATGTAAAAAGAAAAAGTTAAAGTGCGAAAATTATAATAGGTGTACACAAGTAAAATATTTGTTAATGTGAGTGCTTTTCTTCGCCAACAAACTGCCATGCAGTTTGGCGAATACTTATGTATGTGCAACCTGTAAATTTTGTTAATTTTATTAAATAAATAAAAAAAAAAAGTTCGTAAAGCGTTATCTAGGATATTCTTGATCGAAGCTTAATAAGATATTTTCTGCACTTACTGTGTCATCTGTGATCAACTCGATACCTCAATAGCGCAGCGGGTTAGCTCTGTACCCTAGCACCAACATCCATCAAGAAAAAAACGCGTGTAAAAGTACTCGATAGAGAAATTTCATTTCACTTTTCGGCGGAAGATGGCGCAGTTCAAATTTCCCATACGAAATTCTCATGCTCACGTCGCGGCATGCGACTTCTAAACGTAAGAGAAAAAACCGGCCAAGTGCGAGTCGGACTCGCGCACGAGGGGTTCCGGACCAAAAAACGGCAAAAAAAATATACCTACTTTTGCTGTATAGGAGCCCCCCTTAAATATTAATTATATTCTGTTTTTAGTATTTGTTGTTATAGCAGCAACAAAAATACATCATCTGTGAAAATTGCAACTGTGTAACTGTTGTCCTTATTAATATCGAGCAAAAAACGGCAAAAAAAATCCCGTTTGTTGTATGGGAGCCCCCCTTAAATATTAATTTTATTCTGTTTTTAGTATTTGTTGTTATAGCGGCAGCAAACATACATCATCTGTGAAAATTTCAACTTTCTAGCTATCACGGTTCATAAGATACAGCCTGGTGACAGACAGACAGAAAGACGGACAGCGGAGTCTTAGTAATAGGGTCCCGTTTTTACCCTTTGGGTACGGAACCCTAAAAAAATGGAGCAGAAATTAGGTGATCTATGGTGTTAGCGCACAGAAAAAGAAAAAAGTTAGTAGTAATAATTATCATAACTAAAATGCTTTAAGTATATAAATACTTACTCATTATAATAAGGCGATAAAGTGGAGTTACTCCCTCAGGATTTCCTTAAGTTATGCGTTTTAATAAAGGCCTCAGATTGTTCGTAATCTCAGTTAATTTTATCCTACGAGTGTCATAATTCAATGTCGAAAGTAAGCCGCATTAAGGGCTACAAAGAACCCTGGTAAAGATAACTAAGCTTTATAATTTAGTCATAGAAATACGAATAAAGTCTTTGACTACGCTTATATCACATGTGTTATTGATATAAAAAGTAGTTTTGCCTTATTTGAAACAATCAGTAAATGTATAACATTTTCTGATTTTATATGCATTACCTAGATCTTTAACTTTACATTTTAATTTGTAAGACCACTATCAGTTTAATGCTGCTGCGGTCTTCATGGATGAATAAAAGGACTGATTTTGATTGATAGAATTTCGTCCCACTAGCGTAATAGCGTTTCGTTCGTCCTATTCAAAAGAAAAATTGTAACCCTTATAGGATTACTTAGTTGTCTCTTTGTTGGTCTGCAGACCTTTCTTCTCAGTTACTAAATATATACGCCATTGGTATTTTTAATGCAAATATTACCGCGTATGGGCAAACGTAGTGTGGGCGACGCCCTCAGACAAGGTGGAGCAACGATCTTCGCAAGGTGGCTGGCATAAACTGGATGAGTAAAGCCGCGGATCGTGCTCAGTGGCGTGCACTCGGAGAGGCCTATGTTCAGCAGTGGACGATGATAGGCTGATGATGATGATTTTTAATGTCCCTACTGCTGGGGCACAGGCCTTTCTTATGGGTGGATAAGGAGGACGGGCCATAACCCACCACGCGGGCCTAATTCGGATTGGTAGGTGGTTGCGCAATGGCGTATTTCCAATTTAAGGATCATTGGCAGAACAAAGCAGAGTCTCAGTCAGCACACGTTAAAGAAAAACCGTTTTATCACAAAAAAAATAAGTAAGTAGATACAGAACCCTTTGGCGCGGGAGTCCGCGTCGTGTCGTCCGTCCTTTCCCGGGTTTTCCGCTGTACTTTCAAAATGTATGCAGAATCCGACCCTGTTTCCGTAACCTCACCTCCAGTTATTATTTTAGGAGCAAATCCTGAAACCCACCTTATCTCGAATAAAAGCCGTAATGAAGATATTACGGAGGACTCAGAGGTCGTGTACATTAAGGCCCGCGGCTGAAATCAGAGGTGGCCATTTTAGTTTAATTAAAGGTATATGTTGCTCGTTTTAAGAAGTGGTTATTGTACCTTAAAAACAAGGCGTATTTCCGTTGTCCCCCACCTTTGTCCACCACTGGGGGAAGTCGGGAAAAAAAGTTTCATACAATACATCAGTCTGTGATTTGCATAAGTTTGCGACATGTGATTTAATCGTCTATTGCTCATATTTAAGTTTTAAAAGTAATCGTAGCGTTCAAACGAATAGAATGTTGGCCATTTGAGTAGGGGGGGCCTTTATTTTATCAAAAATTTAACATTAGGATTAGATGGGATGGGATTAAGAGTTGAAAGTAAAATTTTTGTTGGTTTAAAAAATAAACAACATATTTTTTATTATCTTTATTTTACTTGCAGTAAAAAAAGTAAAATAGGTATCTACCTACATTAGAGCAACGCGGTTACCGTTCCGGATGGAAGCCGCGTTGCTCTAAGCCAGCGGTTCCCGAATGGGGTTCCGCGGAACCTTGGGGTTCCGTAAGAGGCTCTCAGAGTTTCCGCAAAAATTCAAGAGTTTATAAATTCAAGATAATTATACTTACTTATCTTTTTGTTCTAACTAAATACTTGTAAATATTCATATCTAAATAAGTCCTTCTTTTAAAGTCAAATTATAGGTACAAGATGTGAACACCAAGCCAAAAAGCCTCAGTATGGTGTGATTTCACGTAAAAAGTACCAATTTTACAGTTAGTTTACTTCTTACTTCAGCTAGGGTTCCGCCTAATAACGGTGAACCGAAAAGGGTTCCGTAGCCAAAAGAATTCAGGAACCGCTGCTCTAAGCTATCTTATGCTCTAAGCTCTAAGCTAGCTTACTATTATTATAACGGGCGTAACAAGACACTCAGCGAAGCCGAAGTCCACGCATTCCGCCCATCATCAGGATCATTTTTATCTTTTGGACTATACCTGGGAAACCAAAGGCTACGAAGTTATTGAAGGTCAAAGACAAAATTTTTATTCAAAATTATTATAAAATCTTATTTTATTTGTTATTTCCTAACTGTTATCTACAGAAACATGATCAAAATGTTATTTATTTCATAACAAACAATGTCTTCAAAACGTCATCACTCAATGTATTTCATGAGCACGCACATAACTTTCAACGCAACTTTGTTGCATTCACTCGCAGGCACGGTCTTTTGTACGCGTTACATTGCGTAATGTACGCAATGCTTTTTTGACACCAAAAATTAAAATCGTTTCCCAGCAATAATTTTGAACAGAAATGGTCCTGATGATGAGCAGAATACCTAGACCTCGGCTTCGTTAAGGGTCTTGTTACACCCGGTATAAGCATATACGCCTTACTAAGTATTTATAGTTACATTAAATGCACTATTAAATTATTTACAATCTGTGTATCTGATTTAAAATTTCTGTAAAAATATTCCTCTATAATAGATTATTTGACATGGTATCAATTATTAATTTGAAAGTGGGAATAAAATCCAATACTTAATCTTATTATTAAATTTAAATTTACTTCAGTTTATTATCAAACAATGAGTCAAAAAAAATATTTACTTATGTTTATTTATAAATGTTTAGGGTTGTCAAGTCTGACCGTTAACACTTTCAGGCGCAGATTCTTCATAACCAATCACCATGTTCTCTAATATGAATTTTATTGTCAGTTTGTATATATTCTCTATGTTTGGTGTATATCTGTCGCCTAGAGTCGTCTTGGCTGCTTGGAGAAAGGGCTGTTCAATTTTCTGAAACCAAAAGAAATACTAAGTTAGGTTAGAAACTATCGCCCAATTTAAGTTTTGAGATATTTTCTATTGGGTGTTTGAGTAAAGTCTTTTCGGTCCATTTCACGTCCAGATTTAAACTATGGAAGGTACAGCGTTGGTACGTCCAAATGGAAGTTGGATGTAGGTAATTGCATTCGAAAAATGAAATAAACTGAGAAAAATGTAGGTACAGATTTTTTATTTTTAAAAGTTACTGCCACCCCTGTCATGATACCGTCCATGTGTATAATCTCATAATTTTCTGAAGTAGTTTTCAACTTTTTGAGCTATAGTTCAAATGTTTTGAGACCCTTATTACAAGATATACCTACAGGGTGTCCCAAAACTTTGCAACACGGAGGGAAAGTACCTAATCCTTACTAATATTATAAATGCGAAAGTCCGTTTGTTTGTTTATTTGCTACGACTTCACGTCTTAATTACTGAACCTATCATCATGACATTTTGCATACACGTTCTTAGGGATACAGAAAAGGACATAGGGTACCTTTCATCCCGAAAAAAATTATTGTTCCCGAGGGATAGCAAAAACATCTTTCCACGCAGTCGAAGTCGCGGGCTACCGCTAGTTTTAATATAAATGTTTAATATAAAAAAAAATACTGAAAGAAGACTTCATTTTGATTTAAAAAATAATTGGAACTGCATTTAAAGATTTTTGAAAAATCATCTGCCTTAACCAGGAATGGAACCCACCAAATATGAAAAAAAAAACTTTAAATTTTACAATACCGATCGAAAGGGCTACCTACTCATTAGGATTATTTTTCTTGAGTAACACAGAGTCTTAAATAATAGAATATCAATTTGTATAGTATCGAATGCGATTTAAAATAAATAGCTTTGAATTTATTTCCCATTATTTAAAAAAATAAAATTATGTTTTCTTTTAGTAAAATTTCCTATCTTCAATTTCTAAGGTTTCCCTCCGAGAAGCAAAGTTTTAGGACTCCCTGTATACAACGTGATACAAAATAACCCCTAATATCGAATTATGATAGTTAGGGACCATCAAAATGAACAACTTTGTATGGAACTGACTCTAAAATCGCGAAAAAAAAACAGCTGTTTCGTATAAAAATTAATAATGAAAATATCGAAATGTATGAAACAGAATTTTTTCACGTGATTTCAGAGTTGACCTCATACTAAAAGTTGTTCAGTTTGATGGTCCCTATCTACCATATTCGGCATTAGGGGTTATTTTGTAACATGTTGTAAACAGAAGATAGTGTATCCCAAAAAGTGCCGGCTATTTTCCAAAGAATTCTTATTACATTGTGAACAAGATGAGAAATAACGAGACGAGAAAATGCCGAGTGCGTGTTACTGTCTCTTTTGATGCTAGATATTTTCTAAATGGCTTTTTGCTAGGTCGGATGGATTCAATTTTGTGCCTCTTTTTTATATTTTTGTCGGTCACAGGAGAAACCGCTAATTTGTTGTTATTGGACTAGAAGTAATCAGCGGAGCCACTTTCAAAATATTTCTTTTACTTTACCAACAAATCTAAAAGACTATTATACAAATATTGCACTTCTTTTTTTTTTCAAATTAATTTGAAAACGCAGCCCTTCTTTAGGTATTTATTTTACAACTGCGATATAAGTGAAATATCTCAGGAAAAATATTAGGTAAGTTTTATTGGTAGTTAAAACTCTATTACAGAAGATTTAAAAAGAATGACTGTTCTGTAAGTTACATAACAGTGATTCTTACAGAACAGTGCCATAAGAATAAATAAAACTTACTAGAACGGACACTCCCGCCCCGAACGGGCTCAAGGTCACGATATTCGCCTACTTGTTAAACAAGAAACTCAGTCGGGCTGCCACGGCCGGCGCGTCGCCGCACACGCGTTTGCCTGGGGCCGTACCGGCTAACGAATCGAACTTCGAAAAGTCTGCCGGGTTTCAAATTAAAACAGATAAATCGAGCCCCAATTGGCCAAAATGGCGAACCCTAAATTCATGAGGTTACACAAACATCAATATCTTCAAAATAACTTCAACAAATAGTAAAATGCGAAATTCCTTACGATTTACGATTCGATTTATCTGTTTTAATTTGAAACTCGGCAAAATTTCCGAAGTTCGATTCGTTAGCCGGTACGGCCCCTGTTTGTGCGTTCCGTGCGATCTTGGAAACAAATTACAATGGCGTCAAGTTATTGTGGTGTGTTTGGTCATACAACCGCCTTAAAGTATAATAAATAGAGTATCAGTCATACCTAGCTTTATACAATACTATTTCGTATCTATTCTGTGATTTCGTTACGTGATGAAAGTTGAAACATAACGAAACAGTAAGAGTATTAAAACCTAAAAATGTTTTAGAAGAAGGTAGGTATATTTTTGTTCAAAATTTAATTTAATTTCCATACTAAATCTTTATTTACTTTATTTATACAAACTTAGGAGTAGGTAAGTACTTACCCAGAAAAAGTGAATATTTTATTTTTGTATGTACTAACTAGACTAAAATAATGATTTAAAACTAAAGAAAAACTTATATTTCAGCAATATTATCTTTAAACGTAAGCAATATTTAACAGTAAGCAACCATGGCAAACACGCTTGGACGACAGCGGGGCGTAGCGACGTGAAGGGGGAAGTAGTTATATAAATGGCGGCATTTAGGACTCGCACAAAGAAGAGTCCGTTCTAGTATTGTTTATTCTTATGACAGTGCTTTGTTCAGCAGAACAATTATCGCTTGTTTAATAATAGAAAAGGCCCAATATTTTCTCTTCCGTTTCCAGTTTCAAGTCAATATTCTTTGAATAACTCGACTCGAGGCTACTGATACAATAGAATAAAAAATAAAAGGTACGGATGTAAAGAAAATTGGATTGCGAAAGTCACCTGGAGTCTTGCATCAACTTCAAGGGAAATATCTCCGTAATAACTCCCGAAGGAAAAGATTCTAAATTAATAGAAGGAAGCTTTTTCCGCTAATTGACGTTGTAGCCTTTTGGATCTTTTAATTTTATTCCGTTAAATTATTTTCTTACTTTGTAAATAATTTTTAAAAATGTTTCTTGATAAAATTGTTGTGACTACGGACAACATAAATAATTATGTTTATGTTGTTGTTGTCAAAGGTAAGGTTTTGATTATGATGTTTATATTTATTTAAACAAAATTAGGCAGTTATATTACTTTTCAACTGATTTCGAGACAAATCACTTGCAAGATTTTCAGTGGAAGAACTAGATAGAAAGTTATACCTAAGGACCTTAATACTAATCTTATATCTTTAAACAAACAATTCTTGTATATTTATTTATACGTATATTTCTGTGATCTCGGAAACGGCTCTAACGAATTCGCTGAAATTTGGTATATCGTCGAAAGGCGTGCAAGACCGCGCAAGAGCAGTTTGCAATACCGCGTACAATTTTTTTCGTTTTATTATTCTACAAGGCTCAGAAAAAACTTAATATCTTGGCCATTTAAATATATTTTTTGACTGAACTAGTTTGTAGTTTCTTTGAGTAGGTATTTTATTATAGGAATGTGACGTAATTTTACGAAATTACCGATATTTTTTTTTTCGCGAATCCAGTGTTGGTCCCATAGTAAAATTTGTTCAGTTTGATGGTCCCTATCTACCATATTCGGCTTTATAAGGCTATTACCAAACACCCTGTATAGCGCTATCTAAATTACGATGTTTTCATGATATAAGGAGAAAAGTATCTGTAAAATATACTGACCCAGAAATTCTCAGCCTTGAAGCCAGGTACCTGGTGGTGCGTGGCCCCTATGTGCCTGATGTAAGCGTAGAAGCCATCAATATCCTTCAGCCCTTTGATGCCTTCGTCCAATGTGTGCATCACCTTCGTGGCATGTTCAGCCAACTCCGTGGACATTGTTTGTGCCTCGAAAGTATGCAGTTCGCCGAATTTCTCGAACAGGTGCAGGAGATCTGCGTTCTCTTCGAATAATCTGAAAATGAGAACTATGAATTTAGTCTTTGCAATAATGACGTTTACATAAATGAGTAAAACGTGAATTAGAAACTGGCATTAAAGAACAAAACCGAAATTGAAACACAAAAACGACGTAAACTGTTTTTTTTACAGATAAGTAAAACTTTTTTATTGATTGAGATGTTGTCGACATTAATACGAAGATTATTCTTCTTATCGAATGAGGAATAGTGGCCACTTCTGGTATTAGAGTTTACCAAGCCGCCTGTAAGGCCTCTAACTTGGCTTAACGACTGTTATCAGATGACAACAGCCGGGACCAACGACGCCTTAACGTGCCCTCCGAAGCACTGAAGCACTCAGTTGTAATGCCACTTAACGGTCACCCATCCGACACCTGGCCGGATCGAGCGTTGCTTAACAAACGTGATCGAGTACAAATATACGAAGATGACTGTACAATATACAGCTCAAGACTATCTAAATGCAAGTAGATACTAATTTCAAATTGAAAACATTATCGTTAAATCGTTAAAGGTAGTATTTTAAGTATATATTTATGGCTTATCCTCGATCGACCATCAAATATAAGAACATATTATTTATTCACTTCTATATATATTATTTATTACGTTATCCAATGGCTGTTTTGATCGTTTTTATGTTCTTGTTGAACTATATTTTATGATGCTAGGCACTAATTTTAAATTTTGATCGTATGTGTTAAGTTTATAACCAATAACCGGGTTAAATTTTGTGTCGTAATATGGGCAGAGTTGGAAGCATCAAAATTTGTGAAAAACCACAACTTTCTTTTGTACGAAAGTCGCTGAACAATTACGTACTTTGTCGTACTAACTTTTTTCCTAACGTTTCAAACAGTGAACCTGTCTATGTCATAAAAGTTGCTATCACAAAGTAATTGAAAGAAAGTCCCCTTCTCCCCTTATTCTTAATGCTGTGCCCTAAAGGCTCTTTTTGGTATACATTGATTGATCTCAGGTTTTTATGACTTCTTATTATTAAAATATGTATTTAATTACGTTGTCTGTTTTACTTTAATATTAAAAAAATCGGCCACACTCTATTACAATTTTCTTATAAAGAAGATTTATTGTTCTTGTCCGACAAATTTAATTTTCTTAGGCGTTTGTCCCCGCCCTAGTTGTCGAAGTTCGGCATAGAACACAGACGAGAGATAATCGAAATTATGCATGCAGGGCTGCCACCCTGATACAAATAAACATTCATATATGTGGGCCTATTTGAATTTCATTTGTTTTGGTGAATCACATGAATATGATTTTTGTTGACAATATGGAATCACAGTGAAAATATGCCATCAATAATATACTTTAGAAGACATATTCAGTATCAGTTTTGTTCATGGCTTTGAATGGTAATTGAAACGTGCGTGATCAAATATGAGCCAATGTTACAACGCAATTTATTTTCCTTGGATGAATCCAATACGACCATACACGTAATTTTCATCCTTTTGTTTCCGCTGTGGGGTGGTTCTACTCATGATTACAAGCAACTATTACGGGGCCAACTCTGATATCGCGAAAAAAAAATCTGCTGTTCCATACAAAAGCGCAATGCCTATTCGACTTTAATATACAAAAGATGATTTTTTTCGCGATTTCAGAGTTGGTCCCATAGTAAAAGTTGCTTGTAATCATGATTGGAACCACCTCACTGCGGGAACCAAATGATTAAAAGTTCACACTGTTATCGACCTTTTTTTATGATAGATAGGCAAGCGCTTGCCCGCTATCACGCCTGATGGTAAGCGATGATGTGATCTACGATGAAACGCACTTGCCTAGAAGATATGCCTAAAGATACCTTTGGAGTCTTTGGACATCGAAGATTCACAGACCCTCAGATTGTACTTGTTGGAAAAAACAGACTCAGACAAGGAAATCTACTTTCTACAGCATCTATTATCTATCACAGTACATAGTCTTCACAATAATCTCTTGTTGTACCTTTTTTTTATTCATTTTTAGGTATTTTTAAATTTATATGCGCATTCGGCAACCCTTAACTTTAGCTCGAAACGCCAGACTACGTTAGACTGCAAACTACAAACGGACATGCAGTACAGGGCCAAGTTCGGACGTAGATGCTTCTATGCTCAGCTGTGTATGAAAAGTTTTAACTACGTAGGTACTTTAGGTAGATAGACTAAGGGTCTTTTACAGGATCTGGTATAACAACATAATATTATTTAATTTAATTAAAACTAGAATATACAACGTGTTACAAAAAACTCCTAATACCGAATATGGTAGATAGGGACCATCAAACTGAACATCTATTACGAAACAGCTGATTTTTTCGCGATTTCACATGTGAGTGAGTGTACTTGGAACTAATTACTGCCATAGTATCGAATCTACTGCTCTCAGCGCCAATACGGCAATTTTCAAATCAGCACAAATAAAACCGGTCAAGAGCGAGTCGGACTCGCGCACCGAGGGTTCCGTACCATCATAGTTGCACCATCAAACCACACTGCAGAGTAGAATAATAAAATTAGTATTGCAGTTTTAGGTCAGCGCCGTCTCTTGACCGATAGTGGAACTAATGTTAACTTTTTAAAAATTTGATAATTTCTAAAAAAGTGTGCTATATTGAGACATTGTTTTATTTTTCCTGTAATCATTAAATAAACTGCTATCATATAGAATTATTTAAGATTTTTCTCTTTGCAAACTTCGGAGATAAAGGGGGCGGGGGGGGGGGGGGAACGGATTTTTTTACATTTTTCATCATAAATCGAAAACTATGCGGCCTAAAACAAAATGAAAAAATGATTGAAAACGTGCAAACGGCCTTCTTTCATATGATACCTCACATGCCCTACTAGCCTCACTTCAAACTTTTAAGACCCCTTTTCAGTCCCTGTTGTAAAAAAGATATTATTTTTTTTATTTATTTCTTATTTGCAAAATAGTTTAGCAAATGTCATCTTAAACTATTCCAAATTTCAAGTTGATGCCATTCGTAGTTTTCGAGATATCCAGCTGTGACTGACAGACAGACAGACAGAGTGAGTCACACCATAAGGGTTCCTTTTTTTACCATTTTGGTACGGAACCCTAAAAATTGCTGTCATTTCATGACATTAGCCTATACTTTGTATAATGGACGTCAGTGAGTGGCTCCGTGAGCTGAAGACCTCGCGATAAAAGTTTTTTTTATATTAATGTAGAATGCAATCAAGTGATACATATTAATAACGAATTCATTGACATATACAAGGCATTCCTTTAACAATATCAATGGTTCCGCTCATTGTGAACTCCAAATATTAAAACCGACGTGACCACACGCAGGTATCGGAGCAGCTCTTAATACAAAACGGCGTAAGGGTCAATTTGCGAAGTTTTCGAAAAAGGACAATCAATAAATAAGCGTGCTTACCAATACAGAAGTTTGAAGTTGTATGGAGGTGGTACGCGAGACGAATTAATGTTTGGTTTTAATCACATTTTTTTATTAGACGTTATTCTTTATAACAAAATATTAATGTCAAGTAATTTATTTATTTTTATTTAACAAATCTTATTGTACATTTATAAAACAAAAATGTTACAAAAGGCAGATTTAATGCTAAAAGCATTTGTTCGCAATGAAACATAAGTTCAAAAGAAACAGTATTTATTGATACTGAGAAAGGTTAATACATTTTGTATGGTAGATTCAGCAAAGGGAAAAGTTGTGATGTGAGAAAGAAAGCCCGTCGTTCGCAGACGGCGGTCGGAGGGCCAATGTGTTTAGAGTAGAGCTGTAGCAAACCGTATGTATTCGTTACTGAGTAACGGGTACACAGCCTGATTCGAAGTACCGAATCGGTACTCTCGATTAAATTTCGTTACTCGCATCGCTCGCATCTGTAATCGAATCGGGCACTTCTTCAATTAAATATTATTAATTTCAGATTTATACTCGCAAAAGTGCAATTCATTGTTTCAATCCAATAAAACCCTGTTTAAATATACTAGTACCTACAGTAACGAAACTACAATAGGTAAAAAAGTAGGCACCAGACTGGTTCGTGTGCGATGAGTACGAAGAGAAGACACGCATTTCAACACGATAGTTGGTTGTAACGTAAGTAACGAGTAACGATACGATTGTAACGAGTACAATTTTGTCCGGTAACGAGTACATACGGGTAAGGATTTTTTCGTTACTTTCACAGCTCTAGTTTAGAGACGTGGCGTGGAGCGGGCGGCGACGGCGTGGCGGCGCGGGCGGCGGGCGCGGGCGGCGCGCGGTGGTATTTCCCCTCTCGCCTCTCGCCCCGAGCGTGGAGCGCAGATCGGCGCGAACAGCATTCTCTCCCAGTCAACCTTCAGCTAACAGATATCAATGCTGCTAAACGCTGTTGCAATTTCTTACTCCACAAATATGTGGCCATGCATGATGTGTATTTTATTTTGGGTAGACGTAGAGATCCACAGTTTCCATGCTTTCTAAATCCTTATTTGGGTTTTCATAAAATATAAAAGAAAATGGCTGCCAATGAAAGCCTCTTTTCATAAGGTTCTTCACTTCAGTTAGCGAACTAAAGCTATGGAATAAGCATTCCGCTCAAAAAATAGCACCACATGAAGAGTACAACTAAGTGGATAGAGCTAAAAATGCTAGCATTTAATTATGCAGCACAAAGCGTCTGAACACTGGTTGCTTATAGCGACCATAATTTGTATACTTATAGATCTTTTCTGTACTTAAACGAAAAAATAAGAGACGTTATTTCTGCATCTTTTTACTGCCTTCTTTGCATCTTTTACACCATTTGAGTATAAAGGACGTCATTTCTAATGAACTCTCCCTTTCTATCTTTTCTCTACAATATTGTAGAGTTTATATAAACTGCAATTAATTGAAAAGGACACTAACGTCAGTCACCGGGTGCTTGGCTGGCCCGACTATAGGTATGATTCCGATGTCTGCAACACTGCTGCGCGACACTGCTGCGCGACACTGCTGCACGACACTGCTGCGCAGCAGTGCTGCCGAGCTCGGAATGTAGTCTCATATAAACCTATAGAGAATGTATGGGGACCAGTGGTGTTGCTGCTGCGCAGCAGTGTCGCGCAGCAGTGTTGCGCAGCAGTGTCGCGACGCTTCTCCACTCACATCAAATTGAGCCTTTCAAACGTAACATTAGGGTTCAATTTGGAGCACACAGCACTGCTGCGCAGCAGTCATGGTGCCATTTTTTAAGCAATATTTGTTTGCAATTACACTTCCATAGATTTTAGTTCGCTGACTTCAGTAAAGTTTACCATCACACGCACGTGCGTTATGATTTGTTCGACATAACTTTGAATGTTCGCAGAATATATTTTATCATACTTATATGAGAGTGCGATAAATCTGTTTTTTACATTCATAAGTTGTTATAATGTGTAATTTAATTCAAGTTACATAATATTGCTTTGCAATGTGTAACTTAAATGAAAAATAACTTTTGATTAAAGAACTTATTGTTCTCACAACAATAGCGGTTTTAGGCGTTATATCTGCGTATTTTTTTTATTTACTTACTGCCTTACTAATAAACATTTACCCGCGATATATACGGGTGATACAGCGAAAGCTTGACTAATATACAAATTTTGACAGTTCCGTGATATACGCCTGTTATTAACGAGTGGGTAAACTGTCACTATGTACACTCACGGGACCTAGTTTAACTGATGTGTAATACGTTAAATAAATAAAAATAAAGTTTTATGATTATTTCGATGTTGTTTCTAAAACAATTTTATAGAAGAAGTTTTTACTAGCATACAAGGTAATGAAACTGGTCAATCAGCCTACAATTTATATAAGAAACCGTATGATTGAAGACCTGTTAAAGTTCCTTTTCATGAATTAAACAAAGTAGATTGATTCTATAATCCCACATTTTGCAATGCTAGATCATATCTAATAAAAATGTACTAGTTTTTAACTCAATATATTTTGTTTTATAGACATAACCTTAAAACAAAATAGTTCTTCGTTGTTCTTAAGTTGTAAGTAAGACTTTATTAGTAAGACAGTAGGATGGACAGATTTCACTCATCTCTATGAACGTTTTATGTAGGTATTTTGAAAGTTGAGATCAACAATAATCTCTGTTGACGATGCAATGGTAAAATATTATGACCTACATTCAAATTAATGACAATAGGGGCTGTAAGGTTATCTAGTGATGTTGCTCAACCGATATCGAGAATTTATAAAGATTTTAAACAAACAAAACATTTGTATTTTTTTATTATAAGCTCAGTTAGTAAACAATTTAAAGGTTCATTTATTGAAATACTATAAAAGACGCTTTATTTTATATAAATTAAAAGGTATTTCTTAAGTAAAGTAACTAATAGTTGAGAGTGAATGATAGTAGTACAATTATTCTTATTATGATTTACGATATATTATGTTTTACATTTAATTGTATAGTTACTTTATTATTTCTTTTTACCATAGAAAATGGTTATCAGATGCAAATCGCCTGAGACGTATTTTTGACCATATCTCCGAGGATTTTGGGAGGATGGGAATAGTACCAAAAGTTGAGGAATTTATCGAGACACATGTTAACGTTTGAATTTTGAAAATCTACTGGTAACTTTTTTGGAATTATGCAAAATTTGGGTTTCTTGGGGGGTGTTTGTTTACTAAATTCTAAATATTTTGGAAAAAAACTTAAGAAAAAATGAAAAAAGGTATAAGTACAAAATGGCGAAAAAATTTTGAAAATCGGTTAATAACTGTGACTGTAGGTGGTCCCTTTAGATTTGGAATTGTAGAAAAACGGGTGTTTCCGTACATAAGAAGTGATGTACCTAGCTTCTATGATTATTGACCGATCGTCATGGTAAGTGTTAAAAGATGCAGAAGCAGACGAAAAGTGCATAAGTTGGAATTTTGAAAATGGGTTTGAAAATTTCGGCCCGCGTCGAGGCAGTCAGCGGGCGCTTTTGTGACACGAGGCGAAGCCGAGAGTAACTTTAAAAATATAATAGGTTTTTCGTAAATTTTTGTATTCATTTTCAATGCTCCGATTCTTGCAAGGACGCAAAATCTGTGAATTTTTAATAGCTTAGTTACTTATCGATATTTTAGTCAGGTCACATCTCTATTCTTCACTCTCTCCGAACAAAACAGCAGAATAGTACATTTGCGTATACAATTTGTCATTGTAAGTTCTCTTTGTTATTAATTAATTATGGGCGCTTTACTATTTCTTAGCGAGACCCTTCAAATGCGAGTGTTCGCATCCTTTGTCTATTTTAATGTTAGACAAGTGTCACGAGAATAAATTATTCACCGTTTTATCATACGGGTTGTAATTGAATTTAACTTTTGTTACTATTTTAATGAAATTATGGTTTTTAAAAGCGTGATGATGTTTATTATTATTAAGCTTGATAAAATACATTAGTTCGATGATGCTACTACTAGTGACTCGGTAGCAGAGCACTGGACGGATTGGACCGAACTTCTAAAGGTCGCGGGTATGATTCCTGTCCGAGAATTGATCCGGGGGCTAAAAAAATCTATCGCAATCGCTTTCGTTTGACAGATGGATGTGACACATTGCTGCATTTCTTTGGTAAGTTTTTATTTGTCCCAAAAAGAAGCTTCAATGTGTTACATCCTGAAAACGATTGCGATAGATTTTTAAATTAGATAATAGAAAGGCTGGTGCGGTGCGAGTCGTACTTTTCTAGTATTATTATTTAGTATTGTATAATGTTTTTATTTTACAGCATTCACAATGCTGTTTGCATTGTGAATGCTTTAATTTCAAATAAAAAAATAGTTTTAACTTAAAGAAAGTTAGTCTTTTACATTTTTTTTTGAAAATGTGCACTGCAATTCAATTCTGTCAAACAAAAATAACATCTTTATTTGCAAAATTAGGAGGAACCCTTTACAAATATTGTCTTAGAAGCCAAGATAAAACTACCTAAATCAAGGGTAGGTATGTCCATCAGCCATTTTTGATGTCCCCACTGCTGGGGCACAGGCCTTCCTTATGGGTGGATAAGGAGGATGGGCCATGACCCACCACGCAGGCCCAATGCGGATTGGTGGGTATTAACGACTGCAAATGCAGCCGGGACCAACGGCTTAACGTGCCGAAGCACGAAAGAGTTCGCGATAGTAAATTTTTGGTCACCCATCCCATGACCAACCCTTGCGAACGTTGCTTAATTTACGCAATCGCTGGGCCAGGCTTAAACCACTACGCCACCGAGCTCCTCAAGGGTAGATATGTCATTATCATACTGTTACCCAGACCTTGATTTATACAGTCGAGAGTTCCGTAGATTTAAGAAGGCTTTTATGGTGACAAGTGACGGATATGAATTTTGAAAAGAAACAGACAGAATCTCGACGTTTAAGTAAGTTGACCCAGTAGAGTATTTTTTTTATTCATAAAGAAGTAATATTTTAGTTATTTACAGATAATAAACTCGAGCACACCTAAAGCCATCGTAAAAAGTAAAAAAAACTCTGGATTTCTTTTTATTAGCGTTATAGCGTTCAAAGAATAGAATTGTCATTTAAAAGGGACAGATATTTTTAATTGAGATTTTGCAATCGAATTTAACTCCGACGCAAGCAAAGTGTTAACCAAATATTTACCTAAAGTCAATACAAACACTAAATACCTAAAGAACAAAGGTACCTTACTGTCTCCACTCTCTTGTACGTCGGGACGAATGGCCGAATTTAAAATTAATTCCCCGAATGGTCCCAGAGGTGCGAGAATTTAACCTTTTAGGCGGCGGAATCTTGTGAATTTTATGCTGACCGGGGATTGAAGGCGTTTAGCGATTCTGACTTGATTAAAATATCAACAGGGTAACTGTTGGACCGAGCGAGCGCGAAGCGTCTCCGTTTCAGATTGGGCAATAATACTTTCGCATGCCTGTCCGTCTGGTTCTCCTCTACATGTCGCATTTCTCAAAAGATTCTCGTGAAAATTTGTAAGCAGGTTCAATAATCAAAAACTTAAGTACACATTTTTTTCAATTAAAGAATCTGTTTTATTTGGCAAATTCAACGGATTTTCGTCACGTCTGCCTCTTAATGGGCTAAAGACTAGATATCTCTGCTGGCTAAAATTTTCCTCCTATGTCTCTTTATTAATAGTTATTTTCACTTAGAGTATACCTACCTCCTACTTATACTAAAGGAGATCTTCATTTTGTGTGGAAAATGCGTCAACAAGAGACCGGAAAAAGTCGAGGAAAATTATTATTTGTTTTGTCTCTACTAAAATAATGGTACCTTTTTAATACAACACAAGGCTCGCTCTTTTATTTCACTGTAGGATATAGAGAGTCATTATGTATGGCTTTGGCCGGAGAGATAAAACGCCTTTGTTAACAAGCACAACAACCAACATATTAAAGAATCATTTGAAACCTTTATTAACTGAGTAATAAGGATGAAATTCGTTTAACTAAATTATTTGTGTGATTGTACATTTGTTAAACGTTAATCGATTTCTTTTTAATGTGTTTGTTTTGAACTTTGTTTAATGTTTTGGAAATTACATTTTGATTAGTCTTGTGTTTAAAGTCTCATTTTATTTATATTTGTTATATTTTTGTAGAAATAAAGATAAATAAAAATTATCACTAAAAGCTTAGAATAATGACAACCTAGAACGATAGTTCCCTACTGTTTTGAGCCAAAATGGTTCAGTTTACAGATTTTTATTTATCCTTTATACGTTACCTAATCATACCTATAAGAACGAAACGAAAATGTTTCAGTTTCCGTACCTTTAGAGGACTAGTTACTATTTTTTTGGATGTTAGTTTTTTTAATCAGCAACTGGTTAAGGGACAATTTGCTGACTTTGAACACCACCAAAACCAATTACATCTGTTATGGTATCCAAAACCGTACACAACCGAATGCTGATTTCAAACTAATAATTCACTCTTGCGATCACGATCTAAAATCTACTAACTGTGACTGTCCATCGATTAATAAAATTGATAAAACTAAATATCTAGGAGTTGTGGTTGATCAGCAGCTCTCCTGGCATTCACATATTGAACTTGTCCCTACTAGAGTGAGAAAACTGATTTGGATTTTTAAGACCTTAAGACATGTGGTGCCGGGGGGCCGGTCGGATGATCATTGCTCCGCGAGAAACACTTTGAAGGAAATTTATACTTCGTTAGCACAATCTATCCTCACTTACTGTATTTCCATCTGGGGCGGTGCAGATAAAACAAAAATGATGACGGTAGAACGTGCACAACGTGCTTTACTGAAAGTGATGCATTTCAAACGTAGAAGATTTCCAACGAGCGCTCTATACACTATCAGTCAAGTTATGTCCGTGCGAAAACTGTACATTCTCAACACTACACTGAAGAGACACAAAAACACCCCTTATGATCCAAACAAAATAAGAGCTAGAAGAAAAGATGTTCTTCCTATTTTAAGTACTAGGACCACTTTTGCTAAAAATCAGTTTTATAGTCGTTCTGCTTATTTATACAATAAAATAAATAGAGTAATTAATATATATGATAAGTCACTACACGAATGTAAGAAAATTATTACAAACTTTCTAATGTCTTTAGATTATGATGAGACAGAGATGTTATTGAATCACTCGGAATAAATCACATAACAATCACATTTACATACACACAATACACTCACACACACACACACACACACACACACACACACACTCTCTCACACACACACACACACACACACACACACACACACACACACACACGCACGCACGCACGCACACACACACACACACACACATTTAATTTTTTCTCTTTAATTTTATTTTAATTATTGTTAACTCTAGCTTCTAATGTTTATAACTAAGTAGTTATGGAAGAGCGGAGTCACCTGACACAGGCATTTTTTGCTTAAAAGAGGGCTCCGGTCACTGTACATAAAATGTAAACAAATGTTATTGAAATAAATTATTATTATTATTATTATAGTTGCGATTAGGTAACGTATGGAGGCCATTTTGACACACACCTTTTAAGTACGGCTCGGCTTCTAGGTGTTATAATTCTAAGCCTGAAAATAAAATTATCGTCAAAATATACCTTGCCATTTACTGTTTCTCTTTCTGCGATTTGAACCAAAACAATACCTACCAACCAATTAAATTCTGTTTCTGTTTGTGAAATACAATTAACAGTAGAAATTGTTTATAGAATTTGATACAAGGTACCTTGAAGCCAACTCATGGGTCAACAAAGCGATTTCATTTTGAGTTAGTAATCTCGGGTCTCTCAAGCTTCAATAACGACAATATTTATTATTATAAGTCATCATCATCATCATCTTATCATAGTCCACTGCTGGACATAGGCCTTTTCGAGTGCACACCACCAAGTACAATCGAATGGATAAGCACCTTCTGGGCAAGCTTGCTTCATCGTAGACCCTGTCTTTGCTTTTGGGCTAGACGGTCAAGAGCAAACCCATTAATTAAAAAAAAAACCTCGGCTAGCGACTGCTCTCATCCAGCTTTTGCCAGCCACCTTGCGAAGATCGTCGCTCCACCTTGTCTGAGAGCGTCCCACACTACGTTTGACGATACGCGGTCTCCACTTAACAACTCGTCTGCCCCAGCGGCCATCAGCCATCGGTTTTACGGCTTTTGTAAGTACATTTGTCATAATATTGTCGTTAAACAATTTACATTTAAGAAAGATCTGTACGATTAATTTAACAACTGAAGTGACTAACTTTACAGGGCTCGCAGTATAAAAGGAGACGTATTTTATAATCTGTAAAATTGTCTCTTTGCTATACATTCTCAAGTGAAGTTGCAGCGGATCAGTGTCTATTTATTGACAATTTAACTCAGAATAATAACACCTAGAACGATAGTTCTCTACAAAGCGCACTGTCAAAAGGGAGGCAACTAAAACAGCCAAAATGGCCCCGTTTTCTGATTTTTATTCTCCGTTATTACATAATCATACCTAATAAGTACAAAATAGTTTCAATTTTCCTTCATTTATTAGATTAGTTACTATATTATTGGGTTTTAATTACGATTAGGTAACGTATGAAGGATATAAATCTGAATACTAAGCCATTCTGGCTTGGTATTAGTTGCCTCACTTTGCATACTAGGTGTTATTATTCTAAGCAATTTCTAGGCATTGTAGAATAAGGAGAAAGAAAAAAAAATGTACTTACATTTTAGACACTAATGTATTTATTTATTTGGTTCACCAGAAATTTTTACAATAATACTTTTATGAGTATTATACAAAATAGGTCTTAGCCAAGTAGGTACTATTATTTATTCTGTTACCAAATACACAGTTAATTTATAGTAAACACCGCATGCAAAGTACCTCAAATCAATCTGATAAAATGTTTTTAGATGGCCTTCATTTAATTTGTCCCAAATGAGGGTTGTTTACTGTCTAATATACTTATCGATTGAAAAGTTTTGTTCATTCTAAGAACGGCTCTAAATCTTAAACAAGCTTACTGACTTACAAACGCTTCTAAATTCGTTGATTTTCTAAACCGCTGCGTTAGGTAGGAGCGGTTTTGAAACTACACAAAACGAAATGAACTTAAAATCTTCACGGATTTCGTGGGGAACGGGTTGCGAATGACTGAGCACATTTCTAAAGCGATTTGCCTAACAAATTGAGTGAGCTCGTCTTGTGGTGAATGACATAAACTGCGTTGAACTCGTGGTAATGTGTCTGGAAAATATTTTCTTGCTTTAGTCAATAGAAATTTTAGTTATAACAGTTTTAATTTGCCAATAACACTTACTCTTTCAAATATTAATTGCTCAGTTGTTTATAATCTGCTGATTCTGATTCATCTTATAAAAAAAAATCAAATTAGTACTTCTACCTGAATAAGCACATTAACTACAACATAATATTTTTACTAAACAAATTACCACAAATATTTAGATATTGGTGGTAATCGAGTTGTTGAATTATTGCAATCATCGCGCGAATGCCAATGAGGGGTTTTCAAAGTGACATTTAATCAATGAAAATAGTAACTATTTGCCTCTCTAGATGGCGTTGGTGGAAAGAGAATTGTCAAAATTGGCTTTTAAAAATAAACGGCATATAACAAAGAAGCAAGTAAGCGCTCTCTGACTGACATCTGTATGAATATAAGGTTCTTGCATCTGCCCAAAGAGAAACATTTGAGAGTTACATCTGCCAAAATCATATTGACACATACATTTTTATTGAGCCTACAGTTTTTTGTATTTTGAAAAGCCCTCATTAGAACACCTATTATGTTTGATCGCAGATTCATACGACTAAAATTCGCGCAAACTTGCAATGATTGCGTGTCTTCTATTAGGACGATACCTTAAGGTCCAGCCAACAATATAAAGAGAATGTTTGTAAACAAGCCGCACATAAAACAACTATCTATGCATGAATTCGTTACCAGCACAACATACCTAGGCATTAGTTTTCCTTTCAAACGAATGAAGAAATAGTTTAAGGTACAATATATATTTTGATAGAAATAATCACCATCTGAGATGTGGGTGGGTGCCCAACTATTAATATTTTGCAATCTTCAGTAGGTACAAAAATACGAAACACATTTTGTAAATTGAATTAATAGTTCAGGCAAAGAAAACTCAAAAAAACGAATAGAGGGAAATGCTTGGAACACAATTTTTAACTTCGTAACTTTGTTTAGTCTAGTTAAGATGTGAACATATTCCATCCCATTGTCTTCAAGCTTTACCTTAAGGTGGTACCCTGAGCGAAAGTGGCGCCGCGGTGAATTTTATTTAATATTATAATTCTAATACACAATTTTAATAATGTTTATCGTGGAGATTTTAGGGCCTACAGTCTAGTATTTTTAGACGGTATCGTTACATTCCCTAGTAGTCACTGCTAGAAGTAGATAGAAAAACTGCTAAAAGTGGCCGTTTTTGACACATTTGCTATCTACTTCTACGAATGACTACGAGGGCATGTAGTGATACCTTCTAAAAATACTAGACCATGGGCCCTAAAATCTCCACGATAAACATTATTAAAATATTTTTCTATTAATAACTTATTAAATAAAAACCTCTGAGGGCGCCACTTTCGGTCATACAACCGCTTAAGCATGTTGACAGACATTCAGGTGCAGATTTGTGAAAAACTATACAAGATATCGAAAAACTTGATTGAGTAAAACATGTAGCAAATTTAATCAGCTTTCATTTTGTATACAATTTTATGTCACGAATGCATATTTTCTGAGATATATGTAAAAAACCGAAAAATGGGACCTTTAAACCCCCTTCCCCCCGGCATAGGGGTTACGGGCGGGGACTTTTGATATGTTCACCTCCTAACTGGTCCAAACAAAGTTACGAAGTCAAAAATTGTGTTCCAATCATTTCCCTCTATACCTTTTCGTTTACTTTAAAATAGTTCAAAGTCATGTTTATTTGTTTAATGTTCGGCTAAACTGATATTGCCGATATTTTTATAAAAATAGATTTTAATCGCACTATAAACTATTGGAGTGGTGTGGTGTGCTTGCCAATCAGATTAAGAGTGGGGAAAATTATCGATATTCAATAAAGCAAATCTAATAGCAATTTGTCGTAAATGTACTGCACATACGATAAATAAGTAAGTAGAATAAGTAAAATTTACGGTTCTTTGAAGCTATGAAAAAATCAAACTTCTAAGTACGTAAAAAAAAGATACGGCCGTTTACGGCGCAAAAAACGCAAATTTCGACACTTTCAAGGGAATCAAAATTCATAGGGTACTTCCCGTTGATCCAAGTAACAAAAGTTTCTATAACCAAGGGGTTTTATCACCAAACAGTGATATAGTAGGCCTTTAGTGGTAACCGTTGTGACTGCTTGTGCTATAAAGGTTTTCCACAGAGCGTTTTGGCTCTATAATATTAAAGAGCATTTAAGTTCTATGGTGCAGCTCTTAGAACACTTACAGGACATACAAAAGAATCTTTAAAGTGTTGCACTGTAATAGATATGAACAAAGCGATTATAGTACTATTTAGTACTATAGACGACTTTACTGTCACTTTTATGTATCTATTTTGCACTAATATTGCGTCAAAATAACTTTTACAGTACTAGTATTGTAGCAGTATCGAAAACACTATTACAGAATCAATCTGCACTATAAAAGTACCTTGCACAACCATTATGTCACGGTTTAGCTTCTTAAATGCTCCCTCAACATCGCTATGGGGCTAGTTCTGTAAAAGTCATGAAAACTCTTCTATGGTACTAAATAGTATCATAGCGACTTCTGGTGCAGTTGCTAAATAACTTAAACTTTTTGTGTTACTGTTACCTGACTAAAGCGTGAGATAAAAGCACTAAAATGAATAATTAATGGACTAATCGGTTTTCGATAAAAATATGGCCGCTGTTTATGCCATGATAGCACATAAGTAGCACGGCTGGAGCCAATGTGTACTATAGCAGCCATAGTCGGGACGAGTCCTTATTTTATTAATTTAAATTTAATTAAATCACGAAAATTATGAGGGCGCATTGTCAAATTTGAAATCAGCATAGTGATTTTATCGATACAATTATTTTCGCAAGTGCAAGTTACGGTGGAGTTACGGTCAATGGTCGATCACAGGTGATGTTTTGTAGAATGTCCATTGTATTACAAATTGTAATAGCGAATGACATTTTGTTTTCTTGGGGAACACTTGAGCACAGCACGAACAAAATGACGAACAATAGTGTGATAAAAACATCAAAATAGCACTATAAACATGTTTTGGTTTTCAAGTATAGAGCTGATTTATTACCGTGAGAGGCATTATGTAATGTTTATAGAATTAATCAGTGATAAAACTAGGGCCTATTTGGGGTTCTGTAAAGGTTTACAATACCATTATAGTGCTTATCATGAAACTAATTAGCACGTCCTAAAGCGTTCTCAGGACTTTTATAGTACCAAATTTTGTTACTTGGGCTACAGAACTATAAAACTTAACAAGTAATATCGTCTTTCACTACAAGTACAGAGAAAAATTTGAATACTATACATGTAATGAAATCATAAAAAATATAGTCCTCATTTAAATACCAACAAATTTATACAGTTCCTTCGGTGGGCGAGATCGACTCGCACTTGTCCGGTTTTTTTAACAAGCTCTAGTTTTGTATTCAAGTAGTTTATTAGAAATAAAACACTTTTTACGGACTACAGCGCGTATATTGGTTAATTCAGATGTTATTTTAGAATTATTTGGTTTTGATTTGTTGTTTTTTTGGGTTTCCTCACGTTTCGACACCTTTCCAGGAGCCGTGGAGTTGTTGAAGTTCAATTAGTTTGTTCCGTTTCGCCGCTGTTTCGTTTCTGGATTATTTCTCATTTAGATAATTAGATATTAGATATTAACCTTTTTGCAGTTGAATTTAATAAAGTTCTTACAAAAGAAAAAGTGTAAAGCGGAAAGAAAAGACACTTTAGTACTGATATAATTAAGACGGAATATTAATTGGCCTGAATCATTTTATTCGTGTTTTTTAAACTTTGAATAAAAAATTATTGAATATCAGTACTTTAGTTAATATAAATAAAGATAGATCATGCCCAACAAATCGCATAAACCATTTGATTCTAAAGGGGTAGTTTTAGAACTATGCCAATCACAAAAATCATTTTTTCACCTACCGTCGAACAGGGTGGATATGTGCCGCGTCGGTGACAATGTGCAAATGGGGCACTTGTCTTGATATTCGATCAATTTCCGCTTTATCTGTGATTATCTTCATGAGTTTATGGCCTAAATGTTTTCCTTATACTTTTAATGATTTTTTTGGGCACTTTGTTATATTTAAATGGTAACACTAAACACGTACCAGTTTGCCAGAAGTTTTGAAGTGATAAGTCGAGTTTTGCTACAAGTGGTTAACTTTTGGTTGTGCAAAAAACTATCATAGGTAGCGTAATCAGGGTATGTTTGAGTAAAAGTACAGTTAATTGTTATCTTGATGCATTAATAACAATACAAAATGAGTTGATATAGTGGTATAAAATCGAAGGCAAAAAAATATTTTAAAGAACGCAGGTGAAAATGTGCCACCACCATACTGATAGTGTTGTTACATTTCTTTGCTGAAATTCTACTATTGGGTAAGTACGACTATGTGATTTAATTGTTTTTTTTTATTTCAGTACATATTTAATGCCGCGAGGTTACAAAAGGCAACCTGGAAGAAGAGCATATAAAAATTATAAAGATGAAACTCTGCAAAGTATATTAGCAGAGATTAAGGCCCAAACCGGCTGATATTATTTGGTATAATCATTGCAAAATAGTACAAATCATTAAGGAACCAAAATTAATCTCTAATAGGGGTATTTTTAAGTTTTCCTCGTCAGAACCGTTTTAAATTTGTTTAATTTACTTAAAAACCTTATTAAAACTCATTTTCATTATAAAATGTTTCATTTCACCTTCATGTACCTATTATAATAAGCAAGTAAAGTTAATTTCATATAATATTTAATCGAAAAACTGACTTAGTGAATGTACGAAAATTTCTACCACTGAGTTTTTTTTTTCAGGCAACCCTATTTTTTTTCTTTCTCACATGAAGCCTATTGGCCTAATTTTTAAATACAGGTAGGTGTCATTGTGCAATTCGTAATAGTTTTAAAGATATTCAAAGAATTGTATACTGGCACATTGTCACCCCCCCACCATGGCAGGAGAGAATGTGTCATCAAAAATAATTATTTAATCAATGTTTATAATAGATAGGTGGTATTTATCATAATAATCTTGTAACTAAACGCTTAAAGAGCTAAGGTGAATTTTTTACTTTGGCGTAAGGTTCATTTTATTGTTTAAATAGCCAGAAAAGTGTGAAAAGTGCTAGTAATATAATAAGTCTATTTAAAAGTGGCACATAGTCACCCCGTTTGACGGTAGCTTATTTCAAAGTGGAAACTGTTGTTTTTGCTGCCAATATACGCGTTATAATCCAAGCGATCGCGCTACAAATTTTGTCGATAAGATCAACGAAAATAAATCGTTTCCCTGACACCACTAGCAACTCTCCATTTCTGTGAAGCTTCAATATTCTCTGCATGATGGATTTATTTTGACATATGATGACTTATTTCATTATTCTTGGGAAGTTTTGGCTTTTATGAGTCCTTCAATGTTTTGAAACATTTTTCAAAGACGAAATAAATTGCTCTGAAAGTACTGATGGAAAAATAATTGAATTTTATATAGGTATTGATTTTTTACGGCAGTATATTTACATTCAGAGTATTTAAAAAGATAAATTGAACATTTCTAGTTTCGAACTTAAGATATTTTATTTCGTTTCATCATATCAGCCACTTCTGGGTATATTTTTATTTCGTTTAGGTAATTTAAAATAAACTAATGTAATGGAAGTAATAAAGATGTATTGCAGCTACGTCGCTCTTTTTTTATAAACAAAACCATAAAATGGTTGAATTTTTAATCATACGTTTTTTTGTTTTGTTTAATTGAAAAAGATAGAAAGTAAAAACGAAATAATATACAATATGGCTAACTGAACATCTATTTGCTGAAAATAAGAGGGGAAATACAACTTTATTACCAGCTACTAGATTTTTACGAATAACTGATTAAGCTTCTATTTATATGATACCTCATAGATATTTTTTGTTGGTCATCTGATGAATTGGTTATAAGTAACAAATGGGATGAGATTTTTATAAAAGAGTAAGTACTATTAGTGAATGAATAGCAAGAAAGTTATTTAATTAGGAAACTGTCTGAATGCAGTATAGGATTTTATTGTCAGTTTATGGATGCGACAAGAAAATTAGGCCATCAAAATTAATGAAACAAAAGATCAGGGCATTTAATGACCATTATTTCGTGCCAGTTACTTGTTTACGTATTTTAGTATTAGGGGTTTAAGTATGAAATTGCCGTTTTGTTCGGAAAGTTTTAAAGAATTGGCATTTTCCATTCTAACATTGTCTTAATTAATTTAACAACCATGAATGCTAATGCTTTAAAACTTTTATGCACAAATGTTTAAACACACAGCTAACTAATGCCATATGTTTTAAGTGAAAAAAAGTATCGGCTAAGTTACAACAAATTAAGTGGTCATTTCTGCTAACGAAAAAGGAGTAAGGTTTAAGATACTTTTTTTAACGTTCAGGAAATAAAATCATAAATATTTTTATTGCTTATAGTGGGCCGTCATGTTTATAATTCGAAATACTAACAATTAACTGAAGCATCTTCATCATCATAGAAGATATGAGAGCCTCTGTGTCTGAGAAAAAAATCAATTTTATACTTTATTGAAACGTGATGATAAAAAAACCGGTCAAGAGCGAGTCGGACTCGCGCACCGAGGGTTCCATACCATCACCATTGCACCATTAAACCACACTGCAGAGTAGAATAATAAAATTAGTATTGCAGTTTTAGGTCAGCGCCATCTCTTGACCGATAGTGGAACTAATGTTAACTTTTTTAGAAATTTGATAATTTCTAAAAAAGTGTGCTATATTGAGACATCGTTTTATTTTTCTTGTAATTTTTATATAAACTGCTATCACATAGAATTATTTCATATTTTTCTCTTTGCAAACTTCGGAGATAAGGGGGGAACGGTATTTTTTTACATTTTTCATCATAAGTCAAAAACTATGCGATCTAGAAAAAAAATAAAAAATGATTTAAAACGTGCAAACGGCGTTCTTTCATATAATACCGTGTGGGGTATGTGATAGCAGTTTATGCCCTAGTAGCTCCACTTCAAATTTTTAAGACCCCTTTTGAGGCCCTGTTGTAAAAAAGATATTTATTTGTTTATTTATTTCTTATTTGCAAAATAGTTGGGCAAATGTCATCTTAAACTGTTCCAAATTTCAAGTTGATACCATTAGTAGTTCTCGAGATATTAAGCTGTGACAGACAGACAGACAGACAGACAGACTGAGTCACTCCATAAGGGTTCCTTTTTTACCATTTTGGTACGGAACCCTAAAAACAATCATAGGTACTTACTTAACGAATAATATGATGCCCGTCTTCTCGATCTGCCTGAAGATCCCTTTCCAAGAGGCCAACATGCAGTACTGCTGTTTCGCTGTAAGTGGAGACCTAGGGTCCACTGGCGGAGGTGGCCTATCAATAGGATCTTGGTTCAGTTCTGAAGCAGCCAACTTTGTAAGTTCACAACCCATTTTTATTCCCACTTCTCCACACTTTTTTAAAACACAAATTTAAATTCTAATCCCCCGCACTCTGAACACCAACGTGAATATATCAGTACCGTTGAATCTACTGCAATAAATTCACTATTCTATTAATAGTTATTTTTGGTTCAACTCACTTTTAAACACACTTTAATTCAGAATAGATTTGGACCTAGTATTGTACCTTGTGAGATACCATTTCGGAATAACGATTGTACCCAAATTAACATGCCTCGTTTTTCGGTATCTTTTAAATTGTTTTAGTTAATTTATAATTGACTAATCGATTTGTCGAAGAATGTTATTAATAGTTCTTTTATTGGCGATGACGGTATGTGTGGTTATTTTCCGATATTAAAATATTTTGGTATATGGACTAGTTAGTTGGGTGGCAAACTTTTCAAGACTGACGAACGTTATGAAAATAACAGTTATAGTGTTGTGAAAAACTTGTTAGCATTTTTTGCCTAAGAGTAGGTGGTTATTGGGCATTCTACCCCATCTCCGCTCGTTCGGGCTACCGCCCTCACTCACTACGATGTGGTAAAACGCCCAATAACCACCACATTGATGACATTAACGTGCCTTTGTTGTTGAATGTATAAAATATCAAGTTCAGGTTACATAGGTATATTTTAGTCAATTCATTTATTAGACATGAGATTATTTAAATAAATGATTGTACCATTTATGCTCATTTTCATTAAATACATGAAACATTACGGTTATTCAAGCGTTGAAATGAAATTCATAAAACAAAAAGAATCATTAGAATTAGACTGTATATGTCATCTACCTTCAAACGTTACTAAGCGACATGGTAACTTACTACCTAACACTATACGCTGCATTGTCTGTGGTCCGTCAAACTGTGGAAAGACAAATTTAGTTATCAGTTTATTGTTACACAAAGATGGTCCGCGTTTTAGGAATCTGTATGTTTATTCAAAATCTTTATATCAAGTTAAATACATATATTTGGAGAAAGTTTTAGACATGGTTCCTGGTACATCGTTGCACAAATACAATCACAACTGTGAAATCTTGAGTCCACATGAAGCTTTGTCAGATTCTATTATCATTTTTGATGATGTTGCTTGTGAAAATCAAAACAACATAAGGGATTATTTTGCAATGGGCCGTCATAAGAACATTGATTGTTTTTATATTAATCAAACTTACACAAAAATTCCCAAACAATTAGTAAGGGACAATTCAAATCTACTAATATTATTTAAGCAAGATGACGTTAATTTGAAACATGTTTATGATGAGCATGTTGGATCTGATATGTCATGGTCTCAGTTTCGTGAACTATGTTCCACTGTTTGGAAGAAACCCTTCAGCTATCTTGTGATTAATAAGGACTGTGAAAAAAACAATGGATGTTACAGGTCAACTTTTGACACATTTGTTGTAGTAGATTAACATACAAAATATGATGTCTAATGACATATGAATCATTTTGATTTGAGACTTGAGAGCGAGCGAATCGTTTTAAAATGGAAAAAAAACTCAAAGAACAAATTGTTAAATCCGCAGCAGCTGTTAAAAGAAAAGTTGAAATGATAAAAGATATAAAGAATGCAAATAATATGGCGTTGGAAACAATATTTAAACCCATTGTAGATCCTCTTACCTTGTTAGCAAATAAAAATGAAGATAAGCATCTCAAGGAAGAGAATCATGAACCGTTAATGAAAAAAACTAAGAATGATGATCTTACGACATGTACTTCTGAGGAAGATTTTAATGAATATATCAATGAAGAGGAAGTTAATTCCGATAGCGAGTCAGATAAAAGTTACAACAAAACTCTTGTCGTATCACCGTCTGATAAACTCAACGTGAGCGATGGATCTTTTAAATCATTTCCCTCATCACCAAGTGTTAAAAACCAATCATCGTCGTGGTCTACATCATCTGAAGTAATTGTTAATATACCATTTGGAGTTAGAAATGAACGTGGAAAATTATTACTAGGCAAAACTCGTGTTTTTGATGATGGCAAAATCTTGAGAATTGGAACAAATACTTTGGAAAAAACTAAAGGTTTAAAAGAACTATTGTTTAAAAAGAGACCGAATTTAGATGTGGTCACGGACGGTGATTTACAAGATTATAAACTGCTTTTAATAGAAACCAATGCACATCGACGTAACTTTGATTCATCAAAACCAATTAATAGCAACAAGGGATTTAAATACACTAATGTTATTAAGCCCTTGTTCAAGTTCTGTCGAAATGCTACTACAAGCCTGGAGAGTATTCCAAAAGGAAAGGGTATTCCACTTTTGAAGGAAGTTAAAGAAAATACTGATTATGTTTACTGGGATGACCCGAACGAGTTAGTAGAACGATTAAAATTACTATTAGCGTCATGGGCAGCG